>RYFJ01000617.1:0-273648 GCA_003991445.1 Oryza meyeriana var. granulata | reverse complement strand
CGGGCGAGGCATTCGGCAAAGGCCGTTCAAAACCGAAGTTCCGATGGGAAGACCAGTTCCAGCCAAAAGTAGTGAAATTGGGGAATTTTCAGCGGACCTTGACACGAAGAAGATCCCCTGACCCTTCCGACCCTTCCAAGACTGCTCTAGTTCGGGACCGGACTCGACCCCAAATTAGGAGACCGCCCCGTCCACTTCCTCAAGCAACAAGGATATCTTCGCTGAAACCGTCCACATGCCGGGCATACCAATGGACGGTGATACAATGCACGATCTCACATGGAAGACAGACGCCAAGCCAGTTAAGCAACAGCTGTGGCGCTTCGCTCAAGACCGTAAGACGCTATTGGCCGGGAGAGAGATAAGCCAGCTTCTCGAGCGGGTTCATGACAAAGAGGCTACCCCCGGTGATTGGGCTGGCATAACCGCAGTTCTGGTCCGGAAGATAAAAGGGTAAATGGCGCATTGCGTCGACTACAACGATCTCAAAAGGCGTGCACCGCCAAAGACCATTGGTTTACCAGGACGACCAGGTGGTGGATTCACTGGGGTGCGAACTTCTCAGCTTTCCTCGACCTGCTAAACTTTCGGTGATAGCCATCAAATCAGTTTGAGAGGAGGAGGAACTGCCTCAAGACATCTGTTATCACGACCGTTTGGTTGCGTACTGCACAGATCACTACTGCCGTTCGGGCTTGTTGAAACACTGGAGCAACGTATTCAACAGTGCAAATTCTGCGGTGTTACAGCACTTCAGATCAGCCGCAACGTGGAAGCCTATGTCGACGACGTGGTGCTCAAGGTCAAGAGTTCAAAGAACCTCATGCGCTTGACTGCATGAAACCTTTCCCAACTCTCGAAGATTCCAGATGGAAGTTGCATCCCCGAAAAGGCGCCTTCGTGTTGCCAGATCGCGCAAGCTAAACCTGCTTTATTCCGCTCGCGTCGCGGCATCGAGGCGCAACCCTCCGGAGAAATCAATGCGATCTAAATATGTGTCACCGCTGACTAAGCAGAAGGTAGCGTCCAGTAAGCTGACAGGCTACATGGCGGACCAGTCCGGTTTATTTCCCGACTCGGGCGAACTGGGTATGCCTTTTTCAAGCTACTGAAAAGAAGCAGAACAACTTCCCAATGGACGCCCGAAAGCCTAGCAAGCTTTCCGATAGACTTTCCAGCAATTTCTCACTCAACCCCCTGTGTTGGGCGTCACCTGTGCCTCGCAATAGACGCTAAGGTGCTATTCTCTGGCGGCAACTTCCCGGTCTCAGCACGGATGCTGGTAGTCGAGAACGACTTCCGAACAGGTCAGCATCCAAAAGTCCAATGGCCAGTTTACTTTGGTCAGCGGAAGGTGCTTGCCGACTCGAAGACGAGATTCCGCAGGTCAAGAAGCGTGTCTATGGCTCCTTTCACTGTCCCGACAGCTTGGTGCATCTACTTGTCAAGCAATCAATCACTGGTGGTCTATCGTTTCCACTTGGGGACGTCTTGCATAACCGCGAGCCACCGCTGAATGACTAAATGGCGCTCGAGTTGAATGGCATTCCGACAATACCTTCAAGCCGCGAATAGGTCAAGTTAAATAAAGCTCTAGCCGACTTCGTGGCGAGTGGAATAGAATTAACATGCCCGCATCAAACTGGCGACGCTAGAGTAGCTGGACAATGTACTTCTGACGTTTTACGTGATCGGGGCGCAGGGCTGGAGTCATGATCTGACGTCCCCACCAGTCGAAAAACTGATAGTACATCTACAACCCCTCCCAGGCTTCCCACCACGTCACTGGAGTACGAGGGTACTCACATTTGGGCTCCGCATCCGCCATATGTCAACTTGGCCATTCCGTCGACGTGGTTGCTGCGAGGATCTCCCAACTTGTGGTAAAACCCAGTCATGAAGACTGGCCATGGCATCGAAACACCGTATGGCGCCCATGTATCTGTCGGAGGAGGTCCGCATGATGGAAGAACAAGTTCGAGTGGGCTGTGAGATGAACACAACATCCTACGCACAATCTCAACTGTGCTTGCGAGACGAGCTGGCAACATGGGAATCCAGCAAAGAGGGCCGTCCCGATAGGATTATTCCATGACAACTCATGGGCCTCATCAAGAAGAAAGAGTTGCCGAGCAGTCGGGAGGCGTAACCTGATCCCTGCAACAGACGAGGCACTGCACATATGTAAATTGGCGGACTCCTGTTCTCAAATTTCTCCTGAATGATAACTCCTAGAAGATCGCACGGGAAGCTGAATGAATTAAACGTTGAAGCAAGAAAATTTCTAGTGTCGGAAGAAACCGACTTATCCAGAGAAGTGCATCCGGGTGTCCTCATGCGCTGCCTCATCCAGCCTGAGGAGGGCACGCAAATCCTGCAGTCAATCCACTCGGGCGTATGTGGCAATCATGACCTGCATCAGGACGTTAGTCGGAAAGGCTATAGGGAAAGGATTTGTTCTGGCCACGGCAGTCACAGATGAAAGGCATCATCGCACCGTGCGCGAGGGTTCCATCTAACGCCCGACAAAGCCAAATATCGCCAACCCAGACTCTCAAACAATCCCATGTCTCTTGGCCCTTTGTATGTATGGGGTATCTTGGAATGGTCGGGCGCCTTTTCAGAAAGTGCTAGGGGGTTCACGTACACTTGTTGTACATTTAGGGGATAAATTCACCAATGATTGAGCTTAAACCGTGTGCAACACCATAACAGCGGCAACACAAGGACTTCATTATGAAGCATACTCTAGACGGATTTTGGAGTCCAACTGCATTCATTACTGACAACGCCTCAGTTCACGGGCAGCGTGTTTAAGATTTCTGTGACGACTTCAGCATCGAAAAGATCGGCTATGCGTACATGGCACATTGACCCCAGGGGGAGCAATGGTAGTGACGATCCAACGTATGGTCTTACAATATCAAGCCAGATATCGACGACTCCAACATAAACGGGGCCGGTGTACAGACCCATCTGTTCTCTGGTCTCTCAGAACCATGGTTCGTGGGCAACAGGAATCCCCTTTCGTCTTGGCTATGGTACAGAGGCTATGCTACCAACCGATTGCGTTCGGCTCTCGCGATCTGAGCCTACTCAGAAGATATTTCCAACAACACCCGATGGTCCGAACTAGATCAGTCGGAAGAAGCGAGGATATCGCAAACAATCATCGCAAGGTATGCTCAGCATGCGTCGCTACACAATGCAAGTCCGTGGCCCTACGACTTTTGGTTGGGATCTCGTCTTGAGGAAACAACCCCCCCAAGACAGGCACAAACTTTCCCCAATTAGGAAGAGCCGTTCATAAGCCGAGGTCCGCGGCTGGCGCCACCGACTGAAAACCACGAAGACGGTGCCCTCATTACCACCGTCATGGAACATAGAACAGTCTACGTCCTTTCATAACTGAGTTTCTTATTTTTTCAATGTGTACAGTTCCACTCAGACTCACTGAGTCTCTTGTTTCACCCCGAGTGACGTGAGTCCGAGGGCGTGATGTGATGCTTTAAATGCTTTGTCAATAATATTCGAGCTTATTTCATTAAGTTACAAAAGCTTTCACTATGCTTTATTATGTTGCCCGGTATACTTTTTGCTGTGAACCGATTTTATTAAGTTCCTACAGACTAACTCGGTCAGACCAATATCGAGTAAAGCTGATGACAACTGAGTAAATAATAGCTTGGCGGCACTGGCATATAGTATTTACTCAGATGTCTTTACAAAAAACCACAATACACCAACTGTCATGGCATACTGTTTTAACGCTCCAGATCCCTGGTGATATCTCTGCAGTCGGCCTGCGCCTTGGTATCGCTCCGCGCCTCCTCAGGAGTTGTCTCTCACGCAAACCCCTCCTGATGGCTTCACATCTACCCTTGGTAGATGGACTTGGTCATAGCTAGGGTTCGGGCACCCGGTCGTTGAAATGCCATTCAGCCAGTACCATTTCAGGGCACTGGTCATCCTCCGCCAGGCACGCCTCCACTGGGCAAGTCGAGCTGTAGTGGTTCCACGGGCGAGGATCATGATGGTCAAGGAGCCCCTCTCACAGATCGAGAGATGCTCCGTGACTCCTTGACCACTTTTTCTCCTCGTCGTAACCCTAAACTTGGTCCGTGATTGTGCTCTACAACTACCTGGTTCACCCGATAAGTAATACTTGTTACGTAAGGCTGTAGACGGATAATTATTGGATTGGTTATTAGATGAGTGTCAACAAGGAGACTTACTGTCGTAGTTCCGGCCTCTCCAGACCTGGCTAGTGGTCCCTCTCCAAGTTCAACCTTTTCCTTCTCGCGCTTGGTGTTGGCTCTTTTCAACTGGCCTTTCTCCTCTCAAGCTCGTTTTGGCCTTAGTCCAGGTCGGCCTGTCCTTTTCACTCAGCCTTGGCGTTTCGGTGGCCGTCGCTTCGCTGGATTGTCCTCACTGGGACCTTCAACTCGGCTTCGAGGGCACACACCAGATTACTCAAGGACTCGACGTTGCATCACGGCACAATGGGCAGTTCGGAAAACAAACAGCTGGAGGAATTTCCAAGGATTGGTCCAGAACAGTATCTATTCTGGAGGCTACCTCTTATCTGTTTGGCTTGGTCAATTTCAAGCCCTGAGCTGAGTAACGCCGCCCTACACCAGACTCCCTCTCCTGGCTCGCCCTCTACCTCGCCTTTAAGGCCCGGAAAGCTGTCCAACTTTGAAGACTGAGGGGCGACCGCGATCAAGAACTTCACGCGAAGGGCCTCTCTCGAGTGATCAACAAGTTTCTACTCGGGAAAAACAGAGCAATAACAAAGTCAAGTCCTTCAGATCACCCATAAGAGAAGACAGCCCAAGATCTACAATACGCCTGGGGGTCAATACTGGATCCCCGGACGCGTTGAAGTAGCACGCAAACAAGCTTTCGCGCCTCCCCTTTCCGCCGTGGAAATCGTCATGCCTTGTAACTCCCTGCGGTTCGTGGGCTCCGTCCAAATGGGAACTCAGCGGGAACTTGCGAGAGGGCCTCGAGCCTGAGGAGAATCCGGCTTGGGTCTGAAGGAGAGAATCAAGACGACTATCACCGACCATAGATTGGCGATGGACTCCTGCCCCCAACCGGCAGCTCGGGCTAGCTCAGAAGCTGCGACTCAGTGGCTTCACAACGCCGGCATCTGACTCAGGTGCTGCTTCGACGCTTCGATGAGCAGGCGCCGGCTCAGGAGTCCAGACCATAGCGGCGACGGCACCATCTTGGTCGAACCGGTGTCGACGGCCCTACCAGTCAGGGCGTCCTCTGTTTCTGCAACTGAGACTGCCGCCAGCTCAGCAAGGTGTGCCGCTGGCGCCGACGTCGGCTAGGCGCAGGATCGACAAGCGGGAGTGGCCTGGCGTGGCCTCTCTGAGTTCAATGTACGAGCACCTTCCTGTGCAACGAAATCCAACATCAATGACGACACAATCATCGAACATGATTTCTCAAGAACCCAGAACCACCCACCTCTTGGAAAACTTGAGCTTCTGTTCGGGAGATCTAGAGGCCTGTACTGGAGGGCTACTGGCTGTCGGGCCAGAAGGCGCGACAGTCAGCAGTGGCACTTTAGCCCTGGTTGGCCCCATCCGCGGTGTGACCGGCTGGGCGCTCGGTACTCGGGCGGAGCTGCGGTTGACTTTGTATTGGTGGCACTCTCGTTGGCTCGACGACATAGGGCTCGACAGTGCGGGTCCCGGCCTGGGACTCGATGGCCTGGGCATCGCACCGGCGGTGCCCTTTATCTTCAGACTCCCGGCGGCGGTGCTCGACTTCACAACCTTCCCCTTACCCTGATCTGCAATGGGTTTCTTCCCCGCTCTGTCAGAGTCGGGCTGGGTGGCCGAAGGACTTTCGCCTTTTCTTCGATTTCCGTGGCGCGGCAACGGATGGGAGTCGTCATCAAACTCCTTGCACCACTGCAAACGATTCCATAATATACATCACACAATGCTGGACAATCATGGATACATGTCTACAAGCATTCATCACAGAAGAAAAGCAGAGGTTACCTCAGGACAAGGCCGATTCCGGTTGTAAGCTGCAATGCAGCGCTCTGTGTCCTCGGTCTCGATCACCCCATTGGAGAAATAGGTGAACAAGGCTCGGTCACTTCTTGCTAGCTGACCACCTCTCGGCTTTCTCGATCGAGGTCATCTTTCCCTTGATAGTCCTAGCAAAACTCGCTCCTCAACTTCAGCGGCTGAATGCGCGGGTAGAAACGCTTGGGCCACCAAGGGCCATCAGGCCGGCTTCCTTAACTTCTCTCCAATCTAGCTAGCAACTGATGCACCTGGCCCATCTCTTCAAAGGTTGGGTCCGATGACCAATTGGGCAAGATCGTCGGGGGCTTCCCGTGAATGAGGTAGGGAGGGAGTTAGATTGGAACAAATAAAACTTCCTTATGGCAACTTTCAAGGAGGACTTCAGAGGGAGACTAATATATATCTTCTTCATCTCACTTCTCAACTGAAGGCCAGGCCCCCCAATCACCTGAACCTTATTCTTGGAGGGTTGGGGCTTGATGTGGAATAGATGCCTAAAGAAATTGAAGTAGGGTTCCACACCCAAGTAGCACTCGCAGAGAGTCACAAATATTGAGATTTGCAGGATCGAGTTGGGATTCAGATTCACCAACTCCAATCCGTAAAAATTAAGAAGACGGCGAAAGCAACTGGAAAAAAGAGGGAAGGAAAAACCCCGGTCAAAGAAGAGGCAAATAACAACGGTTTTCGCCGGATTGGGGATTTGGCACCGATTCACCCTCAGCCGGCGCCATCGATGATATCATGGCTTTGCAACCACAGAGACCTCTCCAATCTTTCCAGCTTCGACCGGCTGCAATCCGAGGTCGGCCACCCATCATCCGACGCCCCGACGGAATTTGGCACCTTCGGCATGGCTGGGGGGAAAGAGATTTGGGGAAAATATAGTTGGGGGCTTGGAGTGGACAAATGGATGCGGAATCACTCGAGCTTTGGTGGGGAGGAGCAAGCAATGGCGAACCCTAGCGGAGCATGGAAGCGAAATTTCGGCGCGGAGCTAAGAAGATAAAACGATTGGTCGCGTGAGGAAGATAGAGGAATCTTTTCTCTCTCCCTCAGCCTTTATAGAGCCTGTGCCGACTAAATGGACTTGGGCCTACACAGTTGAAGCTGGGCCACCAAAGATATGAGTTCCTACAGTAGCACGCTCAATATGGGCCGCTGGCAGGCTGAGTTAAAATCGCAGTGCTGATGCTACCAATAAGAACCGATGAGGTAAACAGATATGCTTCATGAAGGCCTAATTGCTAAACACATGTGTTTGGGTATCTGTCTTATCCACCAGGTATCAAGGATATATCCTTATAAGGATCACAAGCTGGTCTTCATTAAAATTGGGGGATGCAGGTATCTTTCTCGAGTACACCTGACCACGCAATGGATTAATTTTCATAAAGTGGTACTCGGCCTATATGCTTGGCCACTAGTTTCCATGAGCAACATTATTCCAGCTGATATGATGCTGAAGAGTCTAACTTCCGAGTAGTGCACTACTCGGGAGAGACTATAAATATTTTTTCAGTTGGCATGACGTTGAAGAGTCTAACTCCCGAGTGGGACGCCACCCGGGAAAGACGATGAACCCCTTTTTCCAGCTGACATGAAGCTGAAGAGTCCCATATACGAGTGGCATGCTACTCGGCAAGACTATAAATCATATTCTGGTTGACATGATACCGAAGAGTCTCGTATACCAGTAGTAATCTACTCGGGAAAGACTGCAAGGTTAAAGATCTTTGACTTTATGTTTAATTGTCTTCACAATTAAGCACAAAGTCGGGGGCTACACCTAATAGGTGCGCCTATTTGGCGTACACTATTCATACATCAACATGAAGCCCTTCATAGCCTCGTTGCCAGCTAACAAGAAGCAGGACTCGGGAAGAAGAAGCACTCGGACAAGGAGTACTCGGGAGCAATGCACTCGGGCAATCTTCACTGTGGAGGACGAGCACTCAACCGGTTTTAAGTACTGTTACTCGGGATACCACCAAATATCCTTTATCATGCCATTTGGAGCGTACTGCTACATCACTATGCTGTTCGGTTTGAAAAATGCTGGAGCAACGTATCAACACGCAATTCAGTGGTGTTTGCACACTCAGATCGGGTGCAACGTGGAAGCCTACATCGATGATGTGGTGATCAAGACCAAGTCCAAAGAAGACCTCATCGCGGATCTGGAAGAAACCTTCCAAAATCTTCGAAGATTCAAGATGAAGTTGAACCCGGAAAAGTGCACCTTCGGTGTGCCATCCGGCAAGTTACTCGGCTTCATCGTCTCGCATCGCAGCATCAAGCCCAACCAGGAGAAAGTCTACGCAATCATGAACATGGCACCCCCAACTAACCAGAAGAATGTCCAGAAGCTAACAGGCTACATGGCGGCACTCAACCGATCTATTTCCCGACTGGGCGAACAGGGCATGCCCTCTTTCAAGCTATTGAAGAAAGCAGACAAATTCCAATGGACTCCCAAAGCCCAGCAAGCCTACGAAGACTTCAAACAATTTCTCAGATGACCTCCCATGTTGGCGTCACCCATGCCCCAAGAACCGCTAACACTGTATCTGGCGGCAACTACTCAGGTAGTCAGCACAGTGCTGGTGGTCAAGCGATTCGAACCGGGTCACATTCAAAAAATTCAACGGCTAGTCTACTTTATCAGCGAGGTCCTTGCTGACTCGAAGACGAGATATCCGCAGGTCCAGAAGCTGCTATACGGCCTACTCATCACTGTCCGGAAGCTGGTGCACTATTTCCAAGCACATCAAGTCACGGTGGTCACATCGTATCCACTCGGGGACATCCTACATAACCGCGAGGCCACCAGCCGAATCGCCAAATGGGCGCTCGAGTTGATGGCGTTCGATATCACCTTTCAACCACGGACAGCAATCAAATCACAAGCCCTAGCTGACTTCGTGGCCGAGTGGACAGAAGTTCAAATGCCTACATCAACAGTGAAGCTAGAGTATTGGACAATGTACATCGACGGTTCTCTACGGATCGGCGGCACCGGGGCTGGCATTGTACTGACATCCCCCACCGGTGAAAAACTCAAGTATGTTCTACAAATCCACTTCCCGCCTTCCCACAACGTCGCCGAGTACGAGGCACTTATGCACGGGCTCCGCATTGCTATATCACTCAGCATACATCGACTAGTTGTCTGTGGAGATTCTCAACTCATGGTGAACCAAGTCAGGAAGGACAGGACATGTCTCGACGATACCATGGCGGCATACTGTCCGGAGATCCGCAAGCTGGAAAACAAGTTCGATGGGCTGGAGATAACACATGTCCTACGACAATACAACGATGCTGCAGATGAACTGGCAAACATGGGATCCAAGCGAGAAGCGGTCCCGACAGGGATCTTTGTCGAGCAACTTATGGAGCCATCAGTCAAGAAGAAACCAGTGCTGGAGCAGTCGGGAGGCGAACCTACCCCGGCGACAGACAAGGTGCTGCACATATGTCAAGATTGGCATGCTCCTGTTCTCAAATTCCTCCTAGACGATGAACTCCCAGAAGATCGCAGCCAAACTGAACAAATCAAACGTCGAAGCAAGAGTTTCCTAGTCGTCGGAGAAGACCTGTACGGAAGAAGTGCATCCGGTGTCCTTATGCGCTGCGTCACCACTAAGGAGGGCAAGCAGATTCTACAGTCGATCCACTCAGGCATGTGTGGATCCACTCGGGCATGTGTGGCAACCACGCCGCATCCAAGACGTTAGTCGGAAAGGCTTACCGGCAGGGATTTTTCTAGCCAACAGCAGTAACAGATGCCAAAGACATTGTTCGCACATGCGAGGGTTGCTAGTTCTACGCAAGACAAACCAATCTCCCAGCCCAAGAACTCCAAACAATCCCAATCTCTTGGCCCTTTTCAGTATGGGGGCTTGACATGGTCGGGCCCTTCAAGAAAGCGCCAGGAGGGTTCACACACTTGTTTGTCGCAGTGGATAAATTCACCAAGTGGATTGAGGCCAAACCCGTTGCAACCATAACAGCGGCTCAAGCAAAGGACTTCATCATGAGTATATTATACCAATTCGGGGTCCCCAACCGCATCATCACTGACAACGGTACTTAGTTCACAGGCGGCGTGTTTCAAGATTTCTGTGACGACTTCGGCATCAAGATCTGCTATGCGTCTGTGGCACACCCGCGAAGCAATGGGCAGGTTGAACGTGCCAATGGTATGGTCTTACAAGGTATCAAGGCCAGGGTATTCGACCGATTACAACCATATGCGGGCCGGTGGGTACAAGAACTCCCATCTGTTCTTTGGTCTTTAAGAACCACGGTTAGTAGGGCAACAGGGCAATCCCCTTTCTTTCTGGTCTATGGTGTTGAGGCTGTGCTACCAACCGAGTTAGAGTTTGGCTCTCCACGAGTTCGAGCTTACTCAGAAGACATCTCCAACAATACCCGATTGGTTGAACTAGATCAGTTGGAAGAAGCAAGGGATATCACAACAATCCAGTCGGCAAGGTATCTTCAAGGCCTGCGTCGTTATCACAATCGTAATGTCCGTGGCTGCGTCTTTTTGGTCGGAGATCTCGTCTTGAGAAAAATACAAACCACCAAAGACAGGCATAAACTATCCCCAATCTAGGAAGGGCCGTTCATTATCGCTGAGGTTACTCGGCCAGGCGCCTACCGACTGAAGACCGAAGACGGTGCCCTCATCAGCAACTCATGGAATATAGAACAGCTATGTCCTTTCTATACCTGAGTTTTATACTTTCCCATGTGTACAGTTTTTCTCTGACTCACTACGCTGCTTGTTTCAACCGAGTAGTAAGTTGGGGGCTGCATGTATTATTTCTCGACTCACTACAATGTTTGGATGGATTATTTCTCGAGACTACATCCGAAGCCAAAGTGCCAGTCATCGCAGAGAAGCATCAACGACATCATGGTCACAACAGTCATTATAGTAAAGGGAAGATGAATCGGTAGCATCCGAAGTTGGAAGAAGAGAAGACATGCCTAACTGACGGTGGAGTTAGTGAAAGCCAGTTTATGACAATGGAGTTAGTGAAAGCCAGTTTATGTGGGGGAAAAGTAAGCTTGACCAAGTTATTATCTTCAGGAGAACTGGCAATTGTTGCCATGATTCTAAGTCTATCTACATTGAAGGGTAGCACCTAAGACAGAAGCGTCAAGGATAGAAGTCAAAGACGGAAGGAACCAGATACCAAAGCAGTTGGTATAGCTATCAGACAAGATACCTACGACAACCCTAGAGGTTACAGATGAATATTTTCATCACTATTATGAGAATCCTAAGGAAAATTAGTAGGAAGATAGGAAGAAAGGTGATTGATAAAGGAGACCAGACGAAGTAAAATCAATAGATGAAGGGAAGTGTTTCATCAGGAAGGACCAGTCGCCAAGAACACCTTAGTACCGTCCGCAAATCCATGTCCAGTCTGCAGGATCAGTATGTGGTCAACAAGCAAGTATATAAGCAACACCGGTGACAAACGGCCAGTAAGTTGAATCGGAGTTGTCACTAAAGGATCAAGCCTAGAGAGAAGCCGACCAAGTAACTAAAAACCGGATCGCCAGAAGGATAATCTGCCAACCTGAGAGTCCAATAAAGTCGCGAGACATTAATGTGGTAAAAGGTTCGAGATACAGGCTACCGCCAGGACAGGCAATGGGATGGACTTCAAGTGGTCACCCGAAGAAAGTGCTTGAAGGAAAGAATTGAAGACCAACCAAACCCTTTTCTTTCTAGCCGCCCCAAATCTCGGGACGAGATTTCTGTAAGGGGGGTGGATTTGTAACGCCCTGAAAATCGTATTAATTAAAAATTATCGCAGGTAAATGGAAATACAAGAATACACTAGAAAATATTTATTTGAGCAAAGAGTTTGAATAAATTTTTGAAATTTCCAATATTAAAAATCCCGAGTTTAAATCTTTAAATAAATACTTGGATGCTTTTATATTCCAGGGGTTTTGTCGGAGTATTTTAAGCAATTGAGTATTTACAATAATAAATTCTTCGTGTTTCATGGTGGCATTTACTTCCGGTAAATTCCCCGTGATTTAATAAACTCTCTGAAATTTTCTCGGATTTTTCGGTGCTACAGAATTAATTTTAATGCTATAAACATCACTAAAGTAAAGTAATTAAATATAAAATAAATTCCTTTTCCTTTTCCCTGTTCGGGTCATTCCTGATTCAGTCCTTTGAAGTCTCCCCGTTCATCGTAAACTCTGACTCCTTTTCTTTTAGGGTTTTGTGTCATTCCCAGAACCCTAAAGTCACCTCAAAAACCTAAATTCGGAGTTACCGGATTTATTCATCTTTGAAACCCTAGAACTCTTTTAGACTCCCAATCCGAGATCCTTTGTATTCGAAATATTTATATTCTCCTTTGAGATAAATCCCAGATATTCCCTTAAACCCCTTTTCTATCAAAACAAATCCAAATCTCCAATCGTCTGAGATTTCTCCAAATTCCAGTCCCAATAAAACACCCTCGTCAATTCCGTAATCCCAAAATATTTTATTCGAAATATTCCATTTCCCAATTCTCGGAAAATCTCTCCAGCTCCCAACCCGAAGACTATTCCGATATTTTATTCCTCAAGTATTCCTCGGATATATCTGAGTCCTTTATAAAATATCCCTTCTCGTTCTATTTAAATCCCCTTGTTTCCACCTAACCCAACTCTTGGCATAATATTTGGATTCTCCAAATATTATTATATTCTAAGTTTTCGCCCTATTTCAGTCCCCATAAAATATTCTCAACTCCTTGATCCCCAGAAGATTTATACTATTCCGGATATCTCTGTAATCGATCGATAAAATATCCGTCGTTTTCCAAGTCTCGCCAAATATTCTCCTTCTCGAATTCCCCAAAATATTCATCCATTTTGGGTATATAAATATTCCCCAGAAATCCCCAAAGTTCCAAATCCGACAGACTCGGATTTATTCATTTCCCTTTTATCAAATATCCATTATTTTTCTCCTTTGATTTTATCAAATAAAATCCAAATCCTCAATATTCCGAATCTCTGAATATCTCTACAAATTTCCAAATCCGAAATATTCTGCGAATTCTTAAATTCCAATTTTCTAAATTTTGGAACTTTTCCCAAAAAAACCCCTTCCTTTTTCTCCTTTCTCTTCTTTTCTTCCTTTTTCTTTTTCCCCCTTTTTTCTTTCTTTTCCTTTCTTTTTCCTCCCTCCTATTCTTCCTCTTCCTCCTCTGGATTCCTCTCTCCTCTTTGGGCTGGTCCTGCCCCGAGCCGCCCAGGCCGCCGCGCCAGCCCAGTCCACCGCCGCCGTGCCCTAATCCTCCCCCATAAATAGCGGCGCCGCCTGCCCCTGCGCCCTAAAGCGCCGCCCAGCGCCCCAGCCGTGCCGCCGCGCGTCGAGCCCGCCTTGCCGCGTCGCCTCGTCCTGCGCTGCCGCCGCCCCCGTTTGCCCGTGCGTCCCAGAGCCGCCAGCAAGCGCCGTCGCCCTGTGCGCCGCCTCGCCAGGCCGCCGTCGCCCCTGCACGCGCCCCTGCCCGCCGTGCCGCCACCACAGGAAGCCGCCGCCGCCCCTGCTCCACCGCCTCCGCGCTGCCCCGTGCACGCCGTCGCCCAGCGAGCCGCGCTGCCAGCGCCGGTCTGCCGTCGCCGTCTTCGTCTCTGCCGCCCGCCGGCTGCCTCGGACGCCGCCTCCTCCCGTAGCCGGTGAGCATTCGGACCGAAGCCGTCCTTCTTTGATTCATCGCTGCCATCGTTCTTTTCCAATCGGCATCGTCGCCCATCCTCCTCTGCCTCCTGTTCGTCGTCGCCGTTGCCAGGTAGTCGTCGTCGTCGTCTATCGCCTGTGGGCCGTTCTCTCCAGTGCCGACGTCGCTGCCCTGCCGCCCTCTGTCTTTCCCCCATCTGCCGCCGTCGCTTGGAGTCCGCCGCCTCGCCGTCTGCCTCGCACCGCTTCTGCTCGCCGCCGTCCCACGCCAGAGGTCGCCGTGGTCGTCGTCATCCCCATCTGCCGCGCGTTGCCGGTGAGCTCCAAGGTCGTGCCTCGTCCTCCGTCGCCCCTTCTCGTCTCTGGTGCCTCCGTCGAGCTGCCATCGCCGTTCTCTGTGCCGCGCCGTCGCCTAGCTTCCCGAGTGCGCCGTCGCTCCTGCTGTTGTCCCAGCGCCGCTGTGCCTGCTCTGCTCCCTAGTCGCGGACGCCGCTATGCCCAGTCGTCGCCGTCGCCGGTGAGCACATTAGCACAGCCTCCATCTTCTCCGGCCGGGCGCTGCACTGCTCCCCGCCCGGCATCGTCGCCGCCGTTTACAGCGACGCCCGTCGCGTCCTCATCTGCTTGCTGTGCACCGCCGGTTGGTCGCCGTGCCAGCGGCAAGGCCATCTCGTCGCACCCACCTTCGCTTCATCGTCGTCGGCATCGCCGTCGTCATCTACACCGTCGTCCTCGTCGTTGTTGTCGCCGTCGCACTGCGTCGCCGTCGTTGCTGCCGGCCTTCGCCCTCGTCCTCCTCGGTCGCGCGTCGTCGTGCAGCCCCTTGTGACACCGACATGTGGCCCCTCTGGCAGTGTCTCTCCGCTGTGTATGACGGGTGGACCTCTTTGCACAGTACCTGAAACCCTCTCGGCCGTCGGATCCACCCGATTTGATCAGAGCCGCTAGGTCTTCATAAAATTCCGAAGCCGAATCACAGCCGTCCGATCTTCGAGACCTAATCTGAGCCATCGAATATTCATGTCTCTTCGGATGTTGCCACGTCAGCCTTAGCCACCTCAGCAGTCCACTGGCCCCTTCTATTCATAAATCCATGAACCAAGTCCACCATACGCCTGGTCACTGATCATGGACCCCGTATCTCAGCATTTATCCAAAATAATTATTTTAATCCGAAAATCTAGAGAATATTCCTAGAATATTCTTTTCCAATTCTTTTCGGATTTATTTCGAATTCAATATTCCGAAAGCCGTATCTTTTCCATCCAAACTCCGATTCGACCCGTTCTTCTTTCTAAATTCATATAAAATCATAATTTACTTGTTTATGTATTTTATGTATTGTTTGTTGGAGTTTCTTAGGATTATTATTGTTTTACGTGTAGTTACGTATATTGCCGTTTCAGAAGATCGCGGAGTCTGTGGAAAAGTTTGGAAGAGCAGTCGAAGACGTTTGCGATAGCAAGGCAAGTCACACGACAATCTCCTTGAGCATGTTGATCCCGTTTGCGAAAGCTACTTTTATTTTAAAGTTATTGCATGAAATGCTTTAGAATGACATTATTACGGGTAATTATTTAATAGCCAATATTCCTTGATATTTATGGCCATTTTGTTATTGCTATCTATACCTTGATACCCTGGGTAATAATATTGACTAGCCGGGTGTTTAATTATTTATCTGGCTAGATTGTTTAGGATTTTACTTAGCCATGCCTAGAAACTATAGTGACATTTATATGGGGAATTATTCATTCATTCTGATTAATTAATGGATACTGGCTATATTTTCACGACCGTGAGTCGTGGTTGATTAATTGAATGTGATAACTAAAACTTGACTAAATGGTGGGTTGTGAGCACCAAGGTTGGAATGTTACTAGCGGTGCTCATGACAGTTAAGGACTGGTTCGCGGACTACTTGTTGCGAAGCAACACTCGTGCTAACCACAAGCTAGTATGGGATAGCAGGAGTTTGAAGTGTGTCAAGTTCAATAGGAGGCACCAGGGCGTGTTTGTGGCTGGAATAAGTCCACACATGGCAGTGCTAATAAGACCATGCTTGGGCGTCAGGCCGTCTCGCGGGAAGGCATTGATCACCCCTACCGGAGACCGGAGGTTCGGCGGGAGGCTCTCCTATTGTGCAAGCTACATGGATAATCCTTTCGCAATTCCTTTCCAAGATACCGTGGTGGTACTTAGGCGCACATTGATGTGTTGAGGTACCGTGGTGGTATCGGGGGGCACAGTGATGTGTTGTGGAGTTGTGTCTTGTGGGTAAATTGGTACACCTCTGGCCAGAGTAAAACTATTCAAATAGCTGTGCCCATGGTTAAGGGCAAGCCTAGCAATGTTTTTTGTGATAAGTCCTACACTACTCATTAATGAAAATAAATGATGGAATAGTGATAGCTCCAGGTTGGAGGGTTATGGTTTGGGCCTGAACTATGTTGGAGCGTTGTTCAGTGGTTGATTCAATACTGATTAATAATTAAACTATACTGTTTTTAATAATTTCAAATGCAAATGTTTTAAATGCTGTTTATGCAAATAAGCCATATTATACCTTTCCTTTGGTATCCTGTTGCATTACATTGCATTCCCTAGTGTGGCTTGTTGAGTACGGTGGGTGGTACTCAGTCTTGCATTATTGCAATCTTTAGAGTGAAGCTTTGCGAGGAGGAGAAGTTGGTGTTTGGCTTATACCCCAGTTGAGCTGCCTGTGGCTTAGAGCTGAAGCTATGCTAGTTGCCGTTCCGCTGCTGATTTCTTCTGTGTGAAGACTAAGTGCCTCTGTCGTAAGTATTTATCGTTATTTCGTATTTGGTTATGTTTATCAAATTGTCGATTTGTGTATCTCGGCTAATTCCTGGACGAGGATTTATTGCACAAATTAGCTTTGGAAATTCTGGTGAATTTCTAGGCGTGACACCGGGTCAGGACCTCGTGCATCTTCTCCGAGCGATCAACAAGCTTCTGCTCGGGGAGAAACAAGTCAAAGCAGAGTCAAGCATCAAGGAAGACTACCAAGATTCCAATACAACGGAAATCATACCTGAATCCCCTGGGACGCGGCGATTGTGGCACGAAGCAAGTCTTCACGCTCCTTTTTCGCCGTAGCCTCATCATGCTTGTAACTCCTCGTGGTTCCGTCGGGTGCCGTCCAACGGAATGTCCGTGGGAACTTGCGGGGAGGCGCTTTGAGCCTGGGGAGGTCCGATCTGTCCGGGGGAGACGACAGCGATGACGACGACGACAACGACGAAGGCGACAAGGACGGCGACGGAGTCCTGGCCCCCAACTCGGCAGCTTCCAGGGCCTCGGGGGCTGGCTCAAGGGCTGGAACAGCAGCTTCAACAGTCACCCCTTGGTTGGCCAGAGTCGACGGCCCTGCAGTCGAGACTGTTTCAGTTTTTGCAACTAGGACCGTCGCCGGCTCAGCAGGTGTGCTCGCTGGCGATGGCTCGGCTGGGGCTGGCTCTACAACGGGAGTGGCCGGAGCGGTCTCCTTGAGATTAACATCGGCCCACTTCCTGCGTAACGAGTCAAACTTCAAGACACTGCCATGACAAACAAGATTTTCAGAAGATCCAGAGCAACCTACCTCTTGGAGAACTTAAGCTTTTGCCCGGGAGATCCAGATCCCGGCGGTGGGCTGCGGCTGGCTGTCGGGCCAGTTGGCATGGCAGTCGGCTGTGGCATTTTTATCCTGATTGGCCCCACTCCTTGTGCGGCCGGCTGGGGCGCCCGGGTACTCGGCGGCGCCACTCTTGGGCTCAATGTTGTTGAGCCTGGCGGCACTGGAATCGGCCCTGTACTCGGCGGCACTCTGGTTGGGCTCGATGATGCTAAGCTCGACTGCATGGGTCCCGGTCTGGGACTCAATGGCCTGGACGCTGCACCGGCAATGTCCTTTATCTTCAGACTCCCAGCAGCGGCACTCGGCCTCATAACTGTCTTCTTGCCCTGATCTACAACAGGTCTCTTCCCCGCTCTCTTAGAGTCGGGTTGGGTAGCAGAAGGACTTCTCGGCCTCTTCTTCGATTTCCAGGACGATAATTTTCGGGAGTCATCATCGAACTCCTCACACGACTACAAGCAGTTCAATAATACAAGTTATACACTGCGGAGCCAATCCAGGCATGTATCTGCAAGCATTCACCATAGATGAACTACAAGACAGCATCAACGAGGGTTACCTTTGGGCGCACCCTCTTCTTGCTGTAAGCTGCCACAGACCGATCAGTGTCCTCAGTTTCAACCACCCCGTTGGTGAAGAAATCCAACAGGATGTCGGTCACCTTGTACTTGTCCACCAGATCAGCATATTCTCGGCTGGGATCGCCTTTGCCTTTGTAGTCCCAGCCGAAGTGGCACCTTAGCTTCAGTGGCCTCATGCACCGAGTCAAGAAGCGCCTAGCCACCCAGGGACCAGTCAACCCGGCTTTCTTCAGCTTGCTAATTCTGCCAACAAGTGTATCAACCTGCCCCATCTCTTTAGAGGTGGGAAGAGACGACAACTTGGCGATAATCACCAGGGGCAGACCCATAAAAGGGGGAAGGCATGGCTCAAGATCGGAACAGTAAAACCATTCCTTATGCCAGCCGTTGAGAGAAGATTTCAAAGGAATATCTAAATAGATCTTCTTCATCTCGTTCCTAAGTTGGACACCGGCCCCCCCAATCACTTGGATTTTATTTTTGGAGGGTTGGGGCTTGATGTGGAATAAATACCTGAACAGATTCAGATGGGGCTCCACACCCAAGAAGCACTCACAGAGGGCTACAAAAATGGAGATTTGAAGGATCAAGTTGGGATTCAAATTCACCAAGTCAAGTTCGTAAAAAGAAAGAAGGAGGTGAAAACGACGGTCTCACCCTCCCAGGGCTCTGGAACTGATTCGCCTTGAGCCGAATGCCAGTTGATGATCTCCTGGCTCTGCAACTTCAGCTGCTTCTCCAGAAACTTCAACTTCGTTGACCCGCAATCTGAAGTCGGCCAGACATCATTTGACACATCCACGGAATCCGACGCCCTCGGCATGGTTGGGGTTGAGGAGATTTGGGGGAAATGCTGCTGGAGGTTTGGAATGGACAAGGAAGAGCGGAATCGCCTGAGTTCTGGTGGGGAAGAGCGAGCAATAGCGAACCCTAGCGGAGCGGGAGGCAAAATTTCGGCGCGGAAGCGGAAGACGAAACAATTGGTGGATTGGAGAAGATGAAGGAATCTTTTCTCTCTCTCCCTGCCTTTTATAGAGCCGTTTCCGACTCGTGGGCTTGGACTCGCAAAGTCGGTATTGGGCCACCAAGATATGAGTTTCTATAGTAGCACGCTCAATATGGGCCGCTCGCAGGCTGGGTTAAAATCGCAGTGCTGATGCTACCAACAGGAACCGATGAGGTAAACAGATATGCTTCATGAAGGCCTAATTGCTAAACATATGTGTTTGGATATATGTCTTATCCACCAGGTATCGAGGATATATCCTTATAAGGATCACAAGCTGGTCTTCATTAAAATTGGGGATGCAAGTATCTTTCTCGAGTACACCTGACCACGCAATGGATTTAATTTCATAAAGTGGTACTCAGCCTACATGCTTGGCCAACAGTTGCCATGAGCAACATTATTCCAGCCGACATGACACTGAAGAGTCCAACTTTCGAGTAGTGCACTACTCGGAGAGACTATAAACCTTCTTTCCAGCTGACATGACACTGAGGAGTCTAACTTCCGAGTGGGACGCCACTCGGGAAAGACTATAAACCCCCTTTCCAGCTGACATGAAGTTGAACTATACAAGTGGCATGCTACTCGGCAAGACTATTAATCATATTCCGGTTGACATGATACCGAAGAGTCTCATATACCAGTAGTATACTACTCGGGAAATACTACAAGGTTAAAGATCTTTGACTTTATGATTAATTGCCTTCACAATTAAGCACAAAGTCGGGGGCTACACCTAATAGGTGCACCTATTCAGTGTACACTATTCATACATCTACATGAAGCCCTTCATAGCCTCGCTGCCAGCTAACATGAAGCAGGACTCAGGAAGAAGAAGCACTCTGACAAAGAGTACTCGGGAGCAGTGCACTCGGGCAATCTTCACCGTGGAGGATGAGCACTTGGCATCAGCTGTGACTCAACTATGAAGGTCTCAGGGGCTACTGTGGAGGCTATGGGTCCTAGGTACCTCATCACAAGCATATGGGCCACTCGGATAGAGGATGGGCCGAGACTTGTAATTAGAGATATAGTAGCACCCGGCAGACTTTGCCTTGTACAATAAGGAATATACAGTCCTAGTCGGGTAGATTGTATCTCTAAGAGGAGATCCCTTGGCCATATCCGGCTAGGACTCCTACCTTGTACCCCTGTCCCCCAGTATATAAGGGGAGGCAGGGCGTCCCCTGAGGGCAGGAGCTCATAGAAGCAAACACAAATCCTTAAAGGAATACCACCACAACTAGACGTAGGGTATGACCTCACATCGACGGCCTGAACCAGTATAAAATCTCCCTGTGTTCCTTTGCAATCCACCGAGTTTCCATCCGCCAAGTAGCCCCATATTCATATTGCTGGTGTAAAACATCGACACTGACTATGATAAGGGTTTTGCTCCATCGCTTGATTTATTTGGCTTCGTTGTAATCGAAGGATTGGGGTCTTCCAGTCTTGAATAATAATGAGCACCTCCGTAGATTCCAGGTTTGATGCTGCTCCCGACTGAAAGCTCCAATAGTGGCTTGTTGCCATGTTTTTGCCAGATAGGTACCCGAACGCTGCACTAGCGCAGGATTCGGCTGGTGACCCTCTTGGGGCATACCTAACTTGACAAAATTGTAGCCAAATAAGGTATCTGTACCTCACATTATCATAGGATTCGGCTGGCAACCCTCATGGGGCGTACCCTATCCAACAGAGTGGTACCCGAACTCCGACTGGTGCTGGAGGTTGGTTATTAACCAAATAAAGTACTCGAATCTCGTATTAGCGTAGAATTCGGCTGGCGAACCTCATGGGGTGTACTTTACCCAGTAGAGTTGTGACCAAATAAGGTACCCAAATCTAGCATTAGCATAGGATTCGGTTGGCGACCCTTTGGGGTGTACCTCACCCAGTCAAGTGGTATCCGAGCCTCGACTAGCGCCGGAGGTCGGTTATTAGCCCACATATGGAGCGTAGCCAGGGAAGATGACGTCCCGACTGGTGCAAGTACTCGGTCAATGGCCCTCATGGAGCATTCCGAGTGATTCTTGAAGCGTCGCACTCCAAGTGTATCTTGGTAGACAAGTCTAACCCCCGAGCATAGGAGATAGGCTCGTAGCCCTGAGTTCCTGTCACGCATGTCCAGAACTGGCCCTGCATTATAAACATATCGAATGAGTAGCATCTGATGATGAAAATAATCACCCAAAGAAAATTTATGTATTTTACAATGTATGCAAATACGTGTTCTTCCTCTTATTGATATTAATTTCCCCGAGTAGTTGACCCTTTACGTTTAAGCACTCTACCCGACTAGTCATAGCCCCCTAGCGTCGGGAGTTGGCTCATGGCTCTTTCCCAGACACGCGTTTTGGGTGACTTGAGTTTGTCTTTCATGGAGCAAAGTTTCACGGATCAGAATTTGTACTACTCGAGTACTTTTGCAATCATTAAGAGAAAAAAAAAGAAAAAATGTGCAGCTTGTACACCTATTAGGTGTAAGTGGCTGCGGCATTGCTGAGGCCGAGTGAAGAAATATTTATCAGAAAGCGACTTAGCTGTTCGGTATTTGGGAGTGGGGATGCCACCCTTGCAGTTGAGCTTGTGAGCCTTCGAACATGTCATTTGTCGTTATGATAATCTCCAATTGTTGAAAGTCGAAGATTGTTGTGACCAACTGCCACAATGAAGCCGTCCGACTTACTTTTGCGGTTCCCAACCTTAGTCGGGGCCGCGTCATCGGTGTCCTTCCGCTTCTTCTGTTAGGATGCCTTTTTGTCATCGAGGGCCTCAACAACAGCGTCGACCGAGTCGGTGTACTTGTTCGCCATGTCGAATATAGCCTTGACAGAGCTGGGAGGCTTCCGAGTGAATTTAGCGATGAACGAGGTGTCTTTGACTCCTTTTCGAAAGGCGGCAATGACGACCTCATCCTTGATCTTGGGATTGAGTTCTTCTTCTCAGAAAACTTCTTGATGAAGTCACGAAGAGACTCGTTCTTCCTTTGATGCAACTGATATAGGTCGTACTAGGAAAATGGCCTCTCGTATGTTCCCTGGAAGTTGGCAATGAAGCATTCCCGGAGTTCTCCCTAGGAGCCGATTGATTGCTTGGGAAGTCTCGTTAACCATGTCCTTGCCGAGTCGGCTAGAGCGACTAGGAGGTAGTTAGCCATGGCTTTGTGATCTCCTCCGGCTGCTCGGATCGCCAGAGTGTAGACCATGAGCCAGGACTTGGGGTCGGTCTTCCCGTCGTATTTTTCAATTCCAATCGGTTTGAAACCTGATGGCCAATCGACTAGTTGCAGCTCGTGGGTGAAGGCCGGTACTCCTTCATCTTCATGAGGGCTCCTACTCCGAATACGGCAGCGAACCCACTCGTGGTGGAGGCCGAAGTGCTCATTCTCGTCTTATAGTCGGTGTTGCTCGTCTTCCTCTCGTTCGCGGTGCCGAGCATTGATGTCCTGCCGAAGGTCACACCATAGTCAGCCTCGGAGATGCTGGTTGTCCCGACGGTCGCTTTGACGCTGCCGGTTGTTGTTGGGGTTGCCGAGTGATGTCTAGCATGACTCCGTGTGCAGCCGACTAATGCCGGCCACTCGGCGTCATGTTGAAGCGCATGAGACTGCCGTAGGAGATGCCGACCGGTTGGTCGGAATGAGGTATCGCCCGACTATTGGTCCTACTGACATGCAGCAGCGGTGATCATGGCTTTTATGCTTGCTATAGTCGGGGTGGTCTGATGATCAGGCCCAAACTGGAGCATGCCCAGCAGAGTTGTAGCAGCTACGAAGTTCTGTTGAGGTGTAACAAAGACGTCGTGGTCGCCGACTCGGGTTTGGAGGATTTGTCATTGTGCAGTCCGCCCGACCCTGCACATATCATCGTTGCAGGCGCGCAAGCGTCTTGCTTCTTCCTCCTGTTGTTCTTGCAATCGGCGGGCCTCCTCCTCTTGCTGCTCGTGTACTCGGCGCGCCTCTTGAGAGGGAGTGTCGCCCTTGGATGCCATGAAGATTTCGTGGGGCAGTAGAAGGCTTGCTAGACTGCTGCTCGAACTGCTGTTCAAACTTCTGTCTGACCTGGAGTCGGAATCGAAGTAGTCGATGGGGGTGATGACGACTCCAACCTCCCAAGATCCAATCTCGAACGGCCAAGGGATCTCCTCTTAGAGATACAACCTGCTCGACTAGGACTGTATATTCCTTATCGTACAAGGCTAAGTCTGCTGAGCTCTATCATATCTCTAATTACAAGACTAGGCCTATCCTCTATCCGAGTGGCCCATATGCTTGTCATGAGGTACCGGGGCCCATGGCCTCCACACCAACCGAGTTGGTGTTCGGCTCTTCGCGAGTTCGGGCCCACTCAGAAGACAAATCACATGAAGACCGACTTGTCGAAGTCGATTAGTTGGAGGAAGCAAGGGACATCACAACTATTTAGTCGGCAAAGTATCTTCAAGGCTTGCATCGTTATCACAGTCAAAATGTTCGTAGCCACGCTTTTTTGGTAGGTGATCTCGTCTTGAGAAAAATACAAACCACAAAAGACAGGCATAATCTATCCCCTTTGTGGGAAGGGCTATTCATTATCGCTGAGGTGACACGTCTGGGCGCCTACCGACTAAAGATTGAAGACGGTGCCCTAGTCAGCAACTCATGGAATATAGAACAGCTACATCCTTTCTATACCTGAGTATTGTATTTCATCTATACATATGTATATAGATTTTTTTCTCTGACTCACTACATCGCTTGTTTCAACCGAGTAGTGAGTCAGGGGCTGCATGTATTATGTGCCTTGTTAACAAAATCCGAGCTTGTTTTATCTAAGTTATGAAGTTTTACAACGATTATGCTAACTTTTCCCGAGTATAGCTTTTAGAAGTGAACAATTTTTCTTAAGTTCCTATCGACCTACTCGGCGCATATTACATAGTCGGGTAAAGCTAATGATGACTTAGAATAAACAAGTACTCAGCAGCATTGTATAGATATTTACAAATGTCTTTACAAAAGTTATATACACCAACTGCATAATTGTTTTGCTCTAACATACCCAGGTCCTTAGCTATTGCCTTTGCAGTCGGCCTTGCTTGGCTAATTAGCTCCAGTGCCTCCTTGAGAGTCGTCTCCTCGACAAAGCCCTCACCAATGGCCTCAATATGAACCCTAGGGTATAATGACTTGGTCATGGCAAGAGTTTGGGCGAGTACTTCTTTAAGATACTCGGGGCTTCGCTTAGGCGTGCCTGTACCTGGGAGACGGTACTGGAGCTGGTCCCAGCATGATGAGGTTCCATAATGTCCAGGAGCCCTTTCATGGATCTAACGAGGATTTCCCATGACTCCTTGACAATCTTGATCTCCACTGCAAAGGTGTTAAACTAGATCTAGGCATTGGCTTTTAAAGCTATTCAGATGCATCAACAAGTATACTTGTTAGCCAAGACATGTAGTCGGAGCAACAAGAAGACAGATTAAGATTATTGTCAGACAGGAGACTTAGTAGCATAGTCAGCCTACACCTTGGCTTTGGCCTTCTCCACTTCGGCTTTGGCCTTCTCTATTTCCTTCAGCTTGTTATCTTGTTGCTTCTTCTCTACCTAGGCCTTTAACTCGGCTTTGAGGGTTGCAAATCAGAATAGTCAAGAACTCAAGATTGTAGTCAAAACCCAACAAGGCAGTCGGAGTCAACAAAGTTGGAGAAATCTACTTGGGATTTACTCAGGAGAATAACGCAGAAGACTTACTTCTGATCTTGTTGGCTAATGCCCAGTTTTCATCCCTGAGCTTGTCTACTGATCCCCTCAGCCATGTTTCCCTCTCCTGGCTGGTCCGCTCTAGGTTGTCCTTGGCCACCTGGAGCTAGTCTAGTCGTTGGAGATGGGAGGCGAGCTCAGTTAGGACCTTATTTATTGGAGCCATGCGGTTGATGATCTTCTACTTAGAACAAAACAGAGGAAAACAGAGTCAGATGGCAGAGTACCAGATCAAGGAAAACTGTCAAGAACTCAACATGGCAAGATTTGCTACACACCTAGACTCCCCTAGACACTGCAATTGCAGCACGCAGAAGAACTTCGCGCTCCCTCAATGCTGCTTGCTCATCGTGCTTGTAGCTCTCCGCAACTCCCTCGGGGGAGACCCAATGAAATGTTCTTGGGAAGTTGCAAGGAGGGGCTTCAAGCCTCGGGAGGTCTGGTTCATCAAAAGACAATGAAATTGTTGGTGATGGGGTCCTGGCTCCGAACTCGGCTGCTGTAGGGGCTTCAGTGACTTGCTCGGGGGCTGGAGCAACAACTACAGCACTTGCTTCCTGGTTGGCCGGCGCTGGTGGTGCTGCTGTTAGGACTGTTTCAGCTTCAGCAGCTAGAGCAGTCTCTGGCTCGGCAGGTGCAATTACTAGAGCTGGCTCGGCTAGGATTGGCTCAGTGATAGGAGCTGCTGGTATAGTCCCCTTGGGATCTATGTCAACTCGTTTCCTGCACAAAATGCCAAATATCAAGACACTATCACATCGTTGAAGACTCTCAGAAGATTGAAGATTGCTTACCTCTTGGAGGTCTTAAACTTCCAAAAGGGGGCTCTAGAAGATATCAGCAGCAAAGGGCTATCGACTGTCGGGCCAGTTGGCGCGGCAGTCGGTGGTGGCGATTTAGCTCCAGACGGCTCTGTTCCTGGCGTAGCTGACTGGGGTGTCGAGGTACTCGGCGGTGCTGCCCTTGGGCTCGATGTTGCTGATTTTGTACTCAATAGAGTAGCCCTTGGGCTCGATGTTGCTGATCTTGTACTCGGTGGAGCAGCCCATGGGCTCGATGTTGCTGATCTTGAACTCGGTGGTGCTGGCCTTGGGCTTGATGTTGCTAGCCTCGGGCTTGGAGATGCCGGTCTTGGGCTTGGCGGCCTATGAGCTAAACTGGTGGGGTCCTTGATCCTCAATCACCCTGGTGCTGCACTCGGCGTGCTTGTCTTCTTCTTGCCTGGATCTTCAATTGGTTTCTTCACGGCCCTCTTAGAGCTGGGTTGGGCAGCAGAAGGGCTAGCTGGCCTCTTCTTTGTTTTGGTAACCAGCTGGTTCTGGGAGTCATCATCAAACTCCTCACAATCCTGCAAATATTCCAAAGACATATATCATGCATTGCAGAACAATCCCAGATAGACATCCACAGACATTCATCACAGAAGGATAAAAATCCAATATCAATTTCTCAAGATTACCTATGGCCAAGGTCTATTTTGGCTATAGGGCATGGTGGCGCGCTCTGCGTCTTCAGTTTCCACTGCCCTGTTAACAAAAAAGCCGAGCAAGGCATCGATGACCTTGTTCTTATAGGTAAAATCCGGGTATTCTCGGCTGGGATCAGTTTTGCCTTGATAATCCCAACCAAAGTGGCTCCTAAGCTTCAAAGGCCTGGTGCGGCGGTTCAAGAAACACCTCGCCACCCAGGGACCAGTCAGTCCCGAGCTCTTCAACTGATCGATTTTCTCCATCAGCTGGTATACTTGGCCTATCTCCTCATAGTTTGGCACTGAGGACTAACTGGGCAGAACTGTTGGTGGAGAGCCAGTGAAAGAGGGCAGAGAAGGTTCGAGATTGGAACAATAGAACCATTCTCTCTGCCAGCCCTTGAGGGAGGTTTTCCAAGGAACATGGAGATAGATTTTCTTCATTTTGTTCCAAAGTTGGAGACTAGCTCCCCCAATAGTCTGGACTTTATTTTTCGATGGCTAGGGCTTGATGTGGAACAAGTATTGGAAAAGATTGAAATGGGGCTTAACCCCTAGAAACGCTTCACACAAAGTGGTGAAAATGGAGATTTGTAGGATAGAGTTGGGATTCGGATTCACCAACTCTATTTGGTAAAAAGAAAGAAGTTGGTAAAGAAAATCCGATGAAGGAAGGGCAAGACCGTGATCGAAGAAAGAGGTGAAGATGATAGTCTCACCAGATTGGGGTGCCGGCACAGATTCCCCTTCGGCAGCACGCCAATGAATGACATCATGACGCTGCAATCTCACATGTTTCTCCAAGTACTTCAACTTCAACGAACTGCAGTCTGAAATCGGCTAAGCTCCCGCGGACATCTCTAGGATCTCAAATGGGGTTCTAGGCATTGCTGGGAGTGAGGAGATTTGGGGGAAATGCTAGTGGCGGTTTGGAATGGATGCGGCAGAGCAGAATCGCACGAGTCTCAAGCGGGGGTGCGAGCTGTTGCAAACCCTAGCAAAGAGGAGCGTGAAAGTTGGGCGCGGAGGCTGGAAGACGAAACAATTGGCGGATTGGAGAAGATGAGGGAATCTTTTTTCTCTCTCCCCACTTTTATAGAGTCTATGCTGATAAGTGGGCTTGGGCCGACAAATTCAGTACTCGGCCACAAGATATGAATTTCTAAATGGCATCTCTATTGGGCCAATTGCTAGCTGTGTTAAAATCACAGTGCAGATGCTATTTATAGAAACCAAATAAATAATCAGATATGCTTCATGAAAGCCTAATTGCTGGACACATAAGTTCAGGTATCTGCATTATTTACTAGGTATTGAGGATACATCCTTATAAGGATCAACAGCTAGTCTCCATTAAAATTGGGGATGCAGGTATCTCTCAAGTACACCTGACCACGTATTGGGTTAAGATCCATAAAGTGGTACTCGGCTTACATGCTTAGCCAGCAATTGCCCTGAGCAAGAATTCTTCTAGCTGACATGATGCTGAAGAGTCTAATTTCTGAGTAGTATACTACTCGGGAAAGACTAAAAGGTTAAAAAATCTTTGACTTTATGTTTAATTATTTCATAATTAAGCACAAAGTCGGGGGCACCTAATAGGTACGCCTATTCGGCGCACACTATTTATATTATTTCATGAAGCCCTTCATAGCCTCGTTGCCAACTGACATGAAGCAGGACTCGGAAGAAGAAGCACTCGGACAAAGAGTACTCAGGAGCAATGCACTCGGGAATTCTTCACCATGGAGGGTGAGCAC
Organism: Oryza meyeriana var. granulata; assembly: GCA_003991445.1. Classification (NCBI taxonomy): domain Eukaryota; kingdom Viridiplantae; phylum Streptophyta; class Magnoliopsida; order Poales; family Poaceae; genus Oryza; species Oryza meyeriana. The sequence goes on along the minus strand of RYFJ01000617.1, from coordinate 245,673 downwards.
TCGGCTTGAGCTGTGACTCAACTATGAAGGTCTCAGGGGCTGCTATGGAGGCTATGGGCCCCAGGTACCTCATGAGAAGCATATGGGCCACTCGGACAAAGGATGGGCCTGACCTTGTAATTAGGGATACAATAGGACTCGGCATATATTATCTTGCACGACAAGGAAAGGATATAGTCCTAGTTGGGCACATTGTATTCCTAGAAGGAAATCCCTTGGTCGGAGTCCAACTAGGATTCAGGGCGCCCCCTAAGGGCATAGACAATCAGAACTTATACAATCTCACTAGAGAAACCTCAAAGATAATACACAACAACTGGACGTAGGATATTACCTTATCTTGAGGGCCTGAACCAGTATAAATTGTTCCGTATTCCTTTGCAAACCATAAAGTTTAGGTCTCACGAGTAGTCCCATATTATTATTGCTGATACAAAATATCGACAATTCCTCTTGCCAAAATACGCTAACAGGATTTTTAGTGAAATTTTTAGAGCACTGGAAGCAATTTTAATAATTCAAAACAAATTATCAAAATTAAATCCCCTTTGGAAAATCCTTTTCCTTTTTCTCTTTCTCCTCTTTTCAGTTTTCTCTTTTCCTCCCACTAGGCCGTGGCCCATCCCTGTTCCTCGCCCTGCCGTGGCCTGCGCATGCACGCCCCTCCCCACTCTCTCTCTACTGCCGGGACCCACCTACCAACCCCCGCATGCCCGCGCGTCCCCGTTCTCTCTCACTGCACCTGGGTCCCGCTCGACAGACCCCAGGCCATTGCGCCCATTGCCCTCCTGCTAACTGGCCATGCCTACCTGTCAGCTTCGTCTTCCTCCTGTCGATCTCGGCCTCGTACAACCACGCAGCGCTGTCAATCTCCTCGTCTGTTCGGCCTCCCCTTCCATCTGCCCTCGGTTCAAATGCCACGGACCCAGTCTCCCCACACCCTTCCTGCGCATTTCCCCTACGTTATCTGCCTCTCTCGCGCACGATCCCATGCGAATTTCGCACGTCCCGCGCTCGCCGCTGTTTCCCTCTCCGCCGGCTTTCGGCCATGTTTTCCCATCGGCCCATTCGGCCATTCCTCTCCCTTACCCACTCTACACCATCCCTAGGTCCTCCTGCACCCCGTCTGGGCCTCCATCACCGCCTTGCACCGTCGAGACGCCGTCGCCGTCATCTTCCTGAGCCTTGCCGCCGCTAATCCTCTTTGTCCGCCACCGTTCGCCGCTCTCCAGTCACCACGGGCCCTCAGTGAGCACCCCATCGTCTTCCCCGTCTCTCCTGCTACTCACTGCCGCTCTCTGCCATGCCGGATGGTCGCCGGCGGCGACCATTGGGCCGCGTGCCCCACCGTGGCACAGCCATGCCGGCGGGGCAGTGCCCCGTTCGGTCTCGGCCGTTCGATCTGCTTCGATATATTGGGGCTATCTGCGCGGCTTCCGTTTAGGCGCCCGCGTCCCTGCCACGTCAGCACCACGTCGGTGGCTTCGCCCGCCATGGCGGCCGCGTCAGCTGCCACATGGCGCGGTCGCATTGGGTCGTGGTGCACTGTGTCCACCGTGCGCCCCCCCCCCTCGGCGTCACTGACCCATGGGCCCTGCCTATCGGCGTCGGCCCCGTGGTCCGCTGACGCCATAATCCCTTTTAATTGCGTAATAAATTGTTAAGAAATTAGTTTTATATGGTAAAAACACTATAAAACTTCAAAAATTATAACTAATTCATACGGGCTCCGATTAATTACATTCAAATTTCATTAAATCCAGAAAAATACCAAGAATCCAGTAAAAATACTTTAGGTCCTGTTTGACTGCTCACATGTACTGTTTTTAATTGTTTGTGCTTTGCTTGTTTTAGAATCCGACGCAGTCGACTCTCCTGTGTGTTACAAAGTTGTTGCAGAGTTCGCAAAGCCGGAGCAAGGCTAGTTACATCAGTTCCGTGATCATGTCGTACCTATCTATTGCAAAATGTTTGTTTTAAATCAATAAACGTGCATGTCTTCATTATTTCATGTGGGAAGGTTGACCTATTTAGATGTAAATTTAATGGCTATGACTTGCTTCCTCCTTTATACCTTTATAGCTTGGGTAACAATGTGACTACAGATTGTTATTAGGATGCTTAGCCATGCTTAGAGACTATTAGCTCACATGGGGAATTAAATACTCATTATTATTTTTCATTGTTCGACTCTATGTTAGGAAATGGAACTTCGGACATGTTGACCTTAAATTACTAAAATTTGACCTAAATGGTGGGCTGTGGGTGCATGGTTTTGCTGGTCGCACCCATGGCAATTAAGGATTGGTTCGTGGGAACCCCTTGGGCATTTTCTCGTACATACCACAAGCCAACGTGGGCAACGGCTGGGCTTGTAGCGTACCTTCTCCCTCTCCTAGGCACCATTGGTGAGAATAGGCGTGATGGAGTTGGGTCAGCTCGGGGTCGGGTTGATCAGCTTCCGGATCCATTGTGGCACAAGGGGGGTAGCCTAGCCAATACGGTGTGCCCTGTCGATAGGTGCAACCTCAGCGTGGTGTGGATGGGTAGGAAGGAGTTGCATGAACGATCTTGTCGCAGCCTCTCGCGGGGTGTCATGGTGACACGCCGGCACACGGGAACGTGTGCGGGGCTGTGTCTTGTGGGTACAGTTGTACACCTCTTGCCAGCGTTAAAATCTATTTGAATAGCCGCGCACGCGGTTCTGGGCATTTGGTCAAGACTCGCCGTGATTAGTTTCACCTTGATAAATTGACTAAAATTTGATGTACGACAGGATGGATGGTCGGGCCTGGTCAACGTGGTGTAGCATTGATCGGTATAGGATTAATATTGTTTGATTAATCAACCTTTACACGGTTTGTGAACATCTATTGTTTGCAATTCCTTTTACACAAATGTACCCAAGCCTATCTTTGTCTCCCATGCATTGTGCATAATTGCGGGTGTGACTTGTTGAGTACTGTGGGTGGTACTCAGTCTTGCTCAATTTCCCCTTCTTACTGTGGAGTACCCGTCCGATGAGGATCGTTAGGAGCACTAGGCTGGATCCACCGTCAAGATGCCTATAGATTGAGAGCCTCCGCGTGGCTAGCTGTTTTATAGGCTTTCTTTATCTTTTACCGCTGCATTTATGTAAGACCACATTATTCTGTTTGTAAGACGTACTCTGTATGTCAACTTGGTCTTGTGTACCCTGGCTTTCCTACATAGGGATTTAATACACAAAAATATTCAGAATTCTGGTTGTGAATTTCTAGGCGTTACAGTGGTAGCGGCCATGACGTTCTGTTGTAGGGTCACGAAGACGTCATGGTCGCCGACTCAAGTTTGGAGGATCTCCTGTTGAGCAGTGCGCCCAGCCTTGCATAGATTGTCATTGCGTGCGTCACGCTCGGCTGGTAGACATCGTGCTTCTTCCGCCTGTTGTTCACGCAGTCAACGAGCCTCTTCCTCCTACTGATCGCATAGTTGGCGTGCCTCTTGAGTGGGGGTTGAGCCCTTGGATGCCATGAAGATTTCGCGCGGTGGAGAGAAGCTTGCCAAACTGCTGTCGGACTGAGAGTCAGAATCAGAGTAGCTGAGGGGGGTAATTCCGATTCCGACCTTCCTAGATCCAATCTCGAGCAGCTATGGGCCGTGTCCGAGTTGAACTCTAGGGGATCGGGTTTGCCGTATTAGATGTTGTTTGGAGTTATCTGTAGCGTTGCCGAGTCTGAGCGGGAGATTGACTACCTCTTCCTCTCTTAGCCTGATCTTGGCTAGCTTGAGGCCGAGTCCGAGTCAAACACCGAAAGAAAGAGTTGTCCCGAGACCCGGCATCTTGAGGATCACCGCAGCATGTTGCCAAAGATTGCTGCAACGTTTAGTAGGCCGACTGGCGTGGAATCAGCTTGATTCCTAGCCTATCAAATCAAGTCCTAGTCAGACAGGGTGAGGTCGCCGAACTTGTCAGCGATGAAGTCGGGTTTTCCGAAGCTAATCGTTTGCCCGGGGAAGAACTTGACGCTGTCAACTCTGGTGGTCGAATCCATCAAGCTTGTCAAAGATGATCTTGCCGATGCCCCTACATGGCGCGCCAACTGTTGATGTTTTATATCGGCAATAATAATGTGGGGCTACTCGTGAGACCTAAACTTGATGGACTGCAAAGGAACACAACACAATTTATCTTGGTTCAAGCCCTCGATGTGAGGTAATACCCTACTTCCAGTTGTGGTGTATTGCCTTTGAGGTTTCTCTGGTGAGATTCTGTTCTGCCCTCAGGGGGCTCCATGCCTCCCCTTATATACCGAGGAGGCAAGGCTATAGGGTAGGAATCCTAGTCGGATTCTGACCAAGGGATTTCCTTCTAGAGATACAACATACCCAACTAGGACTATATCCTTTTCTTATCGTACAAGGCAATATTTACCGAGTCCTATTGCATCCCTAATTACAGGATTGGGCCTATCCTCTGTTCGAGTGGCCAGAAAGCTTCCCATGAGGTACCTGGGGCCCATGGCCTCCACAATGACTATGTGCTCGTGGGGTGGCTTTGGGAAGCTAATGGCTCCCATGTGTCGTCGCTCTACCTCCTTCGGTGTGGATCTAGTGGTTGGCCCCTCCACCGTGCCAGCCAAGGACGGTCGTGGATGTGGGATCTGCGCCAGGCGGCGAGCGGCCAAATCCTACCAAAGTGGCGGTGAGGTGACTGCTGCCCATTCTAGGGCCCTGCCATCCTCCGCCAATGGAGAAGCCAAATGGAGAAGTGGGCGCAAGGATGGAGGAGGCCGTCGGTAGCAGGGTCCGGGGTGGAGGCATCGCCCAACGGGATCGAAGGAGGACGAGGCTACGGGTGCTTGGATCTTGAGCTTCTACACCAACCGATAGCGCGGAGGACGGCCGTTGCTACGAAACACATCTAGCCTCTCCCATGTCTCCTTGTTGGCCGGTCAGCGGCCTTGATGCTGAGCGGCAGTGTAGAGGCCATGGCCTCGGGTACCTCATGGGAAGCTTTGTGGCCACTCGGATAGAGGAAGGGCAAACAATCAGCTTCAGGAGCCTCGACTTTGTCACCGACAAATTCGATGATCTCATCCTGATCGACTCAGATTCAACCCGATCGGCTAGGAACCAAGGTGGCTTCGCGCCAGTCGGCTTACTCAACGTAGCAGCAATCTTCGACAACATGCTACGGCAATCCCCAAGATGTGCGAGGCTCGGGACAACTCTTTCTTTTGGTGTTCGACTCGGATTTGGCCTTGAGCCGGCCAAGATTGGGCTAAGAGAGGAGGAGACCATCAATCTCCCATTCGGACTCAGTAGTGCCGCAAGTAACTTCAATCTCACTCCGATGTGGCAGATCCAATCCCCCAATGTTCAACGCAGATATGGCCTAGAACCACTCGAGATCAGATCTAGGGAGGTTGGAGTTGTAATCACCCTCCCTAAACTACTTCGACTCCGACTCACAGTCAGACAGTAACTCGGCAAGCATTTCTCCACCGCGTGAAGTCTTCATGGCATCCAAGGGCTCAACTCCTACACAAGATGCATGCAGACTGCACGATCAGCAAGAGGATGAGGCTTGCCAACTACATGAACAACAGGAGGACGACGCACGACACTTGCAAGCCGACATGACAACATGCGCAAGGCTGGGGCGAACTGCTCAACAGGAGATCCTCCAAACCCGAGTCAGCGACCATGATGTCTTCATGACCCCACAATAGAACATCGTGGCCGCTACCATATTACCCAACACCTTGCAATTCGGGCCCGACCACCAGGCCACCCTGACCATCGCAAGGATCAAAACAATGATCAACATTGCGGCTTGCCAGCAGCGACAACAATCTAGAGACACACTCATATTGTCAAACAAGACAGCTTCAGACACGGCGATCTCATCTGCCTCAGCACAGCACCGTGCGGCTGGCTCTAGTCAGCATCGCTCGGAGTCTCATCATACATCACTCAGCAATCGAAACAACAATCGAAGGTGGCACCATCATGACGACCGCCGTGACAACCAGGATGCCCGTGGACAACTACAGCAGGATCTCCGCCACGACATCAACGCCCGATGCCGAGAACGCGAGGAGGACGAGTGCCGCCGACTGGAAGATGAGCATGAGTGTTTCGGCCTCCACCACGAGCGATTTCATCGCCGTAGTCAAAGTCAGAGCCCTTACCTAGATGAAGGAATATCGGCATTCACCCATGAGCTACAGTAAGTCGACTGGCCATCTGGCTTCAAGCTAACTAGGATAGAGAAGTACGATGGGAAGATCAACCCGGAGTCCTAGCTCACAATCTATACTTTAGCGATTTGTGCAGTCGGAGGCGATCAGAAGGCCATGGCTAACTACCTCCCAATTGCCTTAGCTGACTCGGTGAGGACATGGCTGACAGGACTTCCCAGGCGGTCAATTGGCTCCTGGGGGAACTCCATGAGCATTTCATCGCAAACTTCCAAGGAACCTACCAGAGGCCATCTTCCGAGTATGATTTATATCAATGCCACTAGAGGAAGAACAAGTCCCTCCGCGACTTCATCAAGAGGTTTTCCGAGAAAAGGAACTCAATACCAAAGATCAAAAACGAAGTTGTCATCGCTGCCTTCCGCAAAGGCGTCAAGGACACCCTGTTCATTACTAAGTTTACTCGGAAGCCTCCAAGCTCTGTCAAAGCTCTATTCGACATGGCCAACAAATACGCCGACTCGGCGACGCTATTGCCAAGGCCCAGGATGAAAAGAAGGAGCCCCGATAGAAGGAGAGGAAGGACATAGACGACGCAGCCCCGCTAAGCCCGGCAATCGCAAGAGCAAGTCAGACAACGTTGTGGCGGCCGTTGAATGTAGCTGACTGTGACCCCCAAGGATGGACATGTACCTGAAGGTTATGAACGGGCCATGCCCTTTCCACCCAAAGGGGAAGCACGCGGCTAAAAAGACATCTGGCGACAACAAAGACAAGGATAAGCTAGACTTAGGCACAGCCGGCGACTACCAAGATCCCCAGGCTGAGCTCAACCACATCTTTGGAGGGCCATCTGCATACGAGTCCAAGAGAAAACAGAAGCTAACAGCTCGAGAAGTCAGCTTAGTCTCGACAAATGCCCCCCAATACCTGCGTTGATCAGAAATGGCAATCACCTTTGACCGCGAGGACTACCCCGACCGAGTCACACATCTAGGGCGTTATCCACTCGTCCTAGACCCAGTCATTAGGAGTGTCAAGTTGAAGAAGGTTCTTATCGACGGAGGAAGAGCTCTCAATATTTTATTCACCAAGATGCTTGACGAGATGAAGATCCCTCGATCCGAGCTGCGGCCGAGTACAACTCCCTTCCATGGGGTAATCCGCGGCCTCTCTTCCACTCCACTCGGATAGATCACTCTGCCAGTTACTTTTGGCACGCAGAAGAATTTCTGCACCTAGAACATCTACTTCGAGGTTGCCGACTTTGAGACCACGTATCACGCCATACTCGGACGGCCTGCACTTGCCAAATTCATGGCGGTGCCCCATTATACATACATGGTGCTCAAGATGCCAAGACCAGCATGAGTACTTTCCTTGGGCAATGATGTCAAACAAGCCTTCACTTGTGACAAGGAGAGCTGCGAGTTGGCCCAATCCCAAGAAGCAGGAGTCAGACGAAACAATATCCGACTAGTTGCAACACATGCAAATGAGGACGATCAAGTCAGGAATTTCAGCGGATTCAAGGACAAAAATGATCCCTTGGACCCTTTCGACCCCACCAAGACAGCGCTTGTCGGGACCAGACTCGACCCCAAATAGGAAGACATGCTCGTCACCTTCCTTTAGGCGAATAGGGATATATTTGCTTGGAAACCTTCTGACATGCCTGGTGTACCAAGGGAGGTGATCAAGCACTCCCTAAACATCAAGCCAGACACCAAACTAGTCAAGCAATGACTACGGCGCTTCGCACAGGACCGGAAAGATGCTATTCGGGAGGAGATAATCAAACTCCTTGTAGCCGGGTTCATTAAAGAGGTCTACCACTCGGATTGGCTAGCAAACCCAGTCTTGGTCCAGAAGAAGAACGGTAAATGGCGCATGTGCATTGACTACACTGACTTAAACAAGGCATGCCTCAAGGATCCGTTTAGTCTACCTAGGATAGATCAGGTGGTTGATTCAACTGCGGGGTGCGAATTACTTAGTTTTCTTGACTGTTACTCGGGATACCATCAAATCAGCCTAAAGGAGGAGGATTGCCTGAAGACTTCTTTCATCACGCCATTAGGGGCATACTGCTATGTCACTATGCCGTTTGGGTTAAAAATGCTGGCGCAACATATCAGCACACCATCTAGCGGTGTCTTCACACTCAACTCGGGCGCAATGTGGAGGCCTATGTCGATGACGTGGTGATCCAGACCAGAGTCAAGGAAGACCTCATCGCCGACTTGGAAGAAACTTTTCAAAACCTTCGGAGATTCAAGATGAAGTTGAACCCGAAAAAGTGCGTCTTCGGAGTACCTTCGGGAAAATTACTCGACTTCATCATATCACAACGGGGCATCGAGGCTAATCTAGAGAAAATCAACTCTATCATGAACATGGCACCCCCGACTAGCCAGAAGGATATACAAAAGCTGACCGGCTTCTTGGTGGCACTCAGCTGATTCGTTTCCCGACTTGGCGAACGGGGTATGCCCTTTTTCAAATTATTGAAGAAAGTTGATAATTTTCAATGGACGCCAGAAGCCCAACAAGCTTTCGAAGACTTTAAGAAGTTCCTCACGTCACCACCCGAGCTGGCATCACCAATGCCCCAGGAGCCACTCATGTTATACCTAGCGGCAACTACCCAAGTAGTCAACATTGTGCTGATCGTCGAGCGAGCAGAGTTAGGCCATATCCAAAAAGTTCAGAGGCCAGTTTATTTTGTCAGCGAAGTCCTATGTGAATCCAAGATGAGACATCCCCAAGTCCAGAAGTTGTTGTATGGCTTGCTCATAACTGTCTGGAAGCTGGTACACTATTTTCAGTCGCATCAAGTCACAATCGTCATATCGTATCCACTCAGGGACGCCCTTCAATCACGAGGCCACTGGCAGAATCACTAAATGGGCGCTTGAGCTGATGGCATTTGACATTGCTTTTCAACCACGGATAGCAATCAAGTCACAAGCACTTGCTGACTTCGTGGCCGAGTGGACAGAAGTTTAGTCGGCTCCATCAACAGACAAGTTAGAATACTAGGCGATCTACTTCGATGATTCTATATGGATCAACAGAGCAGGAGGTAGCGTCGTCCTGACATCACCCACCGGTAAAAAACTCAAATATGTCATTCAGATACACTTTCCAGCATCTCACAACGTCGCCGAGTACAAGGCACTCATCCACGAGCTCCACATCGCCATATCACTCAGCATCCGCCTACTGGTAGTACGCAGGTATTCTCAACTTGTGGTAAACCAGGTCATGAAAGACTGGACGTGTCTGGATGACAACAAGGCAGAATACTGTCAGGAGGTACAGAAGCTGGAAAACAAGTTCGATGGGCTGGAGATTACACATGTGCTACACCAATACAATGAAGCTGCAGATGAGTTAGCCAACATGGGATCCAAAAAGAAGCTAGTACTCGAGCAGTCAAGGGCTGAACCTACCCCGGCAACAAATGAAGTACTAATCATCTCTCAGGATTGGTGGACTCCAATCATTAGGTTCCTCCTAGAAGACGAGCTCCCAGAAGATCGCAATGAAGCCGAGCGGATCAAATGTCGAAGCAGATGTTTCCTTGTAGTTGGAGAAGATCTCTATCGTCGAAGCACATCTAGAGTCCTCATGCACTGCGTCACACCCAAGGAGGGCAAGTAGATTCTGCAATCTATCCACTCGGGCATCTGTGGCAGCCATGCTGCATCAAGGACATTAGTCGGAAAGGCTTACAGACAAGGATTCTTCTGGCCGACTGCAGTTACAGACGCTAAAGACATAGTTCGGACGTGCGAGGGATGCTAGTTCTTTGCTTGGCAAACACATCTTGCAGCTCAAGAACTACAAACAATTCCAATCTCTTGGCCTTTCGCAGTTTGGGGGCTTGACATGGTCGGGCATTCAAAAAAGCGCTAGGAGGTTCGCAAAAAACTTGTTCGTCATAGTGGACAAATTCACAAAGTGGATAGAGGCAAAACCCGTTGCTACCATTACAGCGGCAAGAGCAAAAGACTTCATCAGGAGTATTGTATATCAATTTGGAGTTCACAATCGCATCATAACGGACAATGGCACTCAGTTCACTATGGCGTTTTTCAAGATTTTTGTGACGACTTTGGCATCAAAATTTGTTATGCTTCTATGGCGCACCCACGAAGCAATGGGCAGGTCGAGCGCGCTAGTAGCATGGTCTTACAAGGTATCAAGACTAGGTGTTCGACCGACGAGATGTGGGTTTACACGGGGCGGGGGGGGTGGTGGTGAGTGGGGGGGGGGGTGTGGGTGCCGGGGGGGGGGTGGAGGCATGGGATCGGGGGGCGCGCAGGACACTACACCTATGCGGGTGTATGCAAGAGCTTCCATTGTTCTCTGTCTTTAAGAACCATGGTAGTCGGGCAACAGGGCAATCCCCTTTCTTCCTAGTCTATGGTGTTGAGGCTATGTTACCAATCGAGTTGGAGTTCAGCTCACCCCAAGTTCAGGCCCACTTAGAAGGAAAATCAACCAAAGACCGACTGGTCGAGTTAGATCAGTAAGAAGAAGCAAGAGACATTGCAAACTATCCAGCGACAAGGTATCTCAAGGCCTGTGTTGTTATCACAGTCGGAATGTTCATGGATATGCCTTTTCGATGGGAGATCTCATTTTGAGAAAAATCCAAACCACTAGAGACAGGCAAAAATTTTCGATGGGAGATCTCGTTTTGAGAAAAATCCAAACACTAGAGATAAGGCAAAAATTATCTCCCTTGTCGGAGAGCCATTCATTATCGCTAAGGTGAACGTCCGTGGTGTCCTACGACTAAAGACAAAAGACAGCGTCCTAGTCACAACTCATAAACATAGAACAGCTACGTTCTTTACTAAAGAAAAAAAAAAAAAAAAAATATACCTGAGTTTTGTACTCTTTCTATATATGAGTAAAGTTTTTTACTCTGACTCACTATGCCGCTTGTTTCAACCGAGTAGTGAGTCGGGGGCTACATGATGATATATGTTCTTTATTGTTTATAAAGTTCGATCTTGTTTTATCTAAGTCATGAAGTTTTATGACGATTACGCTAAGTTTTCCCGGGTATAGTTTCATGAAGTTAATGCTTTTTTAAAGTTGCTTATAACCCACTCGGTATAAACTGGCTAGTCGGATAAAACTAATGATGGCTAACATAAAGCAAGTACTCGGCAAAATACAACAAACACCAAAAGCATTTACAATATTTAAATATTGTTTCTGATGGACACCGACTATATAAAAATCTTTGTTTACATTGGTAGATCCTCGGCGATAGCTTCTGCAGTGGCCCTGACCTAGCTGATTAGCTCCAATCCCTCCTTCGGTGTAGTGCCCTCAGAAAAGCCCTCCCCGATGGCCTCAATGTCTACCTGGGGGTAGAGTGATTTTGTCATGGCCAGGGCTTGTGAAATCCCCACGGCGACGCGCTCGGATGAATATTTCTTCAAGAGTGCAGGGGCTTCTTCGAGGCGCTGCACCACTTGGGAGATGGAGCTGGAGCAGGGCCCGACCAGGGTTGGCTGCATAAAATCTAATAAAGTTTTTGCGGAGTCAACTATGACGTTCTGCGACTTCTTTATCACCTTGATTTCTTTAGCAAAAGCGCCGAATTGGATATGAGAGTTGGCTTTGAAGGCTGCTCATACACAAGGCAAGCATCAGCAAACCTGGATATCTAGTCGGACTGAGTACCAGAGCAGATATGGAGCATAATTGCGTACTCGGTGTCCACTTTGGACTTCGCCTTTTCGGGCTCCTTTAGCTCCTTCTTTAGGTGTTCGATCTCCAGGGACTGATTGTTCAGATTTGTCTCAAGAGCTACAGCCAAACAAAGTCAAAGATTAGAAATACGAAAAGATTTGTTTGGAAACACTCGAGCAAAAGGGAAACATACTTCTAATAGTCCCTGTTTGTGCCCAGTTCTCATCCCTGAGCTTGTTTACTGAGTCCTTCAGCCACTCTTCTCTCTCCTTGCTGGACTTCTCCAGATCGTCCTTGGCTATTTGGAGCTGTCGGAGCTGAGTGAGCTGAGGGGCAAGTTGGGATAGAACTTTGCCCATCTTTTTGGACCAGTCGACCACTTGCTGAGAAGCATTGAAATATGGGCAACATAAGCAATAATGCTAGAAGATTTAGGAGAACTACAAATCCATAAACACAATCAAATAAGTTATATACCTGGATGCTCCTTGATGCGGCGATAGCAGCCTCCATTAAGTTGATTCGCTCCCTCTGGGCGGCTTGCTCATTGTGTTCAAAACTCTTTGCTTCCTCCTCTGGCATGACCCAATAAAATGTTTGGGGGAAATTAGGCGGAGGAGCTTCAAGCTTGGGGAGATCATCGTCATCAGAAGATTAAGAAAGTGGAGGAGAAGGAGTCCTGGGCCTTGGATCGAATGGTGGTGCGGGGTCCTGGGCAAGCTCAGGGATTGCAGCTTCCGTCAAGGCTCCCATTGGGTGAGGCCTGTGGTCCAACGAGTAGATTGTCTTAGCCTTAGGGGCTGGGACAACACTTGGTTTGGCTTGTGGTGTGGCTGCCTCGGTTTCAGTCGAGATGGGAACCGCTGTGGGGGTCGGTGGTGCCCCCCCTTGGGGTCGGCGTCACTTGGCTTCCCACGGGATTATTCAGTAATCAAGATATTGCAAGACTACCCAAGATTTTCTAAAGACTGAAGATTTTCATACATTTTGAAAGTCTTAAACCTCCACCCCTGTGCGCTAGGAGTGGAGGTAGTTGGTGCTGGACCTGAAGGCCTACTCGGCAGCGGAGTGCTGTCGACTGTCGGGCTTATGGGCGCAGTAGTTGGTAGTGGAGATCCTGGCCTAGTCGACGTTGTACTCAGTGCGGCCGATTGAGGCATGGCGGTAGTCGGCGGTATGGTTCTAGGGCTGGCTGGTCCCGGGGCTGTGCTACTAGTATCCTTAATCATTGGACCGCCGGATGCCTTACTTGGCAAATCATTCTATTTGGCCTGGTCTGTCGCTGGTCGCTTCCCAGCCCTCTTGGGGCTAGGTTGGGCTGACAAGGGGCTGGTCGGCCGCTTTTTAGATTCACTAGCCAGCCGGCTAGGTGGGTCAGAACCAAATTCGGCCAATTCCTACAAACAATCATGTATCAAGGGAAGAACGAATGAACAACCTACATGCCACACATTGCAGATGTACATCAAGACCAACATTGCGCCAGATGTTACCTTCGGTCGGGGCCTGTCCCTACAGTATGGCTTGGGGGCTCACTCGGCATCTAGGGTCTCGACGGCTCCGTTGATAAAATATCCAAGCAACGTGTCAGTAACGACATCCTTGTTGACAAAATCAGTGCATTCCCGAGTCGGATCATCTTTCCCTTGGTAATCATAGCCAAGGTGAATCCTGGCCTTCAAGGGACGGTTTCAGTGGTTTTGGAATGTCCTGGCCACCCAAGGACCAGTCAGCCTAGTACTCTTTAGCATGTCAATTTTCTCTAGCAGCTGGTACACCTGGACCATCTCAGCTTGAAATGGTATGGTCGTCCAGCTCTAGAGAAAGGGGGCAAGGAGGGCTCAAAATTGGAGCAGTAAAACCACTCCCGATGCCATCCATTTAGAGAAGTCTTCAGAGGAACGTGGAGATAGGCCTTTTTCATCTCATTGCGAAGTTGAAGGCCTGCTCCCCCTATCACCTGAATCTTCGACTTGGAGGGCTGAGGCTTGATGTGAAACAGAAAACGAAAAAGGTTGAACTGGGGATCGATCCCCAAGAAGGCCTCACAGAGGATGACAAAGATTCAAATATGAAGAATGGATTTGGGGTTGAGATGGCAAGGCTCGATCTGGTAATACTCGAGGAGCTTGCGGAGGAAATCGGAAGAAGGAAGGGCAAGACTGCGGTCGAAGAAAGAGGCAAAAACCATAGTCTCGTGAGAACCTAGGGAGGGGATTGACTCAACGGTGGCGGGGTGCCAGTTGATGATCTCCTTTGGTTGAAGATTCTTCTTCCTCTCTAGGAGCGCTAGCTTTGTTGCGCAGCAATCCGACGTTGGCCAAACTCTGGACGGCATGGCTGGGATGCCGAATGGCGCCTTCGGCATTGCTAGGGGTGAAGAGCTGGGCAAGGAAGTTTCTTGACGATGGAAATCGATGCTGGGAAGGAGTTTCTCGTGGATTTCCGGAGGGGAGCTCAAGCTACAGGTAACCCTAGCAGTGGCAGAGAGCGCGAAGTTTGGCGCGGGCGTGCAGGAGCTGAAACAATTTGGTAAATTGAAGGATAAAGGGGAATCTTTTCTATCTCCTATCGTTTTATAGGCTACGCCAAGTTAGCGGGCTTGGACCGGCTTGCTTGGTAATGGCCCGTAATATATGAGTTCCTAAATAACATGTCCTATTGGGCTGACAGCTGTCTGTGTTAAAATCACAATGCAGATGCTATTTTATAGGAATCGATTAAAACAATCAGATATGTTTTTTGTTAAGCCTAAGTGATGGACATATATGTTCAGATATCTAACTTATTTAATAGGTATTGAGGATATATCCTTACAATGATTAATGGCTGGTCCCCATTAAAATTGGGGACGTAGGTATCTCTCAAGTACACCTAACCACATATTGGGTCAAAATCCATGAAGTGGTACTCGGCTTACATGTTTAGCCAAATTGCCATTGAGCAAAAATATTTCCAGCTAGTATGATGTTGAAGAGTCTAATTTCTGAGAAATATATCACTCAGGAAAGACTTAAAGGTTAAAGATCTTTGACTTTTTGTTTAATTGTTTCACAATTAAGCACAAAGTCAGGGGCTACACCAAATAGGTGTGCCTACACGGCACACACTATTCAACTTTTTCTATAAAGCCCTTCATAGCTTCGTTGCCAATTGACGGAAAGCTGGACTTGGAGAAGAGGTACTCAGACAAAGAGTACTCGGAAGCAAGGCACTCGGGAAATCTTCACTATGGAAGATGAGCACTCAGCGTCAGCTGTGACTCAACTATAAAGGTCTCAGGAGCTACTGTGGAGGCCATGTGCCCCTGGTACCTCATAGAAGACAATAAGGCCACTCGGATAGAGGATGAGCCTGGTTATGTAATTAGGGATACAATAGGACTCAGCATATGTTACCTTGCATGATAAGGGAAAGGATACAGTCCTAGCTGGTTATGTTGTGTTTCTAAAAGGAAATCCCTTGATTGAGTCTGACTAGGATTTCTACCTTGTAACCTTGTTTCCTCAGTATATAAGGGGAGGCAAGGAGCCCCCTTGGGCATGGGAGATCAACCGATCGACATACACACAACCAACCTCAAAGGCAATACATAACAGCTGGAAATAGGGTATTACCTAACCTTGAGGGCTTGAACCAGGATAAATCTGTCTCGTGTTCCTTTGCAATCCATCAAGTTTAGGTCTCACGAGTAGCCCCATATAATTATTGCCGATACAAAGCATTGACAGGAGATGAATCCTGACGCGGTCCTTGGCAATCCGGTGATGAAATCCATCCCTACTTCTTCCCACTTCCATTCAGGAACCTTGAGGGGTTGCAATAATCCTGTGGGCCTCTGATGCTCGGCCTTCCCACATTGGCATACGTCACAAACAACCACATATTCGGCTATTTTCCTTCACATGCTAGATCACCAAAACTTCTCCTCAAGGTCTTGATACATCTTGGTGCTTCCAGGATGTACTGAATACTGAGTACCATGGGCTTCATCCAAAATCAGCTTCTTCAATTCCTCCTTGTATGGGACGCAGACCCGTTCTTCGAACCATACAGTACCTTGTTCATCTTCTAGAAACCCACTGGCTTTGCCCTTTTTCATGTTTTTCTTGATCTCCAGGATGTCTGGGTTGTTGTTCTGGGCTTCTCGGATTTGATTCACCAGTGTAGGCTATGCTTCCAAAGCTGCCACATAACCTTGACTTACTAATCCCAAATTTAGCTGTTCAAACTCTTCACACAATTCCGAAGATAATTGTTGTAATACCCCTACCCTAGCACTACCTATAGTTACACCAGAGTGAGAGCGCCGCAGGAGATTGGCACGAACCAACTCCCACGAAACCGTGTTACTGGTACTAGTCCTAGAAAACCTTGTTGATACCCGTGGTCTGTGGAGGCCATGGGCCCTGGGTACCTCAAGGAGGGTAATTATGGCCACTCAGACAGAGGGTAGGCCGGTCCCTACAATTGGAGATAGAGTAGGGCTCGGCTTCATATTACCTCTCATGACAAGGAGAGGGATATAGTCCTAGCCGGATACTCTATGTACTGATAAGGGAAGCCCTTGGTCGTATCTGACTGGATTTTCTACCTTGTAACCCTCATCCCTCTAGTATATAAGGAGGGGTAGGGAGCCCCCTGGGGCAGAAGACATACAATCTCACCAGAGAAACTTCAAAGGCAATACACCACAGCTGGAAGTAGGGTATTACCTTACCTTGAGGGCCTAAACTAGGATAAATTATTTTGTGTTCCTTTGCAATCCATCAAGTTTAGGTCGCACGAGTAGCCCCATATAATTATTGCTGATACAAAGCATCGATAGTTGACGCGCCAAGTAGGGGCTTCGTCGAGATCATCGTCATCAAGCCCGATGGATCCAACCATAGCCCCATATAGTTAAATTCCGGTTGCGTCGGAGACATCTTTATCTGATTTTGAGGCTTTGCCGTTCAGCTCCTCAAAAATTCTGTTAGGATCGGCTGGCTCATCCTCATCATCCGAAAAGAAAACAGGACTTGACAAGCTTCCAAAATATCAACCTTTTCTAGCTTTGTCCCTCTGAATTCACAAGCAAAACCTTAAGAATTTGATGAACAGATCTGTATGTATCCTCATCATAAATACATGATGGTAACCACACATATACATAACTAAACCACATATACATGATGTTATCATCTAAGTTCTGTTTTTTCACCTCGTACAGACTTCCTTAAAGCTTTCAGCCTTTGTTCCTCCGGATTTTTCGATAATTTGCCATCCTTATGGAGGGTGCAATTCCCTCTCACGCTAACATATGGGACCATCTGAGTCACCGAATGCGGGCTAAGATAGCAAATTGTTTGCCACTCATATGTTAAGGATGGTATATACTTTGCTAGTGACTATTCTAAAAATAGAGGTAGCCATCTAGCAGTGAAACATCCACTCTACCTGAAAAAATATGAACCCTTATCCCTTCGAAATCCTAGTTATAAGTGACTTTAGAGTTTATTAAAAATAAAAACCAAAGTGGCCACAGAATTGCATTTACAAACACTGTATAACCAGCATGATCTCAAATTGGCAGCACATGTATAACCTGTAGAAGAGAGAGAGGACGAGCAGTGTCGAGGGAGAGGGCCGTCGCTCATGCCTGGCAGGGAGAGCATGACATGACAATGAGTGCTGCCGGTAGAGCCCAGCCACAGACCCTAGTTTTTTGCCAGAGGGGAGAAATGAGTCGAGGAAGGAGTGAGGAAGGGGACAGGGTGGTAACCCCATCTATCGTGCAGTTCATGGGCGGGTACAACGAGACAATTCCGCTGGGCTTGGCTGAGCAGTGAAGTGGGAATCGACCATTTTCGCTGGGCCTGGCTGGGGAGTCATTTTTGCATTTGTGTGGCTAGGCTGAGAAGCCCGCCCTGGCAACCAAACACCACTAATTTACATATATAGGTGTAGGCTAAGCCTGGTGCCGACAACCAAACAAACCCATAATGTATACCAGGGTCCCCAATATATGTTGCTATGGTGTAAAGAATAGAAAACTACTATAGCGCGCGTGCATGCTACTTATCGTAAATAGCGCGCCTCCGATCTTTTTAACTGCCCCACGCACATGGTGCCAACCACGCATAAATATTTTACTCGCGCCTTGATCATCGCAACTGCCCCACGTGTGTAGCACCAACCGCCTGTAAACATTTTACTCACGACTTAGATTGTGCCAACGCCCCACATGCGTAGAGCCAATCACGCATAAAAATTTTACTTGCACTTCAGATCGTCCCAACCGTCCCCACACGTTAGAGCCAAATGTGAGTAAACATTTTTCATGTGGTAATATTTTTACTGTCCATCGATGCCTCATTTATATTGACATTTATCAGTTTTCATGCCACAAGCCCACAACCCTTCCCACCACCCCACCATGCCCATTTTTTGGATCTGACCGGACGCCAGAGCAGTTGATGTGGAGGAGCATGGTGTGGCACCTCCACCACAATCCTCCAGAACCGGCGCAGTTCCTCTGGCGATGAGAGGAGCAGATCCTGGCAGCAATGGGTAGCAGGTGGCAGAGGGAGCTCATCAGGTAGAGATGGGCAGCGGGGATCCGGATCGGGCGCCTCCCTCTGGTGGCTATAACGACGGTGTGCTCGTGGGGTGGCTTAGGGAAGCTGACGGCTCCCATGCGTCTTCGATCTACCTCCTCGGGCGTGGATCTAGCGGTTGGCCCCTCCACCGTGCCAACCAAGGGTGGTTGCGGGCGTAGGATCTGCGCCAGGTGGCGAGCGGCCAGATCCTGCCAGAGTGGCGACGAGGTGACTGCCGCCTACCCGTTCTAGGGCTTTACCATCCTCCGCCAACGGAGAAGCCAAGCGGAAAAGTGGGCGCTAGGATGGAGGAGGCGGTTAGCAACGGGGTCTAGGGTGGAGGCGTCGCCCAACGGGATCGAAAGAGGACGAGGCTGCAGGCACTTGGATCTTGAGCTTCTACACCAACTGGTAGTGCGGAGGAGGGCGGGTGCTATGGAACACGTCCAGCCTCTCCCATGTCTCCTCGTTGGCTGGTCAGCGGCCTATATGCCAGGCAGCGGCTTCCTTCTCCATGGACAGTGAGAGAGGTGATGATGGAGCCACAATGGCGGCCAGTGAGGCTCAGATCTGGCAGCAGCGCCCAAGGCGTAATTATTTTACTCGTACTGTGCGGTGTGATTTTGTTGTATTATGTGTAAATTTTTTGCTCTGTATACGGATTTGTACGATGAATTTAGTAAATAAATTATTATCCGTATTATAGCGGTGGGAAAAAATTTATTACCACTTTGACATTATATATAATACCTTGGTAAAAATATTACTTCGCAGGAATCCCTAGTAGCAAGAATATTTTTGTCACTGGTAATTTTTACATACAAAATAAAATCTTTTTACTCGTATGTCCATACTGGATAATTTTTTTACTTACGGGACCACGGGAGGGGAAGAGGGAGTGGCCCATCGGTGGTAATGGTTTTATTGGGTATAGAATCTAGACGTAGGATAACCAAAAAACTAGAAAAAGGGTGGAAAGTGGCGCTGTAAGGCATGCTACTTATTAAGTAGCGTGTAACATGCTGTTTAGCACGACCGATAATGAATATTTTTATATATGTTTGAGCCCCCGCGGAGTAATACTCTACATTTTGTTGGCTATTATATATGTGGAAATAAAAAAATATATGTTGTTGATGTCTGACGGGCGGTTGAGATGGAGTGCTACGGTAACAGGCTCAGTCTTTGGAGATCACATGCTCCCTCTTGTATTCATTCATGATGAGTGCCGGGGGCCGACGGGGGCGGACCGTGCTGCTGTGGCGTCGGCGGAGAGAAGGGCTCTGGGGCAGCGGCGAACGTTGCATGGGGCGCCGCGGGCGGGGCAGGGCAAGGCGCCGGCCCGCTAGTCGGAGCAGTGTACGGGCGGGGCCACATCTAAATAGTGCCCGTCCACGGGTTGTAGAAGGACGGCCAAGGCGCGTTAGCCTGGCCGGAGGGTGGCTAGCCAGTGGCAGACTAGCCAGGGCCTTTGTCGCTGTTGCCGCCACCGCGACGCTGATGGTGGTCCTGATTGGTGCCAGCGCCTCCCTGGTTGTTGCTGGCACCCTGTGTGGCCGGCGCAGGTGGGCGCGGGGAAGCGCCGGGGCGGCGCCGAGCAGAGCAGGGGCGCCAACGCCCTTGGCAACGCCGGGCGTTGTAGCAACAAGGGCCGATGACGAGGCCAACAAGGCGGCCGGCAGGGTGAGCGCTTCCAAGAGGAGATCGTCATGCACCTCGCCGAAGGTTGGGAATGGACATTGCCCCTTGAAGTAGGGGGTCATGTAGGCGTACTTTGCACTGAGCCTGCGGAGAACATTCAGAACTAGGGTGCGGTCGGGAATGTATTCGCCGAGGTTAGCGAGAGCGTCTGCCATGCCCTTCATCTTACGGCAGTAGTTAGTGATGGAGAGGTCGCCCTGGACGAAGGTGCGGAACTTAGCATCGAGGTGCAGGGCGCGCATCTCACGGTTGCCGAGGAACTGGTGCTCGATGCCTAGCCAGGCAGACCGAGCGGTGTTCCCGCGCACGCGGATGAGGTCCATGAGCTCGGTGGAGATGGTGCCATAGATCTAGGACAACACGACGCAGTCCATGCGGTGCCAAGCCGGAGTGTCAAGGACGTCGTTGGACGTGACGTGGTCGGCGAGGGAGTAGCGGCCGAGGGTGAGAAGCACGAGGTCGCGCCATTTGTTGTAGTGGGATGAGGAGATGTCCAAAACAACGGGCACCAAGGCATGAATATTCTGGACGCCGGCAGCTTGGGCGTGGAGGTTGACCACCGCGAGGGCCTCAAGGGAGGCGGCGTCGGAGTGGGCGCCATAGAAAGCATCCCAGCCATCATCGTCGTCAAACTCGGCGTCGAGGGCGGCGCGCTGCCGGGCCGAGGCAGCCTCACGTGCGAGGGTGTCGGCGGCCTCGCGCTCCTTCTCCAGGGCGGCGGCAGCAGCGCGGGCACGTGCCTAGGTGTCGGAGGCAGCCTGGGCAGTGGCGGCTACAGCGTCGGTGAGGAGGATGCACTGACGGGCGCGATCGGCAGCGGCCTCCCGTTCGCGATTGTGGGCGGCGGTGGCCTCACGACCTCTGGCGGCGGCGGCCTCGCGATCGGCATCGGTCTGGGCTGCTGCAGCAGCAACAGGATCGATCAGGGAAAGATCAGCCATGGCGGCTGGTTAGGATTTGCGGAAGCAGTAGGTCACAGGTAGAAAGAAAACTGATACCATGAAAGCGGGGAATAATTCACGCGCAATAATAATAATAATTACTCTAATAATAATTACTCAGTGGGGTGCAGTACAATATATAGCCCAGAGAAGCCGAAGGGCCTTGTGGGAGATCACGCTAACATTCGGGATTGTAAAAACTCGACTTAGGTGGTGTTCTTAAGTGCTTATTTTTCTGGCTTATAAGCCGCACGTTTAGAACCGGTTGAACCGCTGGTTCGATAGTTTTAGACCGGATGAATTGAATCGGTCATGAAATATATTGAATCGGAGCAATATATATACATATACTGTCGATTTATAGAAAAAAATAAGCACATAAATATTTTAATTGTATAATCATAGTAGCTGCATTCAAAAATTATTGTGACATGCGAACTGAATTGGATTAATTCCAACTAACCTCTGCTGCCGCGGGCCTACGCCGCTGGCGCCGCCGCCGCTGTGCACCTGCGCCTGCGCCTCCGCTGCCACCACCGCCGCCGTTCGCCTTGCCGCCGCCGACGCCTCCGGCTCATCGATCTGATGGGGATCGAATCCAGCACATGCAATGAGGCAACTCTAAAAAAAACTGAACATTTACGATTTTGCCCACACCTTTATGTGTGTGATCCAAAAAAAAGGGGGTAACAACGTCCACAAGCAAAAATCGGCCGGTTCCAATAAAACCGCCCGATTCAGCGGTTCTGTAAAAAACCGGTCGGTTCAACCGGTTTTTAGCAGTTCGATTGCATGGACGGTCTTTTAAGTGAACCGAGCCATTGTAGCCTCCGGTTCCGGTTTTTTCAGGTCCGACTGCCAGTCCGGTCCGGTCCTAATAACTGTGGTTTTGGCTGGTTAGCCTGGAGATGAACCTTCACTATTCAAAATCCCCAAAACTCTGTTTTTGGCTGGGCATGAGGTGCATGTAGGGTTCTGTTAGTCGCACCTCGGCCATCATAAGGACCGTCTTCAGGCCTCTGTTGCAAAGCATAACCGTACTACCACGTGTCTAATGGGTAAGACTTAACCCATAGCTTAGATCAGCTTTAGACTAAGGAACACGGATAGAGGCAGATGACGTCTGGTTATTGGCTGACGTCTCTGGCAAATGAAGGTCAGCAGGGGTCCGGGGATCGAGATGCCGGGGGCATCAACCATCTACCTGTCCCAGGGGTCTGGCTGTAGATGGTTGGTGTTAGTTCCTCTGTCTACCGTTGACCTAGGTGAAGGGTTATGTCACGACTTCCGTTCCACATACCGTGGTGGTATGGGGCATGTGAGAACACGTGAGGGAGTTGCATCTTGTTGGTAAAGATATACACCTCTAGCCAGAGTATAATTTATTCGAATAGCCGCGCCCTCGGTTATGGGCAAGCCTAGCAATGTACCCAAGTTAGAGTTTCCTGTGGTAAATATTGAATAATGGACCAATGGTTAAAATGTGATGGTTGACCGGATGGGTTTGGTTACCCTTGGGTTAGGTAAGAACTAGATAAGCGTGGTATACGCTACCTTGGAATAATCTGATCTTAGAAATAGAATCGAATTCATAAAATTGCTTTAAAAGTTATTAAACTAAATAAAATGTTGTTTAGTTCAAAATAGCCCTATAAATCCCCTTGTACTCCTACAACATTATTGATGCATCATTCCTGGGTATGGTTTGTTGAGTACTTGGATGGAACTCAGTCTTGCTCTACTTTTCCCAATCCAGATGATGAGTACCCTGGTGATGAAGGCTTCGATGTCTAGCTTGTACCTACCGTCAAGTGCTTGTGGACCTGGTCCCCAGCCTTTCTAGTTACAAACTTTATTTGTTTATCTTTGCTTATCTAGGCCTTTGGTCGCCCATGTAATAATTTAAACTATGTTATCTCTTCTGTATGTGTACTCTGATATTAAACAACTTTGTATTGTATACCTCGTCTCCTAGGACAAGGATTAAAACACTTTCGTATGGAAATTGTTGTGCGATTTTTGGGTGCTACACACTGGCAAACAAGATAAACATGAATCAACAATTTACTTTTTAATGGGTATCCCACAATACCCATGTGGTTGCACTGTAAGATGCTTGGATGGAATTATCCAAGGAATCGGTCCCTATATGCGAATAAGGAACCAAGCCACGAAGGCAAGCATACTGCATCATGACCATTTGCAAACCATCCTTTTTCCTTTCAAAATCCACCGATACCGAGTGCTGGGTTTCCGGGTTTTCCAAAACGATTACCAAACCATTTTTCCCAAAGTCGTCATAGGAGCACGGATACCGAGTGTGGAGGCCATGGGCCCCAGGTACCTTATGGGAAGCTTTGTGGCCACTCGGATAGAGGATGGGCCTAATCCTGTAATTAGGGATATAACAGGACTCAGTACATATTACCTTCTATAATAAGGAAAGGGATATAGTCCTAGTCGGGTACGTTGTATTCCTAGAAGGAGATCCCTTGGTCGAGTCCGACTAGGATTCCAACATTGTAACCTTGCCTCCCCAGTATATAAGGAGAGACAAGGAGCCCCCTGGGGCAGAACGATGTCACTAGAGAAAACACCAAAATCTCATTAGAGAAACTTCAAAGGCAATACACCACAACTGGAAGTAGGATATTATCTCACCTTGAGAGCCTGAACCAGGATAAATTGTTTTGTGTTCCTTTGCAATCCATCAAGTTTAGGTCTCACAAGTAGCCCCATATAATTATTGCTGATACAAAACATCGAGAATTGGCGCGCTAGGTAGGCGGTTCATTGAGATCATCTTCATCAAGCCTGACGGATCCCATCATCGAAGTCGACGGCATCAAGTTCTTCCCTGGGCAAACAATCAGTTTTGGGAGCCTCGACTTCGTCATCGACAAACTCGATGACCTTACCCTGACTGACTCGGATTCAACCTGATCGGCCAGGAACTTAGCCGACTTCGCGCCAGTCGTCCTACTCAACACTGCAGCTATCTTCGGTGACCTGCTGCGGCGATTCCCAAGATCCACGAGTCCAGGGACAACTATTTCTCCTGGTGTTTGACTCGGACTCGGCTTTGAGCCAGCCGAGACCGGCCCAGGGGAGGAGGATATCATCAATCTCTCATTCAAACTCAACAATGCCACGGATAATTTCAATCTTACTCCGATGCGGAAGATCCAATCCCCTGGAGTTTGGCTCGGATATGGCCCAGAGCTGCTCGAGATCGGATCTAGGGAGGTTGGAGTCGTAATCACCCCCTAAACTACTCCAACTTCGACTCATAGTCAGAAAGCAGTTTGGCAAGCTTTTCTCCACTGCGCGAAGTGTTCATGGTGTCTTGGGCTCAACTCCCACACAAGACTGACGCCGATTACGCGACTAGCAGTAGGAGGAGGCCCGCCAACTGCGTGAGCAACAGGAGGAAGACGCACGACGCCTACAAGCCAAGCATGACGCTCACAATGACAATCTGCACAAGGCTGGGCGGACTGCTTAAAAAGATATCCTCCAGACCCGAGTAGGTGACCATGATGTCTTTGTGATCCCACAACAGAACGTCATGGCCGCTGCCACATTGTTGGACACCTTGCAATTCCGGCCCGACCACCAGGCTACCCCGACAATTGCAAGCATCACGGTGATGATCACCGCTGCAGCATGCCAGCACTGGCAACAATCTGGAGACACTCTCATACCATCAAACAAGACGGCCTCTGATACGGCGGTTTCATCTGCTTCATCACAACGCCGAGCAGCTGGCTCTGGTCAGCATCACTCGGAGTCATGCCATAGATCACTCGGCAATCAGAACAATGACCGACCGCGGCACCATCATGACGACCGCCGCAACAACCAGGATGCCTGAGGACGACTACGGCAGGATTTCCGCCATGACATCAATGCTCGGCGCCGAGAGTGCAAGGAGGATGAGCGCCACCGACTAGAAGATGAGCATGAATGCTTCGGCCTTCACCACAAACGATTTCATCACCGTAGCCGGAATCGGAGCCCTCACCCAGATGAAGGAGTATCGGCGTTCACCCACGAGCTACAGCAAGTCAACTGGCCATCTGGCTTTAAGCCGACTGGAATACAGAAGTACAATGGAAGGACCAACCTGGAGTCCTGGCTAATAGTGTACACCTTGGCGATACGAGCAGCTAGGGGTGACCACAAGGCCATGGCTAACTACCTGCCAGTCTCCTTGGCTGACTGGGCAAGGACATGGCTAATGGGGCTTCCCAGGTGTTCAATTGGCTCCTGGGGGGAACTCCGTGAATGTTTCATCGCAAACTTCCAAGGAACATACGAGAGGCTATTTTTCGAGTACGATATGTACCAGCGCCACCAGAGGAAGAACAAGTCCCTCCGCGACTTCATCAAGTGATTCTCTCAGAAGAGGAATTCAATACCCAAGATCAAGGATGAGGTTGTCATCGCCGCCTTCCGCAAGCTTTCACTCGAAAGCCTCAAAGCTCTATCAAGGCTCTATTCGATATGGCAAACAAATATGCCGACTTGGGCAACGCTGTGGCTAAGGCCCTAGATGATAAGAAGGAGCCTCGATAGAAGGAGCGGAAGGACACCGACGATGCAGCCCCGACTAAGTCCAGCAATCGCAAACGCATGTCAGACAACGTCATGGCAGCTGTTGAGCACAGCAGACCGCGACAGCCGAGGACAGACAAATACCAGAAGGTCATGAACAGGACATGCCCTTTCCACCCAAAGGGGAAGCACGTAGCTAAAAATTGCTTCATGCTCAAGAAGTTTGCTTCTGAGCAGACATCCACGTCTAGCGACCACAAAGACAACGACAAGCCAGACTCGGGCATAGTCGGCGATTATCAAGATCCCCAGGCTGAGCTCAACCACATATTCGGAGGGCCATCTGTGTATGAGTCCAAGCGAAAACAAAAACTAATAGCTCGAGAAGTCAACTCAGTCTCATCAGACGCCCCTCAATACCTGTGTTGGTTAGAGATGGCAATCACTTTTGACCGCGCGGATCACCCCGACTGAGTAACTCATCTAGGACGTTATCCACTCATCCTAGATCTAGTCATCAGAAGCGTCAAATTAAAGAAGGTTCTCATTGATGGAGGAAGTGCTCTCAACATCTTGTTTGTCAAGACGCTCGACGAGATGAAGATCCCTCGATCTGAGCTGTGGCCGTGTACAGCTCCCTTCCACGGGGTAATCCTTGGCCTCTCTTCTACTCCACTCAGATAGATCACTCTGCCAGTTACTTTTGGCACACGGGAAAATTTCTACACCGAGAACATTTGCTTCGAGGTTGCCAACTTCGAGACCACATATCATGCTATAGTCGGATGGCTTGCGCTAGCCAAATTCATGGCAGTGCCTCATTATACATACATGGTGCCCAAGATGCCAGAACCAGCGGGAGTACCTTCCATGTGCAGCGAAGTCAAGGAAGCCTTCACCTGCGACAAGGAAAGTTGCGAGCTGGCCCAATCTCACGAATCGGCAGTCGGACGAAGCAATATCCGACTAGCTACAGCAACTGCAAATGAGGACAATCAAGTTCCGGCAAAGAGAGCAGCCAAGTTGGGAATTTCAGTGGATTCAGAGACGAAGAAGATCCCCCTAGACCCTTCCGACCTCACCAAGACTGCGCTTGTCGGGACTGGACTCGACCCCAAATAGAAAGATGCGCTCATCACCTTCCTCCAGGCAAACAGGGATATATTTTCTTGGAAGCCTTCCGACATGCCTGGTGTACCAAGGGAGGTGATCGAGCATTCCCTGAATGTCAAGCTAGACGCCAAACCAGTCAAGCAACGACTACGGTGCTTCGCACAAGACCACAAAGGTGCTATTCAGGACGAGATAACCAAACACCTCGCAGCCAGGTTCATCAAAAAGGTCTACCACCCAGATTGGCTGGCAAACCCAGTCCTAGTCTGAAAGAAGAACGGTAAATGACGGATGTGCGTCGACAACACTGACTTAAATAAGGTGTGTCTCAAGGATCCATTTGGTCTACCTAGAATAGATCAGGTGGTCGATTCAACTACGGGATGCGAATTACTCAGTTTTCTCTATTGTTACTCGGGATACCATCAAATCAGCCTAAAGGAGGAGGACTACCTGAAAACTTCTTTTATCACGCCATTCGGGGCATATCGTTATGTCACTATGCCGTTTGGGTGGAAAAAGCTGGCGCAACATATTAACGTGCTATCAAATGGTGTCTTCACACTCAAATCGAGCGCAACGTGGAGGCGTATGTCGATGACGTGGTGATCAAATCTTTCAGAGATTCAAGAAAGCTGAACCCGAAAAAGTGTGTCTTCGGAGTACCATCAGGAAAGCTACTTGAGTTCATCGTATCGCCATGGGTCATCAAGGCAAATAACATGGCACCCCCGACTAGCCAGAAGGATGTACAGAAGCTGACCAGCTGCATGGCGGCACTTAGCCGATCCGTTTCCCGACTCGGCAAACGGGGTATGCCCGTTTTCAAATTACTAAAGAAAGTTAACAATTTTCAATATATGCCAAAAGCCCAATAAGCTTTCAAAGACTTCAAGAAGTTTCTCACGTCATCCCCCGTGTTGGCGTCAACAATGCCCCAAGAACCACTTATGTTGTATCTGGCAGCAACCACACAGGTAGTCAGCACGGTCTTGGTCGTGGAACGGGCAGAGCTAGGCACATACAGAAAGTTCAAAGGCCAGTCTACTTTGTCAGCGAAGTCCAAGGCGAATCCAAGATGAGATATCCCCAAGTCTAGAAGTTGCTATATGGCTTGCTCATAACTGTCTGGAAGTTGGTGTACTATTTTTAGTCGCGTCAAGTTACAATCATCACATCTATCCACTCGGTGACGTCTTACACAATAGCGAAGCCACTGGTAGAATCGCTAAACTAGTGGTCGAGTTAATGGCATTTGACATTGTCATTCAGCCACGGACAGCAATTAGGTCACAAGCACTTGCCAACTTTGTGGCTGAGTGGATAGAAGTTCAGACGGCTACATCAACAGACAAGTTAGAATACTAGATGTCACAGCCCTAGATTTAATTTCAGGTAATTAGTGTTATGCCCTACTGTCATTAGAGTGCACAATTTAAAATTTTGCATTGCCACTTGTTGCAAGATAAAGTTTGCAATATTTAAACCCTCAACAATTAAACCCTAAATCGGCAAAAACAAAACACTACTAAAAAGTGCATCAAATTGAATAGAAGTGTATATGGGAGATAATTTATTCAAATATTAGTTTATTTATCATGAATTAATATAATATTTCCAGAATTTAATTCATTAGTTTAGACCCCTTAAAAATTCAAACAATTTTCAGCCAGGGTCCTTTTCTTTGACATATGCATTTGTATAGTCTAAGGATTTTCTAAAAATTATTGGTTGCACATAAAATCATGGAAAAATTCCTGTAAACACTATCCCACATAATTGATCCACTGTAAATTTTACATGATTTTTATCACTTCCATAGCCACCTGTCGATGCTTTGCACCGGCAATAATACTATGGGGGTACTCGGCGAACTGGAATTCGGTGGATTGCAGAGGAACACAAGGGAATTATACTGGTTCAGGCCCTCAAGGTGAGGTAATACCCTACGTCCAGTTGAGGTGTTATTCCTCTGAGATGGATTTGTGATCGATGATCTCGGGTTGCCCTCATAGGGCGCCCTGCCTCCCTTTATATACTAGGGGACAGGGGTACATGGTAAGGATCCTAGTCGGATACGACCAAGGGATTTCCTTATTAGAGATAGAATCTTATCCGACTAAAGCTATGTTTCCTTATTGTACAAGGTACAGCCTGCCGGGTGCTATCTTATCTCTAATTACATGATCTGGCCCATCCTCTATCCGAGTGGCCCATGTGCTTGTAGTGAGGTACCCGGGGCCCATGGCTCCCACAGTAGCCCCTGAGACCTTCATAGTTGAGTCACAGCTGATGCCAAGTGCTCTTCCTCCACGGTGAAGGTTACCCAAGTGCGATACTCCCGAGTACTCTTTGTCCGAGTAAGTCTTCCCGAGTCCTGCTTCATGTCAGCTGGCAGCGAGGCTATGAAGGGCTTCATGTAAATATATGAATAGTGTGCGCCGAATAGGCGCACCTATTAGGTGTAGCCCCCGACTTTGTGCTTAATTGTGAAGACAATTAAACATAAAGTCAAAGATCTTTAATCTGGAAGTCTTTCCCGAGTAGATTACTACTGGTATATGAGACTCTTCGGTATCATGTCAACCGGAATATAATTTATAGTCTTGCCGAGTAGGAGGCTACTCGTATATAGGACTCTTCGACTTCATGTCAGTCGGAATGTGTGTTTATAGTCTTGCCGAGTAGGATACTACTCGTATATGGGACTCTTCAGCGTCATGTCAGCTGGAAAGGGGGTGTTTATAGTCTTTCCCGAGTAGCGTCCCACCCAGAAGTTAGACTCATCCGCATCATGTCAGCGGGAATGATAAATTTATAGTCTCTCCCGAGTAGTGCACTACTCGAGAGTTAGACTCTTCAGCGTCATGTCGGCTGGAATAATGTCGCTCATGGCAACTGATAGCCGCGCATGTCGGCCGAGTACCACTTTATGAAAAATAAATCCATCGCGTGGTTAGGTGTACTCGAGAGAGATACCTGCATCCCCAATTTTAATGAAGACCAGCTTGTGATCCTTGTAAGGATATATCCTCGAGACCTGGTGGATAAGACAGATACCCAAACATATTTGTTTAGCAGTAAGGCTCTCATGAAGCATATCTGTTTACCTCATCGATTCCTATGAGTAGCACCAGCGCTATTATTTCAACTCAGCCTGCGGGCGGCCCACATGGAGCATGCTACTGTAGGAACTCATATCTTGTCAGCCTAATACCAACTGTGTGAGCCTGAGTCCATCTAGTCAGCTCAGGCTATAAAAGGATGGGGAGAGAGAGAAGAAGATTCCATCGTCTTCCCCAAAGCAACCAATCTCTTCATCTTCCACCTTCGCGCCTAGCTTTTCGCCTCCCGCCCGGCTAGGGTTAGCAGCAGCCGTTCCCCACCCGGACTCGGGCGATTTCAATCCTCTTCGTCTATTCCAAGCCCCCGATTTGCTTTCCCCCAAATCTCAACGCCTCCAGTCATGCCGAAGGTGACGAATCCTGCGGGTGCGCCAGGGAGTTCTTGGCCGATCTCGGATTGCGGCTCGGTGAAGCTGAGACGGCTGGAGAGCGAACTGAAGTTGCCCAGCCAAGAAGTGATCCGTTGGCGGTCGGCGAGGGATGAGTCGAGCCCCAACCCCCGGCCTGGTGAAACGGTAGTTTTCGCCTCTTTCTTTGATCGGGGCTTGTGTCTTCCGTCGTCTGATTTCTTCCGCCGCATCCTTGATTTCTACGGGCTGGAGTTGGTGCATTTAAATCCCAACTCGATTCTTCAGATCTCCATATTCGTTACCCTTTGCGAGTGCTTTCTAGGTGTTGAGCCCCATTTCATCCTCTTCCGACATTTGTTCCATGTCAAGCCCCAGCCTTCCAAGAGTAATATCAGTGTGATTGGGGGGGCTGGTCTTCAACTAAGGAGTGATGGGAAGAAAACATATATCGATTTGCCCTTGAAATCTTCTCTGAAGGGCTGGCACAAGGAGTGGTTTTACTGCGCCAATCTGGCTCCTTCCTTGCCCCCATTTACTGGTATGCCGCCGTGGTGTTGCCAAGCTGGTCTTCGGAGCCAACCTTTGAAGAACTGGCCAGGCACACATATTGCTAACGAAGATAGATGACCTCAAGAGGGCCGGCTTGACAGGGCCCTGGGTGGCTCGTCGTTTCCTGACGAGGCGCGTCCAGCCGCTGAAGCTGAGAAGTGCTTTCGGCTGGGCCTTCAGAGGTAAGCACGATCCCGACCGGGTGAGCAGCGAGACAGCGGACAAGGGGGCAGTAACCGATACCTTGTTCGGCTACTTCTCAGAAGGGGTCGTTGCCACCGAAGATGATAACCGCCGAGTTGCTGCCTATAGCTTCATCCGGCCGCGGACCAAGGTAAACTTGTACTTTCTTCTGTGGTGAACACCTGTGGAACGATGATTGTTCAACCTTGCGTGATGGTATCTTGTCGACTTGCTTGTAGTGGCATGAGGAATTTGATGAAGATTCTCGCCCATTGTCTGCGGTCACGTCGAAGAAGAGGCCAAGGAGTCCCTCTGATGCCCAACCCGACTCCAAGAGAGCGGGGAAAAAGCCAATTTTATATCGGGGCGAGGGGGCCATGACAGCGCGGGCCGTGAGCGGTAGCTTGAAGATAAAGGACACCGCTGCCACAACGCCTACACGGTCGAGTCCCAGGCTGAGAGCAGCTGGCTTGGGCTCGACGTTGTCATGCCCAGCAACAGCGCCGCCAAGGGGCCAACCGGAGCGGAGGCCAATTGGGGCGAAGGAACCCGAACCAACCGTACCAGAGTCGAGGCCGACTCAGGCCGATATGCCTCTGCCGTCGGCGACACCGTACGGGGCGAGCGCCGATGCCAGCGCTTCGCCGGGGAGCGGGCACACTAGCAGGAAGCTGAAGTTTTCCAAGAGGTGCGCTACTCCGAGCATTCTGTAGTCGTCGTATGTTGAAATACAGTCTTGATGTCTTGCTTCGTTGTGCAGGAAGCGAGCCGATATCGACCTCAAGAAGGTCGGCCCATCTGCCCCGCTTGATGAATCCACCCCAGCCGAGTCAGCGGCAGCAAGCACACCTGCTGTGCCGGTGGCCAGCCCGGTTGCTGAAACCGAGGCGGCTCCGACTACAGGGCCGCTACCGCCAGTCGACCAAGAGGTGGCCGTTGAGGCTGAGGCCCCGGCCCCTGAGGCACCATACGTCGCGGAAGCAGGGGACGGATCCCCCGATCCGGTCCCCTGTGTTGTAGGGGAAGGCGATGCCGAGGCCGGGACCCCGTCGCCTTCATGGTTGTCGTCACCGCCATCGTCGCCGTTGCCGCCGCCACCAGAGATCCCACATTTGCCTCGGATCGAAGCTCCCCCACGCGTGATGCCCCGGACCTTCTCGTGGACCACTCGCGACGGCACTATGAGGAGCTTCAGACTTGATGAAATCGTCGCAAGGAGAGAGCGCGAGAGCCTGATTCGTGCCGCCATCAATGGGTCCCAAGGGGTCGCGGTATGATTCTCGTAGTGAAGCTCCAGCAATCTTCTTGTCTTGATGTTTGACTCTGTCGTCGGTTTGTTCCTTGTCCTGAGTAGAAACTCGTCGACCGCAATGAGGCGATGACAGAGATCCTAGTCGAGATGGCTCCCCATCTCGCAGAATTACAACAGCTCCGGGCATTGAAGGCCGAGATG
Organism: Oryza meyeriana var. granulata; assembly: GCA_003991445.1. NCBI lineage: Eukaryota > Viridiplantae > Streptophyta > Magnoliopsida > Poales > Poaceae > Oryza > Oryza meyeriana. Next base: position 213,217 of record RYFJ01000617.1, on the reverse strand, counting down.
GAGGCGCGTCACACGAGCAGGGAGGCCTGGCTGAAGAGCGGCGCTGATCAACTCAGGGCTGAGACATGGGCCTTAGCCGAGAAGGTCAGAGGTAAAGTCCTCGAGCATATCTCCCCGACTGGACTGTTGGTGTAATCATCCGGTGACGTCGATCCGACTGCTTGGTGGTGTCATGACTGCACGATTGAGCTCTTGGCTAATCTGTGGTGCAGACCTCGAAGCGGAGAAGGAGTCGCAGCTGAAGGAGGCCGAAGAAGCCAAGGCCGAGCTTGAAAGAGTCAAGGCTGACCTGACAAAAGCCAATACCGAGCTTGACCGGGAGAAGTCCGAGTTGGAGAAGGCCGTCGTCGAGCTCGGTAAGGAGAAGGCCGAACTGGAGAAGACCGTGGCTGGGTGGGAGGCCGACTACGAAAGTAAGTCCCCAACCCGACTGTGATCTCAGCCAATACATTACTCACCCTGCGTGTAGCCGATCCTGACAAGCATACTTGCCGGCCGATCTGGGCAGGCATGAGAGCCAACGTCCAGGCCCAGTACCGGTTCTACACGGAGGAGATAAGATCAATCCGGGAGTCACGGGAGGCCCTTGTCGGGTCCGTGAAGGGGCTCCTTGACCTTGTGGATCCCCGCCCAGTGGGGACCAGCTGTAGCAGAATTCCTCAAATAATGGGGCGTCTCGAGGATGCGCCGAGTGCCCTGAAAAGGTACTCAGACGAGCGGGTTGCCGCCGGCGTGGCCCAGACCCTAGCAATGACCAAGTCCATCTACCCGAGGGCGGACATTGAGGCCATCGGGGAGGGATTTTCCGAGGAGACGACGCCCGAGGAAGCGCTGGAGCTGATCTCACAGGCGAAGCCGACTGCTGAAGCGATTACACGAGACCTGGGTCTGTAAAGGCAATATATTTTGTAGTCGGTGTATACATATGCTTTCATATACGATCATGTGTGAATATATGTGTCGTGCCGCCAAACTTATTATTCGGTTGTCATTAGCTTTACCCGACCATGTAGCATGCACCGAGTTAGTTCGATAGAACTTGATAAAAATCGTTCAGAGGGAGATGCTATACTCGGGCCAACGCATCAGTCGTGGCAAGGCTTCATAACCGAGGTGAGATAAGCTTGTATGTTATTGACAGAACACATATATACATGCAGCCCCCGACTCACTACTCGATTGGAACAAGCGGCGTAGTGAGTCAGGAAAAACTGTACACATGAAAAAAGTAAAACTCAGGTATAGAAAGGACGTAGCTGTTCTATATTCCATGAGTTGGTGATGAGGACGCCGTCTTTGGTCTTCAGTCGGTAGGCGCCTGGCCGCGTGACCTCGGCTATAATGAACGGCCCTTCCCAGATGGGGGATAGTTTATGCCTGTCCTTGGTGGTTTGTATCTTCCTCAGAACGAGATCCCCGACCAAGAAGGCGCGGCCACGGACATTGCGATTGTGGTAGCGACGCAGGCCTTGAAGATATCTTGCCGACTGGATTGTTGCGGCGTCTCTTGCTTCTTCCAGCTGATCTAATTCGATCAGTCGGGTGCTGTTGGAATCGTCTTCGGAGTAAGCCCGGACTCGCGGAGAGCCGAACTGTATCTCAGTCGGTAGCATGGCCTCAGTACCGTAGACCAGGAAGAAAGGGGATTGCCCTGTTGCCCGACTAACCGTGGTTCTGAGAGACCAGAGAACGGATGGTAGTTCTTGTACCCACCGACCCGCATATGGTTGTAGTCGGTCGTATATCCTGGCCTTGATGCCTTGTAAGACCATGCCGTTGGCTCGTTCAACCTGCCCGTTGCTCCGCGGATGTGCCACAGATGCATAGCAGATCTTGATGCCGAAGTCGTCGCAGAAATCTTGGAATAGGCCTGCCGCGAACTGAGTGCCGTTGTCGGTTATGATGCGGTTAGGGACCCCAAACCGGTATAGAATACCCAAGATGAAGTCCTTTGCTCGTGCCGCTGTGATTGTTGCGACAGGTTTAGCCTCAATCCACTTGGTGAATTTATCCACTGCGACGAATAAATGTGTGAACCCTCCTGGCGCTTTCTTGAATGGCCCGACCATGTCGAGCCCCCATACTGCGAATGGCCAAGAGATGGGGATAGTCTGGAGTTCCTGGGCGGGAAGATTTGTCTGTCTTGCGAAGAACTGGCAACCCTCGCACTTGCGAACGATGTCTCTGGCGTCTGTGACTGCGGTGGGCCAGAAAAATCCCTGCCGGTAAGCTTTTCCGACTAACGTCCTGGATGCAGCGTGGTTGCCACATATGCCCGAGTGGATTGAATGCAGGATCTGCTTGCCTTCCTCGGTGGTGACACAGCGCATGAGGACACCGGATGCGCTCCTTCGGTACAGGTCTTCTCCGACTCGCAGGAAACTTTTGCTTCGACGCTTGATTTGCTCGGCTTGATTGCGATCGTCTGGGAGTTCATCGTCCAGGAGGAATTTGAGAACAGGACCCCTCCAGTCTTGACATATGTGCAGCACTTCGTCGGTGGTCGGGGTAGGCTCGCCTCCCGACTGTTCTTGTGCCGGTTTCTTCTTGACTGATGGCCCCATAAGTTGCTCGACGAAGATTCCAGTCGGGACTGCTTCTCGCTTGGATCCCATGTTTGCCAGCTCGTCGGCCGCGTCGTTGTATTGACGCAGGACGTGTGTGATTTCCAGCCCGTCGAACTTGTTTTCCAGCTTGCGGACCTCCTGACAGTATGCCGCCATTGTGTCGTCGAGACATGTCCAGTCTTTCATGACTTGGTTGACCACGAGTTGGGAGTCTCCGCGCACAACCAGTCGACGTATGCCGAGTGATATGGCGATGCGGAGCCCGTGAACGAGAGCCTCGTACTCGGCGACGTTGTGGGAAGCCGGGAAGTGGATTTGTAGTACGTACTTCAACTTTTCGCCAGTGGGGGATGTCAGTATGACCACCAGCCCCCGCACCGCCGATCCGTAAGGAACCGTCGAAGTACATTGTCCAGTACTCTAGCTTGTTGTTGGTGTTGGGAGTTGAACTTCTGTCCACTCGCCACGAAGTCGGCTAGAGCTTGAGATTTGATAGCTGTCCGTGGCTGGAAGGTGATGTCAAACGCCATCAGCTCGAGTGCCCATTTAGCGATTCGGCCGGTGGCCTCGCGATTATGAAGGACATCCCCGAGTGGAAACGCTGTGACCACCGTGACTTGATGTGCTTGAAAGTAGTGCACCAACTTTCGGACTGTGATGAGTAGGGCCGTATAGCAGCTTCTGGACCTGCGGGTATCTTGTTTTGGAGTCGGCAAGGACCTCGCTGACAAAATAGATTGGCCGTTGTATTTTTTGAAGATGACCCTGTTCGGATCGCTCCACTACCAGCCCGTGCTGACTACCTGTGTTGTTGCCGCCAGATAAAGCATTAGTGGTTCCTGGGGCAGGGGTGACGCTAGCACGGGGGGTGATGTGAGGAATTCTTTGAAGTCTTCGAAGGCTTGCTGGGCTTCCGGGGTCCACTGAAAGGTGTCCGCCTTTTTGAGGAGCTTGAAGAAGGGCATGCCCCGTTCGCCCAGTCGGGAGATAAACCGACTGAGTGCCGCCATGCAGCCTGTCAGCTTCTGGATGTCTTTGAGGTTGGTCGGGGGCGCCATGTTCTTGATGGCGTTGACTTTCTCCGGGTTAGCCTCGATGCCGCGGTGCGAGACGATGAAGCCGAGTAACTTCCCAGACGGCACCCCGAAGGTGCACTTGTCCGGGGTTCAACTTCATCTTGAATCTTCGAAGGTTTTGGAAGGTTTCTTCCAAGTCGCAATGAGGTCTTGTCTGGATTTAGACTTGATCACCACATCGTCGACGTAGGCTTCCACGTTGCGCCCGATCTGAGTGTGCAGACACCGCTGAAATAGCCCTTTGGTAGGTTGCGCCTGCGTTTTTCAGACCGAACGGCATTGTGATATAGCAATACGCTCCAAACGGCGTGATGAAAGATGTCTTTAAAACAGTCTTGTTCCTTCAAGCTAATTTGATGATATCCCGAATAACAGTCGAGAAAACTGAGTAGGTCGCACCCCGCCGTGGAGTCGACCACCTGATCTATCCTGGGAAGACCAAATGGGTCCTTGGGGCACGCTTTGTTGAGGTCGGTGTAGTCGACGCACATGCGCCATTTACCGTTTTTTCTTCCGGACCAGGACTGGGTTGGCCAGCCAGTCCGGGTGGTAGACTTCCTTGATGAAGCCGGCTGCGAGGAGCTTGGTGATTTCCTCCCGGATAGCATCCTTGCGGTCTTGAGCGAAGCGCCGCAGCCGTTGTTTGACCGGCTTGGCGTCTGGCTTTACGTGTAGGGCGTGCTCGATCACCTCCCTTGGTACGCCCGGCATGTCGGACGGTTTCCATGCGAAGATATCTTTGTTGGCTTGGAGGAAGGTGACGAGCGCGTCTTCCTATTTGGGGTCGAGTCCGGTCCCGACTAAGGCAGTCTTGGAGGGGTCGGAAGGGTCCAGGGGGATCTTTTTCGTGTCAGAGTCCGCTGAAATTCCCGACTTCGCTGCTTTTTTCGCCGGAACTGGATCTTGATCGACTTCAGATGTAGCGGCTTGCCGAATGCTGTCGCGCCCGACTGCCGCTTCTTGTGTTTGAGCCAGCTCGCAGCTCTCCTTGTCGCAGGTGAAGGCTTGCTTAGCGTCGCTGCGGAGGGAGAGGACTCCTGCTGGCCCGGGCATCTTCAGCACCATGTATGTGTAGTGCGGAATCGCCATGAACTTGGCGAGTGCCGGTCGTCCGAGTATCGCGTGATACGCGGTCTCGAAGTCGGCGACCTCGAAGGAGATGTTTTCCGTGCGGAAGTTGTCCCGCGTGCCGAAGGTCACCGGCAAGGTTATCTGCCCGAGTGGGGTTGATGATAAGCCGGGGATTATCCCATGGAAGGGCGCGGTGCTCGGCCGTAGTTCTGAACGAGGAATTCTCATCTCGTCCAAAGTCTTGGCGAACAGGATGTTGAGCGCACTGCCTCCGTCGATGAGGGTTTTCTTCAGCCTAATATTTTTGACGACCGGATCCAGGACGAGTGGGTATCGTCCCGGGTGGGAAACCCGATCTGGGTGATCCGCGCGGTTGAAGGTGATAGCCATCTCTGACCAGCGCAAGTATTGGGGGGCATCCGTTGTGGAGACCGCGTTAATGTCCCGCGCTGATAGCTTCTGTTTGCGCTTGGATTCGTACGCGAGTGGCCCCCCGAAGATGTGGTTGAGTTCGGCTTGAGGGTCCTGGAAGTCGTCAGCCGGACCCGAGTCTGGCTTGTCCTTGTCCTTGTCGCCGACGGCAGATGATGAAGCCTGCTCGGAGGCAAACTTCTTGAGCATGTGGCAGTCTTTGGCTGCGTGCCGGCCCTTGGGGTGAAAGGGGCAAGGCCCGCTCATGACTTTCTGGTAGTCGTTGTTCCGCTGGGGCCGTGACCGACTGCGCTCCATGTTAGCCACCTCGTTGTCCGACTTCCGCTTGCGGTTGCCGGGCTTGTTCTGAGGCTGCTCGTTGTCGGCTTTTGCCCTGTTGTCTTTTTGTCGGGGCTCCTTCTTTTCGTCGAAGGCCTCCGCGACGGCTTCAGCTGAGTCGGCGTACTTGTTGGCCATGTCGAAGAGAGTCCGGACGGTGGAAGGTGGCTTTCGAGTGAACTTCGCGATGAGCGGGGCGTCTTTTACTCCCTTGCGGAAGGCGGCGATGACGACCTCGTCTTTGATGTTTGGGATTTGATTGCGCTTCTCGGAAAACCTTTTGATGAATTCTCGTAGAGACTCGTTCTTTTTCTGATGCAGTTGGTAGAGGTCGTGCTCGGAAGCCGGTCTCTCGTAGGTCCCCTGGAAGTTTGCGATGAATCGCTCCCTGAGCTGTCCCCAGGAACCGATCGACCGCCTTGGGAGGCCTGTCAGCCATGTCCTCGCCGAGTCGGATAACGCGACTGGGAGGTAGTTAGCCATGGCTCTGCTGTCGCCCCCAGCAGCTTGAACTGCTAGGACGTAAACGGTGAGCCAGGACTCCGGGTTGGTCTTGCCGTCGTACTTTTCAATCCCGGTAGGCTTAAAGCCGACTGGCCATCGGACGTCCTGTAACTCCCGAGTAAAGGCTGGGATGCCTTCATTATCGTGAGGACTCGGGCTTCGGTTTTGGCGGTGTAGTCGCTCGTAGTGGAGACCGAAGCGCTCGTGTTCGTCCTCCAGTCGGCGGCGTTCATCCTCTTCGCGCTCTTCGCGCCGGGCATTTATAGTGTGGCGAAGATCGCGTTGTAACCGCGATCGGAGGTCTTGATCGTGTCGGCGGTCGTATTGGTGACGCCGCCGGTTGTCGTAGTTGGTATTGCCGAGTGTTGTTTGGCGGGATTCTTCATGCTGCCGGGTGGAGCCGGCTGCTCGTCGTCGTGCTGATGCAGATGACTCCGCCGATGGAGAGCCCGTTCGACGGGTCGGTACGTGAGTGTTGCCTGACTGTTCTTGTTGCTGGCAGGCGGCAGCAGTAATCATCGCTTTGATCTTGGCGATGGTTGGTGTGGCCTGATGGTCCGGCCCAAACTGGAGCGTGTCCAGCAGAGTTGCGGCGGCCACGACGTTCTGTTGTGGCGTGACGAAGACATCGTGGTCGCCGACTTTGGTTCGGAGGATCTGCTGCTGGGCGGCTCGCCCAGCTTGTCGAAGCCCGTCATTGCGAACTTGTCGGTTGGCCTCCTCTTGTTGCACTCGGAGCGCCTCCTCATGCTGCTCCTCTTGCAGTCGGCGCACCTCGGAAGGTGGTGTTGAAGCCATGAAGATCTCGCGGGGGAGGAGGAAGCTTGCCAAGGTGGAGTCCGAGTTGATGCTCGAACCACCATCCGACTTGGTGTCGGACTCCGAGTAGTTTATCGGAGTTAGGACGACTCCGACCTCCCTAGATTCGATCTGAAACGGTTCATGACCGTGTCCAAACTGAATCGCTGGAGGTCGGGTCTGCTGCGCGGGTTGTGGATGCACAGCGTCGCCGAATCTGTACGGGAGATTGACGATCTCTCCCCCTCTTGGCCTAACCCGCGCTGGCTCAAGGCCTAGCGCGAGTCGGACGCCGAGGGAGAAAGTTGTCCCGATGTCCGGCGACGTGAGGGACTGTCGTAGTAGATCGTCGAAAGAGATGGTGACGTCCCTGGGGCCGACTGGCGCAACGCCGGCTGGCTCTTCGGCTGGCGAGATCGGATCTGCCTCAGCCAAAGAAAGGTTGCCGAGTTGATCGGCGACGAAATCAAGGCTCCCGAAGGTGATGGTGTCTCCGTTGGAGAACTTGTTGCTCCTGACTCCGTTGATGGGATCCATCGAATCTGTTGATGAAGAACTCGCCGGGCCCCTACCTGGCGCGCCAACTGTCGATGCTTTGCACCGGCAATAATACTATGGGGGTACTCGGCGAACTGGAATTCGGTGGATTGCAGAGGAACACAAGGGAATTATACTGGTTCAGGCCCTCAAGGTGAGGTAATACCCTACGTCCAGTTGAGGTGTTATTCCTCTGAGATGGATTTGTGATCGATGATCTCGGGTTGCCCTCATAGGGCGCCCTGCCTCCCTTTATATACTAGGGGACAGGGGTACATGGTAAGGATCCTAGTCGGATACGACCAAGGGATTTCCTTATTAGAGATAGAATCTTATCCGACTAAAGCTATGTTTCCTTATTGTAGAAGGTACAGCCTGCCGGGTGCTATCTTATCTCTAATTACATGATCTGGCCCATCCTCTATCCGAGTGGCCCATGTGCTTGTAGTGAGGTACCCGGGGCCCATGGCTCCCACACCACCCCAATAAAATCTTCCAAATCAGCAAAACTAGAAGACTAGTTAAAATAAATTGCTTAGCTCTTATTTTCACCAAATAAAAGTAATAACTATTCAAGCAGTGCCTTTCAACCAAAATGTGTACCAAAATGTATCCTACAACCAGAAAATTTGGCTTAATTTAATTCTCAAAGAAACTACATAAAATGATAGGAGCAAGGCACTAGGAAATAATTGAACTGCAGAAAACTATGTTGCTAAGCCTATTTCATCTTTTTGCCACATTAAAAATATAAGGCCTCTAGCTTTGAAACTTGGCAGTTTGGTAGAACATATATTCACCTACAACCATAAATTTCTCCAACCCCAGAAACCCTCAGCAGCTCGGTGAAATCTCCAGTGCAAAACAGCTCACAAACACAGCTTCCTAGACTTAGCCAAATCCTTGAGATTCTCTCTATTTCACTTCCAAGTGGGACCCATGAGACTCTGGCCCACCTGTAAGCCTCAGATTTTTTCTTTGGACAGTGTGTTTCACCAAGAAATCCACCCACACCTCTCTCCTCTCCATAGGTTTCCACTACATGGACCCACTAAACATAGTCACAACCCAGCTAAATGTGTGTAAAACAATGCCTCCTTACAAGTGGGACCCATCTTGGGCACTGTAGAACCGGAGCAACTCAGCACTACATGAGAAACGTGGCAGCACTTCCTTTCTCTCCCTCCATCAGTACATAGAGCAGCCTGGGCAAGCACACCTCTAGGAAACCTTGACCTTTTCGCTCCAAATCTCGCCAGCAGTACCTCTCTCCCTTCCTCTCCACGTTCCCACCGAGAAAACCAAGAAAATCTCCAAGGATCACCGGTGGCAAAGTCACCTTCCTCATTGCCGAGGGTGTTCGATTGAGCCCGAGCTAGCTCCAGTGAGCTCCATCCTTTCTCGACTCTAGGAACATGATCTACAAGTATTAACCATTCCATTTTTGTACTCGGCAGCCCTAGGTTTGCTGGTCGAAGTTGTTGTGCCGCCGCCGTCCCTGCTCTCTGCACTGTAGAACTGCCACCGCCCGGGTTGTTGCCGTTCCGGTGAGCTCCGGCGATCCCAGCCTGAAGCACCTCGCCGCCAACATCGCCTCGATCCCAGGAGACTCTAGCCTGCACCAATTGAACTACAACGCCGTGTACTAGGAGATCGACGCCGTCTTCTTTCCCTCCGGTCAAGTCGCCGCCGCCGTCGATTCGTCCTCTCCGGTGAGCTTCCTTTCGATTCCTCACTCTCTCACCATCCCTAGGAGGTCCCTAACATTATAGACGTCTTACCTTGGTCTCAGATCAACCGGAGTGAGTTGCCGCCATGAACCCATGGAATTCTGCCGCCGCCGAACTGTGTTCGCCGTCGCCGTTGCTGTTCCAGCTTCGCTAGGACCAACGTAGCCCTCGGATACGCATGCTTTGGTTTGGCCAGAAGCCGACCGTAGCCTAGTCAGCCTCGCCAACCCGAACACAGTTGCCGCTTATCCTTGTCGCCGGCAAAGCTACAGTTCACCGCCGACCACCGCCCTTGCACTGATGGGTTTGCCAAAGTCCCCTCTTCCTTTCTTCTTTTGGCCACACCGTCTACCGAGCCGCCGTTCGCCGCCGGCACCGGCGAACAGAGCCAGTGGCCCAGCCACCCTGCGCCTCCCCTGTTCTGTGCCGCCGACAGGTGGGCCCAAGCTGGGGATAAATAAGAAAAAAAAAGAAAAGATGAACTGATTTATTTTCCAACAGAAAAATAGCCAAACTTTGAAAATCCATAACTATTTCTTTTTAACTCCTTTTTGAGTGAAACCAATTTTTTTTAGTTCTGTAAATTTGTGAACTTTAATACTGTGAAATAAAATAGGACAACTTCTGTACAGAAAATGTCTATAAAATAATGTGAAGCAAAAATAACTTATTTTGTGCCTAAGAATTTTGTAAATTTTTAGAAGATTCATCCTAAATGCTAAAAATATGAAACCACTTTTGTTTAACTCAGAAAATTGTAACCTTTGCTGTGGATAAATTGTTTTTGACAAAACTACCTCCCAAAATAGGCCTAAGTATTTTCTAACCCTTCTTTTTGATAAACTTGAGAAATTCATATCTAAATCTTTTTAAATCAAATTTTAGTGAACCAAATTTTGTTGGAACCAGTAGGTTATGCTCTTTTATATAAAAATGCATGCCTTCTTGAAATCTTAATAGAAAATTTCAGTCAAATATAATAACTTAATGTTAGAATATAAATAACTACAAAACTGTCATTTTCAGCCTTTTTATCTTGTTATTTTTGTAACTCATAAACCGTAAAAGATTTTGAAATGATTCTTTCACTAAAATTCACTTTAAAATGTTAACTGCCTACTGTATTTATCTCATAATTAATTGATCATTTTGCATAGACATATTTAATTGATTCTTATTTGCATATTCACTTTTTATCGGTAGATTCAGACAATTCGGAGTACATGGAGCAAAAACCTGAGGTTGAGTGTGACTTGGTACAGCAGTAAGGCAAGCATCTAAGCATATTGAACCTATGTCTTCAATAAATTGATTTGTTTGCGAAAATAATATCTATATGCATGTTTCAGTCCATTTAAAATGGGAAAACGGGTAGAGTCAATATTGCCCCATTTGTATGCATTTCCATTCCTTGGTTGTTGATTCCATGTTTTTACCTTGTCACCCCTGGTTAAGGACTTTGGGATACTTTTATTTTATCGAATGCTTAGCCATGCTTATTTCTAGACTTAGAAAAATCCAATAGATGGAGCTATCGGTTCAAAACTAGTTTAATACGAATGGATGGGTTAAAATCTGAAAAGAATAACTTCTGATTTATAATTGAGAATATGTTTGACTTAGACGGATGATAGGGCGATGACGGGATGGTGTTTCCCCGATGCATGTAGCACCGTCTGGGTCGTTAAGGACCGAACATGTTGACGTCTATTCAAACACCCTACGTACTTCCACACGCCGGGAATGGGACGGCTTAACTTAGTAGCACGGGAGGCTGTGGCCATCTACGCCCGTCCGTCAGTCGTGAGGATGGTCTTTCCTTTGGAGGGCCTCGTGCGCGCCTGGTTTTGGCCGGAGGCGCCTCCCGCGACGGTGAGCCCGCCTTAGTCACCTGTGTGTGTGGCTAAGTCATTGGGGGCCCAGACATGGTTTAGGTGGTCAGAGCTAAGCGTGAAAAAGGTTTTGTTGTAACCTCTAATCCGCACTCAATGTGTAGAGTGTGGGTACCGACGGGTACAAATCAAACTAGAGTGTAGCCGTTTGGCTTCTATCACATCGTGTGGGTAAAGATGTACACCTCTAATCAGAGTAAGAACTATTCGAATAGCCGTGTCCACGGTTACAGGACGACCGCTTGATGTGTTAGTCAGTCTATGTTAGCATCCAACTTGGGATATGTGGTTATGGGATTATGTGATTATATCATGACTTAGGATAGTCATAGATGGATGGGTTCATATAAGAGGCTTTGATGTTAAATATGACTTGGTTTAGTCATGAAAGATGGTATGCTTGTGTAGCATATTTATTTGGGCAATGGTGGCCCATGGTTGATGTTAGAGCATGGGATTGTGCTCATTTTCACCTCTTTTTCAGAACATATTACTTGCTGTCATGAAATTTCAGATTGCTACTTTTCGCAAGTGCTTATAGTTTCAAGGTATTATTTTGCTCAATAAATTTAGCTTTATGCAAAACTGGATCAACATAGCCATATTCCTTGATGTAAAGACCAGCATTACTCCTTTGTACTATTAATATTGTGTAAGTCTAGCGGAGTACCATTCGTACTCATGCTACTTATTTTCAGGTGAGGATAACGACGACGTTGATGTGGTCTACTATTATCCCGCCGAGGGTGGTGGATAATGTGTAGTTGGAGTTAAGCTCTACCCCAGTCGGTTGGCTTGTGGGTTTGGTATGGCACCACTGGTTTTATCCTTTATGTTTATATTTCCACTGCTATCTTTTGTGCTACTCTGTGATGAGTTAGGGTCTGTGAACCCTCTATGTAATATATATAACCCTGCTACTCTTTTATCCATATTTAGAGTACTTGTGATGTTTATCAATTGCTACGATGAACGTGTGGGACTAGAGCTTTCCTGGGCTAGTCACACATTAGTAAGAATTTAGAAATGATGAGATGCATGGACATTGATTCAACCGTAGACCATGTCCCTAGAAGTGTGTATCATGTTTGGTCGCCACCTTCGTGTGGTTTGACGGGCACACTTCGCTGTTTCGGACTGGTGAATCAACTCTCCAAATATCTCTTTATTTCTGAATCCGGCGCTTTGGATTTGTATTATGAATGGGTAAATATTATGGCAAGGCTGCGATGAGGATGGATGGTTACTGCGCTTATTTGGTTTTGATTCGAGATCCCATCCATCTAGATATTTCGCGTTGTCATAGTAATTACTCTCCATAATGCACTTCCGGGGTGTCCACACTGGACGATGTACTTCGAGTTAGAGCAGTTGGAAGAAGCAAGAGACATCGCAACTATCCAATTGGCAAGGTATCTTCAAGGCTTGCATTGTTATCACAGTCAGAATGTTCGTGGCCGCTCCTTTTCGGTGGGAGATCTCGTTTTGAGAAAAATCCAAACCACCGAAGACAAGCATAAACAATCTCCCTTATGGGTGGGGCCGTTCATTATCGCTGAGGTGACACAACCAGGTGCCTACCAACTAAAGATAGCAGACGGAGTCCTAGTGAACAATTCATGGAATATAGAACAGCTACGTCTTTTCTATACTTGAGTATTGTAATTCTTTTATATATGAATAGAGCTTGTTACTCTGACTCACTACACCGCTTGTTTCAACCGAGTAGTGAGTCGGGGGCTACATGGTGATAACATGTCTTTTATTGTTTATAAAGTTTGACCTTGTTTTGTCAAAGTTATGAAGTTTTATAACGATTATGCTAAGTTTTCCTGAGTATAGTCTCATGAGGTAAACATTTTTTAAAGTTGGTTTCAATCCACTCGGCATAAACTAGCTAGTCGGGTAAAACTAATAATGGTTAAGATGGAATAAGTACTTAGTAAGATACACTGACAAACATCAAAAGCATTTACAATATTTACACTTTGTTTCTGTCAGACACCGAATACATAAAAGTTCATTGTTTACATTGGCAGATCCTCGGCAATGACCTCAGCAATAGGCCTAACTTGGTTTATCAGCTCCAGTCCCTCCTCTGGGGTTGTACCTTCAGCAAAGCCTTCGCCTATTGCATCAATGTCTACCCAGGGGTAGAGAGACTTCGTCATAGCTAATGCTTGAGCAATCCCCACGGCGACACGCTTGGATAAGTACTTCTTCAGAAGGGCAAGGGCCTCTTCAAGATGCTGTGCCACCTGTGAGATAGAACTAGAGCTGGGTCCGGCTAGGCTTGGTTGCATGATTTCCAGTAAAGTCCTCACGGAGTCAACTATGATACTCCACGATTCCTTTATCACCTTTATCTCTTCAGCGAAGGCGTCAAATTGAATCTGTGAATTTGCTTTATAGAGAAGAAGAATCAGCAAAACTAGATATTCAGTCGGGCAGAGTGGAAGAGCAGTTATGTCACTTACTTGCATACTCGGTGTTGACTTTGGATTTCGCCTTTTCGAGCTCCTTTAGCTCTTTCCTCAGGCATTCGATCTCCAGGGACTAGTTGTTTAGATTTGTTTCTAGAGCTATAGCCAAGCAAAGTCGAAGATCAAGAATACAGAGAAGATGGCTGGATTCACTCAGGCAGAAGGGGAAACATACCTCTGATGGTCCCTATCTTTTCCCAGTTTTCATCCCTGAGCTTGTTCACTGAGTCCTTCAGCCACTCCTCCCTCTGCTTGCTAGTCTTCTCCAAGTCGTCTTTGGCGACTTGGAGCTGGTGGAGTTGAGTCAGTTGAGGAGCGAGTTGGGAAAGGACCCTACCTATTTTTTCGGACCGATCTACTACTTGCTGCACGAGTTACATTTCAGTCAGGCAAGATAAGTAACAATAGCAGAAGATTCTAAGGAACTACAAATCAGCAAATACAGTTAGATTGTCTGCATACCTGGATGCTCCTCGATGCTATGATAGCAGCCTCCATCAGAGTAACTCGCTCCCTTTGGGTGGCTTCTTCGTTCAGCTCAAAAGTTTGCTCGTCTCCCTTGGGTGTGACCCAGTAGAATATCTGGGGAAAGTTTAGTGGAGGAGCTTCAAGCCTAGGGAGGTCATCGTCGTCTGAAGATGAGGAAAGTAGAGGAGAGGGAGTCCTAGGCCTTGGATCAACTAGCGGTGTTGGGTCCTCCGTAGGCTCAGTAACTGGGACGTCAGCTACAGTGTCCCGATTGGGTGAAGTCTGCAGCCCGGCCGAGTGGGTTATCTCAACCATGGGGGCTGGGACAACACTTGGCCCGGGCTGCAGCTCTACAATCTCGGCCTTAGTCGGGATAAGAGCAGCTGCGAGGGTTGGTGGCGCTGTCCCCTTGGGATCAACGTCACTTGGCTTCTTGAAAAATTATTTAGCAATCAAGATGTTGCAAAATTACTCAAGATTTTCTGAAGATTGAGGATTTTCGTACCTTCTGGAAGTCTTAAATCTCCACCCTTGTGCGCTAGGGGTAGAGGTAGTCGGCAACGGGCCCAAAGGCCTGCTCAGCGGCGGAGTACCACTGGCTATCAGGCTTGTGGGTACGGCAGTTGGCGGTGTAGAGCTTGGCCCAGTTGGCACCATACTAGGTGTGGCCGACTGGGGCGTGGAGGTAGTTGGCGGCGTGGTCCTGGGGCTGGTCGGTCCAGGGGCTATGCTACGGGGTTCTTGATCATCAGACTGCCTGATGCCTTACTCGGCATATCCTTCTTCTTGGCCTGGTATGTCATTGGTCGCTTCCCAACCCTCTTGGGGTTGGGTTGGACTAAAGAGGGGCTGGCTAGCCGTTTTCTAGACCCATTGGCTAGCTGGTCGGGTGAGTTAGAGACGAACTCGGTGAATTCCTGCAAGCATCAAGCATCAAGGAAAGTTTGATTGGATGACATTCATGCAATACATCGCAGACAAGCATCAAAGTTGACGAGGAAACGAGATATTATCGTCGGGCGAGGCCTATCTTGGCAGTATGGCTTGGGGGCTCTCTCGGCGTCTAGAGTCTCGACGACACAATTGACGAAGTAGCCAAGCAAGGTGTCAGTGACGACGTCCTTGTTAACAAAGTCGGCACACTCCCAAGTTGGATCCTTCTTCCCCTCGTAAGCATAGCCAAGATGACTCCTTGCCTTCAGAGGTCGAATCCGGCGATTCTGAAAGGTCCTGGCCACCTAGGGCCCGGTCAGCCCCATGTTCTTCAGTGCATCAATCTTCTCTAGCAGCAAAACCTAGACCATCTCAGCCTGTGACGGTAGAGCAGTCCAGCTCTCCAGTAACGTGGGGGATTTCCAGAGAAGGGCGGCAAGGAGGGCTCAAGATTGGAGCAATAAAACCACTCCTGATGCCACCCTTTCAATGTGGTCTTCAGGGGAACATGCAAGTAGGCCTTCTTCATCTCATTGCGAAGTTGAAGGCCTGCCTACTCCCCCTATCATTTGTATCTTGGACTTGGAGGGTTGTGGCTTGACATGGAACAGGAAACGGAAGAGATTGAAATGGGGATCAATCCCCAAGAA
The DNA here is from genome assembly GCA_003991445.1 of Oryza meyeriana var. granulata. Classification (NCBI taxonomy): domain Eukaryota; kingdom Viridiplantae; phylum Streptophyta; class Magnoliopsida; order Poales; family Poaceae; genus Oryza; species Oryza meyeriana. The sequence continues at coordinate 197,758 of RYFJ01000617.1, read as the reverse complement.
GGCTTCGCAGAGAGTGACGAAGATCAAGATATGAAGAATAGAGTTGGGGTTGAGGTGGTAGAGCTCAATTTTGTAGTAATCAAGGAGCCTGCGGAGGAAATCAGAAGCAGGAAGAGCAAGACCGCAATCGAAGAAAGAAGCAAAAACCACTATTTCGTGGGGACCTAGAGAGTGGATCGACTCACCGGCGGCGGGACGCCAGTTGATGAGCTCCTTCGGTTGGAGGCATTTCTTCCTCTCTAGAAGGGCAAGCTTCATCGTGTAGGTATCCAACGTCGGGCACACTCCAGACGGCATGGCGAGGATGTCGAATGGCGCTCTTGGCATTGTCAGGGTGTGGAACTGGGCAAGAGAGCTTCTAGACGATGGGAATCGATGTGAGAGAGGAGATTTTTGCAGATTTTTGAAAGGAAGCTCGAGCTACAGGAAACCCTAGATGGGGCGGAGAGCACGAAGTTTGGCGCGTGTGCGGGAGCTGAAGCGTTTTGGCGATTTGGGGGAGAAAGGGGAATCTTTTCTCTCTCTCACCGCTTTATAGGCCTACGCTAGGTAAGCTGGTTTGGGTAGATTTCCTTAGTAATGGGCCATAAGATATGAGTTCCTAAATAGCAAGTCCTATTGGGCTGACGACTTGCTGTGTTAAAATCACAGTTCAGATGCTATTTTACAAAAACCGATTAAAATAATCAGATATGCTTCATGTAAAGCCTAACTGCTGGACACATGTGTTTAGATATCTAAATTATTTACCAGGTATTGAGAATGTATCCTTATAAGGATCAATAGTAGGTCTCCTTTGAAATTGGGGATGCAAGTATCTCTCAAGAACACCTTACCACATATTGGGTTAAAATCCATGAAAAGGTACTCGGCTTACATGTTTTGCCAAATTGCTTTGAGCAAAAATACTTTCAGCTGATATGATGCTAAAGAAGTCCAATTTCTGAGAAATACACTACTCGGGAAAGACTTAAAGGTTAAAGATATTTGACTTTATGTTTAATTGTTTCACAGTTAAGCACAAAGTCAGAGGCTACACCAAATAGGTGCGCCTATTTGGCGCACACTATTTGTATTTTTCTATGAAGCCCTTCATAGCCTCATTGCTAGCTGATATGAGTAGGCCTTGGAGAAGAGATACTCAGACAATGGGTACTCAGGAGCAAGGCACTTGGGAAATCTTCACCAAGGAGGATAAGCACTCGGCACCAGCTGTGACTCAACTATAAAGGTCTCAGGGGCTACTGTGGAGGCCATGGGCCCCGAGTACCTTATAGGAAGCTTTGTGACCACTCGGATAGATGATGGGCTTAATCCTGTAATTAGGGATATAACAGGACTCGGTGCATATTACCTTCTATAATAAATAAAGGAATATAGTCCTAGTCAGGTACATTTTATTCCTAGAAGGAGATCCCTTGGTTGAGTCCGACTGGGATTCCAATATTGTAACATTGCCTCCTCAGTATATAAGGAGAGGCAAGGAACCCCCTAGGGGCAGAATGATCCCACCAGAGAAAACACCACGATCTCATCAGAGAAACCTCAAAGGCAATACACCACAGCTGGAAGTAGGGTATTACCTCACCTTGAGGGCCTGAACCAGGATAAATTGTTTCGTGTTCTTTTGCAATCCATCAAGTTTAGGTCTCACGAGTAGCCCCATATAATTATTGCCAACACAAAACATCGACACCGAGGTACCATTTTAGTGGAACGACAAGGAGTTTAAGAGTTTACAACATCCTATGGAAACTAATGCAACTAATAGGTAGGTCTGTCGGTAGCTCGCAAACTAAGGCTGATCAAATTAAGGTGTGCACCAATTATGCAATTTTGCAATCAACACATATCTTAAAATTGGGGGCAAAATGATTGCAAAGTGGCTTGCCTTGGTCTTTGTTGCCAAATCATTGAAGTCCGCGCGTTGGGTGAATTTCCAAAATGTCCGCTACACGATTGACCAAAGAAAACCACACAAAACCTTACAAATATAATAGTAGCACTATAGGCTAATAGTGCCATTGTGTAGATCTCATTTTTAAGAAAATTTTGGAAGTTGAATGGAGTTGATCGGACTTAAGGTTAAGGATATGTGAATTTTGGAAGTTTAAAAAGGATTTATGGGTAAGGAAAATGGTTTATTGAAAACCAAAAAAGGAACAGAATATTCTCCTCAGACTAACAAGTGGGGTCCACTTGTCTGTGTCACAAAAGGACCAAAGAGTCTTGGGCTCATGGTAGACCATGTCTACTAAGGGAGTGGGAGGGACAGCCGGTGGGCTCGGCCTATAAGTGTGGGCTGGTCCCATGGTCCAGGTGAGGTGGCCTAATAGGCTATGGCCCATGAAACAGGGAACTGGTTCGAGTGGGCTAATGCTGAGTGGGTCCCATATGTCAGTGGGACATATGTTAAAAGAATGTTTAATTAGATTTTAACCCTATGGGGTCCACATGTCATAGAGAGGCTAGAAAAGGATTAGTGAGGGGATTAGTGGAGATTCTTACTATGCAGGTAAATAGAGGTAGTGGGGTCCACATGGGCCCTACTTGTCAATCTCCTTTTCTTCTCCTTCTCGTTTCTTGTTCTTTCTTCCTCTCCTCTCTCTCTTAGTGGCGGGGAGGTTGGAGGACGGCGGAGGGTTCCCGAGCGACGGCGGCTGACGGCGGAGCAAGGATGCCTTTGTGGCAGCTAAATGGCCAAGCTTGGTGGCGGCACGAGAGAGCCCGAGTGGCCAAGGCGAGCAGTTCCTCGCTCAGGTCGACTGTAGAGACAGAGCCCGGTGGAGGGGACTCTGGCGAGCGATGGCGGGGACCATGTTGCGTGCGTGGAGCTCAAGTGGTTTGGCGTGGTGGCAGCTCCGGGAGGGCAGATGGTGGTGGCGGCCTCAAGTCGGCACGGAGAAGAGGAGGGAGGTGGCGATGGAGGCAGAGTTGGGTGTGGCTCATTCAGGGTCGAGGTCTGTTGGGCGGTGGCCACGCGGAGGAGGGCGGCTTTTATAGCGGTCGTGGCGGGGGTGCAAGGACAGCATCGGACTAGCGGGCCGAGAGGAGCTGCGGAGGGCTAAGGATTGTTGGTTCAAGGGCAGTCACAAACGGCTTTGATCCGGTGTTCCGAAGGGTATTGCCGCGTCCTGCGAAAACTACGGCAGCGGGTGGCGGTGTCAAGGAGAGCGAGGATGGTGTGGTAGAGTGACGATGCAGGCAACACTGCTCGGCCAGATTCGCGGTCACGAGGATGGTGGTAAGCTATGGCAGCGGCGTCAGAAATAGCATGCTACGGTCCGAAGGGTGTAGTGCCGCGCCTCGATCCAATGGTTCTTAGCATGGGCGGTGCAGGGTGCGGGAAGCACTGATCTTGGCCGGAGCGGTAGCCGATCCGACGGTCCAACAAGGGGGGTCACGACGTGCTATGGCAGAGGCTAGCATGGGGCCTAGGTGGCAGGTGGGCAAGCAGGTGTTTAGTGGGCGGTGATGCGCAATCTTTGGCATGGAGTAGGTGGCTCGGCATGGGTGTTGCAGAGTGGTGTGACTCAATGAGGAGCGGTGGCTGGCGGGATTCACGCAGCGCAGGGCATGGGGGGCAGGCGCGGATGGCGACGGCTCATGGCGGACGATGGAGATGCGGCGGGGCTATGGGCTGCGAGAGTTGAGCGTGGCCGGCGTGATTGGCGGCCATGTTGACGCCAGCACCAAGGCGTGGCACGGTGTTTGGCATGACATGGCATACGGACTCGTCGGTGCGGTGTATTGAGACGTGGCGTCTGGCGTGGCATTTTGCCGAATGGCTGGTCGGCGTGTTGGCTAGGGCGAGGGAAAGGGGATGAGTGCGTGGGTGGAGACGGAGCGGTCACCCAGCAGGTTGTGTCAGCATGGGCCCAGCTGGCAGCGAGTGAGGGCAAATTGGTAGACGCCCGCGTGGAAGGTTGTGACGGACGGCGACGTGCATGGGGTTGGCGCGGCTTTTGTGGGCCGTGGGCCATGCGAGAGGAGGAAAGGGAGGCGAGGGGGTTGCAGGCAAGGCAATGGTGGCTGGGTTGTGGTCGTCTTGGCCTAGGCAGGAGGGGGAAGAGGAGGCGCCAGGCGGCAAGCCCATGCCCAAGCGAAAGAAGAGGAGCTAAGGGAAAGGAGGTGGGGCTAGTTGGGCCGGGGTCTGGAGTGAGGGGAACAGCTCATTATCAATAGTTGATTTTGGTAATTTTAGAGGTTTGATTTGAGAGGAATTTGGGCATTTACTTTTGACATTTAAATTCAATTTGATATTCATCTTCGGGAAAATTTCAAGGGTCCAGGAAAGGGGACACTTGATTGGAATTATAATCCTTTGAAATGATACTTGTATTTTTAGATGTATCCAGTAGAGTTAGACTGTGAGAGGTTTTCAAAGAAGCTTTAGAGGTTTAATTTTGTTGGTTCCAAAGTTACTCCGGAGGATTCAATAGAACACAAAAAATTTTATTTGAATGTGTTGGTAGTACAAGGAGGTGGGGTTTCGAACGAGTATTTGAATTCAAACTTGATGTTTGATTTTGTAGAAACCATAGGAATTGAGGGAAAGGATACTTTCTTCATATTTGTACCTCGTTGATGTGTGTTCTAGTAACTTCGTATGGAGACGGCTTAGAATGCATGTTTAGAGGTATTCTAAGAAGTTTTGGAATCAAATTTTATCTATTTGAATCATTTCGAAATGAGGGGGAAACAAGGGATTTCAAAAGCTGGGAGATTTGATTTTGGAATTTCAAAAATCCAATAGTAGATGTTTGGGAAGGAATAAAATGGGTATAAATTAGAGGGATCTCAAGTGTTTTAATTCTAATTGTTATTTTAAATTATCAATGTCTCCGAGTACCTAATGGAGGACAATTGACTGAGATAAGACATGGAGATTTGAGAAAGGATTATTAAAGATTGAGGGACTTTAAGAGAATATTATTTAAAGGAGTTGGCAATAAGTTGTTACATGCAATGGGGGGAGGAAATAGGGCATATGCATTCTGCAGCAGGGAGCGCACTCCAAGCTTCTACTCATGTGGGTTCCCCCACATTCCCACTTCTCTATGAAAAATGGATGCACTGCTTATGTTCGGTTAAGCATTAGGAAGCGTCTGATTTTTCATCGCTAGCCGGACGTTCAAGAAGCTTTTTCGTGAAAAATTACATTACATCACCATCTTTCTACATGTGGATGGCATGATTATGGCCAACACGAACCCGGGCATGTGGCGCTCCGGGAACTCGGTGCAGCAGTGGCTAGAGTTTAAGGGCTTCAAGGGGCTCACCATCTAGGCTCCGGCACCGTCTATGGCCAAGCAGCCACTAGTGGAAGTGGCGGTGCACCGGTGATGATGACGATGGTAACCCAACCATCCATCAATTGCAAACGAATAAAAATGATGAGCCTACAGGCCTATAGGCTACAAAACTATGCACCACAACTAAGAAAAGGATGGTTTTGTGATATTGTCCACTTTTGCAGGACGTGGACGCCGATCGTGTCGGGACGAACAATAGGCAAACAGTAAGAACAATTCTTTCTTTTGATACTTCAGATATCAATTGATTTATTTATGGCATGTTGCTAGTGATTAGTGACTACTATTGAGTGATAGTTAGTAATTATGTGTGTTTTTTGTGTGAAAAGGGCTGTGAGGGTGTACCAGAGCACAAACGTGCCGGTGACAGGGATAACCATACAGAACAGCGCCAGGTTCCACCTCACCTTTGACACCTGCCGCGCCGTCGCGGTGCACAGCGCCGCCGTCCGGTCGCCGGGCGACAGCCCCAACATGGATGGCATCCACCTCGCCGGCTCCATCAGCGTCTCCATCCACAACTCCACCGTCACGTGCGGTGACGACTGCGTCTCCATCCAGGACGGCTGCTCGGGCGTGCTCGTCCGCGGCATCACCTGTGGGCCAGGGCACGGCATCAGCATCGGCGGGCTCGGCAAGGGCGGCGCCACGGCTGTCGTCTCCGACGTCGACGTGCAGGATGTGTCCCTGGTTCGGATGGCGCCTGGGGTCAGGATCAAGACATGGCAGCGCGGGTTCAGGTCAGTAAGGAACGTGCGATTCTCCAGCATGCGTGTGTCGGCGATGAAGACGCCGATTGTGATCGACCAGAACTACTGTGACCACACGATGTGCACCAACCAAACGGCGGCGGTGGCGGTGTCCGGCGTGGCGTACAGTGGCGTCACGAGGACGTACACGCAGCGGCCGGTGTATCTAGCGTGCAGCGACGCGACGCCGTGCGCCGGGGTGCACTTCGAGGACATCCAGCTCGTGCCGGCGAAGGACGACGGCGACGGCCACCTCTACGGGCCCTTCTGCTGGAAGGCCTACGGCAATGAGGTGCGCCCTGTCGTGCCGCCCGTCGACTGCCTGATGGCCGGAGAGCCATGACGATGCCGGTCATGACATCGTTTACTTAATGTTAGACTATATTTTGCATATTATCTTTTCCGGGTCTTTTTTCCTTATCCTCCCGATTCTGTTACTATAAATCGGTTGAGCGGTTATAGAAGGATAAGGCCTATATATGTAATCACTCCTTGATCAATAGAAGTATGGCATTAAGTCTAATCTCTTAACATGGTATCAAACTACCGATCCATCGCTTCTGTTCTCTAATCCACGGCGCCGCGCTTCCCCGCGTCGCCTCCACCCGACGGTGTCGTGCCATGTTGACTTCTTCCACGGCACTCTCTCCCGCATCGGTGTCCTCCCTCTCCCATCAGGCTGCTCCTGACTCGTTGGGGCTGCCGTCGTGGACGCCATTCGTGCTGCCGTTCCAACCCCTGCCGGTCTTGATATCGACACCGGCACTGCCGACGTCGTCGCCAACTTTGCCGCAAGGAGGGCCTCCACCACCGCGCGCCAGGCCATGTCCGTGTTTTTGGACTCTCTCCTCGCACCATCTGGTGTGCCATCTGCTGGCCCCACCTCTAGCGCTGGCCTCTCCTCCACCGCGGTGGCTACTACAGGCGGCGCCGGCCTCTCCTCCCCCATGGCGGCTATAGGCGGCGGCCTCGATCCCACCGCGGCATCCGTAGTCATGGCGTCTACGCCACCCATGCTCGTAGACCTCTTCACCTCTATGCACCTCGGGCCGACTGCTGCATGCCCGCCGCCATCTCTGCCCGGTTACCCCGGCCATCAACTCCCTCCCACACTCGACGATGACGCGCGTGCCGCCTTCCACGCCTAGGCTGTGGGCATCCTTAACGTCAAGGCGTTGTTCCCCGTGACCCTTGACATCGCGGCCTCCAATTACTCTTGGTGGCGCGGCCTCTTCCTTGTGGCCCTTGGCAAATATGCCCTCACGGACCACGTCCACTCCGGCAAATGCACCCGACCACGCTAATTGGATCCAGATGGACTGCATGGTCCTCGGCTGGCTCTACAGCACGATCTCCTTCAGGAAGTCATGACGCTCGATGCCACCGCTCGCTTCGTGTGGCGCGGGCTTGAGGCGCAGTTCCTTCACAATTGCGAGCGCTGCACCCTGACCCTCTCTGTGGAGTTCTGCGCTTTCCATCAGGGCGACCTCTCCATTGCCGATTACTGCCACTGGTTGAGGACAATGGCGGACAACCTCGCTGACCTCGGCGAACCATGACGGATCACACCCTCGTCCTCACCACCCTCAACGGTCTGAGCGCTAAAGTTGATTACATGCAAACTCTAATCCCTATGCAACACCTGTTCCCGATGTTTGCCGACGTCCACTCCCAACTTCTTCTGGAGGAGCTCACCAAGGCATACCGACCCACTGTCTCACCGGCACCAACAACGGCAGTGGTGGCAAGCAGACCGGCGGCTCCAACCCGGCTCACGCCACCGGCTTTGGCGCCGGGAGCTCTCCGGGTGGCGCCAACAACCAAGGTGGTGGCAATTCTAGCAGCTCCTGCAACAACCACCGGCATCACTGCAATGGAGACTGCGGCGGGAACAACAACGCTGTGCGCTCTTTGCTTTTTCAGACCAGCCTTCCTGGCTCCTTCTGGGCAGAGGCCCTCCACACAGCTACACACCTCATAAATCACCATCCCACCAAGACGCTCCACCACCACACCCCATTCTTTGCCCTATATGGAGTTAACCTGTCCTATCTCACGTCATGTTGTGTTTGACAAGCATTCTTTTCCTTTTGCTGAGGGACATTCTCCAGTCAATGCTACTAACCTCGACCTTTTGGAGGATTTTTCTGCACCTATATAGGCACCCATCGGCAGGAGATCAACACCTATTGCTCTAGGCGTACTGTCAGCCTCATCGACTTGGCCGGCCTTTGCATCGCCCAAGTCGGACAGCTCCTACCAGCACGACCCGATGGCTGGCTCAGCACCTGGCTCGACGACGGTCCAACCGGCCCATTCAACTGGGACGGCTGCTTCCTCTAGTGCTTCACCATCTGGGCCAGTCTTCCTCTCAGGCGCGTCGACTAGATCAGCGGCCCCCTCTTCAGGTACATCACTTGGGCCACCGTCCCCTTCAAGTGCATTGACTGGGCTGGCCTCACCCCTATGTGCGTTGTCTGGGCTAGCCTCACCTCCGCACATCCCCAACAGGCCGAGCCGCTCACTAGGAGGCACTTAGCCATCACTCGGTCTTGTCTCGACGCGCCGGTGATCTGCACGTATTACTGGTGGGCCTGCCTCACCTCCACTACTGGGGCAGTTTCCTGTGGTTAATGACCACACCATGACCACGCTTAGCTAGGCTGGTGTGCGCAAGCCTCTGTTCATCGCCTGAACCTTCATGCCACCGCTCTATCTTCGGTTCCGCGGACTTATAGAGCGGCCCTTGCGGATCCCAACTGGCGTATTGCAATGGAGGACCAATTCACTACGCTCCATGCAAACCGCACCTGGGATCTTGTTCCTCGCCCGGCTGGTGCAAACATTGTCACAAGCAAGTAGATCTTCGAACACAAGTTTCAGTCAGATGGCTCTCTCGATAGGTATAAGGCTCGCTAGGTCTTGCGTGGGTTCACACAGTGACCCGGTATTGATTTCGATGAGACATTCAATCTGGTCGTCAAGCCTGCCACCGTCCGCATTGTACTCAGCCTTGCACTTTCCAGGGACTGGCTGGTTCACCAAATCAATGTCTAGAATGCTTTTCTTCATGGCACTCTTCAGGAGACAATGTAGTGCATTCAGCCACCAGGGTTCGTTGACTCCGCCCGTCCCGATATGGTGTGTCACCTCAACAAGTCCCTCTACGAACTCAAGCAGGTGCCTCGGGCTTGGTATAGCAGGTTTGCAACTTTTCTGTTGTCCATCCAATTCACTGAGGCCAAGTCAGATACTTCTTTGTTCGTATTTCGCCGTGGGGCGGACACAGTTTATCTCCTCCTCTATGTGGACGACATTGTCTTGACTACCTCATCAACACGGCTGCTTCATTGGACTATCTCCTCCCTCCAGTCTTAGTTTTCGATGGAGGACCTTGAAGCTCTCCATCACTTTCTCGGCATCAATGTCACTCAGTAGTCTTCCGGTCTTCTCCTTAGCCAACGCCAGTACATCATTGACATCCTCAAGCGAGCAGGCATGGCTGACTGTAAGCCATGCACCACCCTTGTTGACACCTGTGCCAAGCTCTTATCTACTGATGGACCGCCTGTCATAGACCCCACAGATTTCCACAGCCTTGCTGGAGCGTTACAGGACCTCACTGTCACTCGGCTTAACATTTCATATGCAATGCAGCAAGTCTGTCATGGCCCTAAATTTAATTCCAAGTAATTAGGGTTATGACCTACTGCCACTCAAGTGCACAAATTAAATTCTTGCATTATCACTTCTTGCAAAATAAAGTTTGCAATATTTAAAACCATCAATACAATAAAACCCTAATCGGCAACATTAGCCCAACTCCTAAAAGTGCATCAAATTGAACAGAAACATATGTGGGTAATAATTTATTCAAATACTAGCCTGTTTATCATGAATCAATATAATTTTTCCAGAATTTATTTCATTAGTTTAGACCTCTTAAAAATTCCAAACAAGTTTCAGCCTGGATCCTTCTCTTTGGCATATGCTTTTGGATAGTCTAAGGATTTTCTAAAGATGTTTGGTTGCACATTAAATCATGGAAAAATTCCTGTGAACACTTTCCCACATAATGGATGCGCTGTAAATTTTACATAGTTTTATCACTTCAATAAATGATTCAACAAAATACCTTAAATCAGCAAAGCTGGGAAGCTAGCTGAAATGAATTGGGGTAGTTCTAAAATTCACCAAATAAGAATGAAGATTAATTAGGCAGTGCAACTCTACCAACAGGTGTGTCAACAAGAACCCTACCACCAGTAATTTTCGCACAATTTAATTCCCAAAGAAACCACATAAAATAAGAAGAGCAAAGCCCTAGGGATATAAAATGTACTGCAGAAAAACTGGACCAGCATGCCTAATTTGCAATTTCACCACAGATTAACCAGACCTCTTCTAACCACGAAATTTGGTCAGCAGGTTAAACACATCTCCCTCTACCTCCAGTAATTTTCCCATAATTTATGCTCCTCATTAACTTAGTGAAACAGTAATTTAAAGACTGCATGTTGGACAGCTCACAAGACTTAGCTTCTAGAGGTTTCTCCTCTCATTTCTCACTTACAAATGGGACCCACAAGACCCTGGCCCACTTGTCAGCCTTACTATAGCATGTGACAGTGTGATGCACCAGGAAATTCACCCATACTCCTCTCTTCTCCCTAGGAACTAACTTCAAGGACCCACAAGTCATAGACTAAAGCTAACCAAAAATGTGTAGAAAAATATCCTCTTACATGTGGGACCTACCAAGGGCACTGTAGAACTGAGGCAGCTCAGCAGTGCATGTCAAACGTGTCAGCCCCCTGTTCTTCTTCTCCCTCACAACATACAAAGGCACAGAGATAAGCATAGCACTGGGAAACCTCAACCTTTTCACCCCAAACTTCACCAGCTGTTGACGCCGAAAACCCGTCGGGGGCCGTCCGGCGTCTGGGAGACACGCGAAGGCCTGGGAGATTTGCTTCACTCCAGTGCAGGTCCTAAAATCTTGAGGTTCGTAGGCGTGCCAGTCAATTTGACCCTGCAATTGACAAGAAGAAAAGATGTCAAATTCGTGAGCCAATCGGCTAGAAGCCGGCTTGGACTCATCTCATCGGCCGATGGCCGATATGCACTGTAGCACTTATACATCGACTGGAAGCTGATGATGGCATGAACAATAATATAACAATAAATAAGTATTAAACTAGCCGATCATCAAAGGGATGCTCAAAAACGGGCTGTAAACTTGGTAAATTAAATAAGCAGGATGCGTAAATTAATAGATTAAATGAACTCCAGCCGATCATAGTTTAAAGTTATTAGCATCGCCGTGAAGATACTGCCCGCGCCCGTGCCTGGGCCCTTGCTTGCATCTGCGCCCGGGATCTTCCTTCGCTGTTCGTATCCGTGCCCGGGTTCTCACCTGAAGTCATGCCCGGGAACTTGGCTGAGGTCGTGCCCGGGAACCTGCTTGTGCTCACAGTCGGATCGGCAGAGTAAACCAATTGGCTAGCCCTTAGCCGATCGTAACAGTAACGCAGGCAAGAATGTATAACAAGGCAAGCAGTATAATCGGCTATATTTAATAAGAGATAACTTATCGGCTAAACACTCTGATAACAACATCGCATAAAACCCATCGGCTTATTAAGGGTAACGTTATTATTCAGTCTAGTAGATCGGACCCAACCGTTGCAGCATAGACTGATAATAATAACGAGATCTCGATAAGCCGATAGATCTGATGCGATCGTGATGCTAAAACATGATAACTTATCGGCTATACACCCCGATAAGACGCTTGCACGTAAAGTATCGACCTAGCAGGAACGATTTATCGCTAGCAGTTTAATAGATCGGACCTAACCGATGCAGCACAAACTGATGATAAACCGCTCCCAGTAAACCGATACGATCTATGCACGCGTGATGTGATATACCTAATCAATCTATGAGATCAAACTGAACTGATGCAGCCATAGATAAAATAAATATATCGTGGTAAGCCGACTACCATAAACTGACTAGAATATCGGACCTAACCGAGGAAGTCCTAGCCGATAGGTAGCCGGGGTGACGAGACTTACCCTCTCGCAGGAGGTCGGACCTAACCGATGCAGCCCGGCTCGAGAAGCAAGATCCCATCGGAAGGGTGGCGATGCGCCGAATTTGTATTGATCGAGTGATAATTTACAAGGTCTCTAGGCGTACGTATTTATACCCCGAGTTACATGAGTCCTTATTGGACACGGTACATGATTTCCTAACTATAACAGAAAACGCTAACAAGACCTGACCGGACACGAGGTTAGGTTTCCTAAAGATAAACACTTGCCTAATCAATAGGTACAGTAAACAACTGCCAAACAGCGGTCTTCACGGCTCCTTCCCGGAATCGGTCTCTTCTGGATCAATTTCCGTCAATTGACTGCAATTTCCCCTTTGACCGAATCTGACATAGGGCCTTACCAAATTTTGGCGTTAACACCAGCCGAGTCTCCTTCCTTTCCTCTCCACAGTCCCACCGAGAAAGCCGACGGAATCCCCAAAGATCACTAGAGACAGAGCCATTTTTCCTGCTGCCGAAGGTGTTCGGTTGAGCTTGAGCTTGCTCTGGTGAGCTCCATCCTTTTCCAACCATCGGAACACGATCCACCACTCCTAACCATTCCATTTTTGCACTTGGTTGCCCTAGGTTCGTCGGCTGAAGTCGCCGTGTCGCCGCCGTGCCTTGTCTCGGCTCTACAGAACCGCCGCCGCCGTCGCCTCGCCGTTCCGGCCGATCCAGAACACCACTGACCGAGCCAGCTCGCTAGTTTCATCGCCTTGCTCCCAGAAGACAACCGGTAGAAGGAATCGGGAGATGGTGCAGTGAAGTTTGAGATTGAGGCCATCTTCTTCCTCTTCGGCCAATTGCCGCGGCCGTCGATTCCTCCCTACCCAGTGAGAGTTAGACCGTTTCCTCACACTGGTAGCATCCTCGTGACCTTCTTAACCTCCTACATGGGTTGTTTCCACCGTGCAAACAGCGAGTCAAGCCAACCACGTGAACCCAAGGTTTCCGCCGCCGCCGGGAGTACTTCGCCGCCGTCGGACCTCGCGCAAGCTTGCCCAGCCGATCCCAAAGCACGGTGAGCCTCCTCATGACCCCTAGCGCCTGTTCTATTATTTTCCTGGATTAGTTTGTGGCTGTTTTGGCACGTCCATATGCAACCCGAGCTAGTCTGCCGCCTCTGCCGTCATCGCCATCGATTCCGGCCACCACCAGTGATGAGAAGACTATCGATGTGTTTGCTGTGAACTCCTCTTCCTTTTCTCTTTTGGCCCCGACTGTAGCCGACGCCGCCATCGCCGTCGCTGCCGCCGAGAAGCTCGCCACCTCCGCTCTGACTGTGCCTGCCCTGTTCTGTGCTGCTGACATGCGGGCCTGAGCTGGAAGAGAAAAGAGAAAAGAAGAAAGAAATAGGGAAAATAATTAAAGGATTTAATTTGCAACAGAAAAATAGTCCAACTTTGTAAATCCATAACTTTTTCATTTTAACTCCTTTTTGAGTGAAACCAATTTTGTTAGCTCTATAAATTTGTGAACTTTAATGCTGTGGAATAAAACAGGACAACTGCTGTACAGAGAATGCCTATAAAATAATGTGAAACAAAAATACCTTATTTTGTGCCTAGAAACTTGAAATATTACCATAAAATCCATTATAAATTCTTTTGAGGTGAACCAAATTTCTATGGATTCATAAAAATGTTCTCTTTAATTTTATAAAATAAAAAGTGAGAACTTCTGTGTAGGTTTCTTCTCTAAAAATGGAAATATCTTTTATATACCTCTTTATAACCTAGAAGTTTATAAATTTCTAGAAAATTCATCCTAATTGCTAAAAATGTGAAACCACTTTTGTTTAACTCAGAAAATTGCAACCCTACTGTGGACAATTTGTATTTGACAAATCTACCTTCCCAAAATAGGCCTAAGTAATTTCTAATCCTTCTTTTTGATAAACTTGTAAAAATCACAACTAAATCATTTTAAATCAAAATCCAGTGAACCAAATTTTGTTAGAACTAGTACGTTATTCTCTTTTATATAATAATACTTGCCTTCTTGAAATCTTAATAGAAAATGTCAGTCAAATATAATAACTTAAGGTTACAATACAAATAATTACAAAACTGCCATTTTCAGCCTTTTCATCTTGTTATTTTTGTAACTCATAAACCGTAAAAGATTTTGAGGTGATTCTTTCACTAAAATTCACTTTAGAATGTGATCTACCTACTGTATTTATCTCAGCATTAATTGATCATTTTTGCATAGACATGTTTAATTGCTTCTTATTTGCATATTCGCTTTTTATCGATAGATTCGGAAGTTTCGGAGTACGAGGAAACTAATCTAGAGGTTGAGAGTGAACCTTCTCTGCAGCAAGGCAAGCATCTAGAGCAAGCATCTAAGTATATTGAACCTATATTTTCAATAAATTGTTTTGTTTGCGAAAGCAATATCTATATGCATGTTTCGGTCTATTTAAAATGGGAAAACGGGTAGAGTCAATATTACCCAATTATATGCATTTCCTTTCCTTGATTATTGATACCATATTTTTACCTTGTCACCCCTGGTTAAGGACTTTGGGATACTTTTATTTTACCAAATGCTTAGCCATGCTTAATTCTAGACTTAGAAAAATCCGATAGATGGAGCTATCGGTTCAAAACTAGTTAATGCGAATTGATGGGTTAAAATCTGAAAAGAATAACTTCTGATTTATAATTAAGAATATGTTTGACTTGGACGGATGATAGGGCGATGAAGGGATGGTGTTTTCCCAATGCACGTAGCTCCGTCTGGGTCGTTAAGGACCGAACATGTTGACGTCTATTCAAGCACCCTACGTACTTCCACACACCGGTATGGGACGGCTTAGCTCAGTAGCACAAGAGGCTGTGGCCATCTACGCCCGTCCGTCAGTCGTGAGGAGGGATTTCCTTTGGAGGGCCTCGAGCGCTCCTGGCTTTGGCCGGAGGTGCCTCTCGCGACGGTGAACCCGCCTTAGTCATCACACACGCACGACTAAGTCGTCGGGGGCCCAGACATGGTTTAGGTGGTTGGGGCTAAGCGTGCAAAAGGTTGTGTTGTGACCTCTAGTCCGCACTCAATGTGTAGAGTGTGGGTACCGACAGGTACGGATCAAACTAGAGTGTAGCCGTTTGGCTTCTATCACATCGTGTGGGTAAAGATGTACACCTCTGATCAGAGTAAGAACTATTCGAATAGCCGTGTCCACGGTTACGGACGACCGCTTGATGTGTTCCTCAATGATGTTAGCATCCAACTTGGGATATATGGTTATGAGATTATGTGGTTATATCATGACTTAGGATAGTCATGGATGGATGGGTTTATGAAAAAGACTTTGATGTTAAATATGACTTGGTTTAGTCATGAAAAGTGGTATGCTTGTGTAGCATATATAATTGGGCAATGGTGGCCCATGATTGATGATTAGAGCATGGTTTGTGCTCATTTTACTTACATTTCAGAACTATAAGCTTGCTGTCCTAAAATTTCAGATTGCTATATTTTGCAAATGCTTATGTTTTAAATGTAGTACTTGCTCAATAAAATCAGCTTTATGTAAAATCAGATTAACATAGCCATACTCCTTGATGTAGAGACTAGCATTACTCCTTTGTTCTATTATTATTGTATAAGTCTAGCTGAGTACTTGTGTACTCACGCTGCATCTTTCAGGTGAGGATATCGATGACGCTGATGTGATCTACTATTATCCCGCCGAGGGTGGCGAGGATAATGCGTAGTTGAAGTTATGTTCTATCCCCAGTCGGTTGCCCTGTGGTTTGGGTATGTCACCACTGGTTTTATCTTTTATGTTTATATTTTCCGCTGCTATCTTTCATGTCACTTTGTGATGAATTAGGGTGTGAACCCTCTATGTAATATATATATAACCCTGCTGCTCGTTTATCCATATTTAGAGTACTTGTGATGCTTATCAATTGCTTGCGATGAAAGTGTGAAGTTAGTTGCTTTCCTGGGGACTAGCTGAACATGAGTATGAGTTGTGTAGAATTGAGATGGTTGGGGGATAGCTATTGTGGTTCGAGTCCTCTGGGGTACGTATCGTGTTTGGTCACCACCATCGTGTGGTTTGACGGGCGTATGACGGGGAGGACTGGCAAGCTATCCTTATGATTATCTCTTTTGTACACTTCTCGGTATTTTGGATTTGTATTATGAACGGATAAATATTATGGCAAGGCTGCGATGAGGATGGATGGTTACCGTACCTAATTGGGTTTTATTCGAGATCCCATCCATCTAGATATTTCGCGTTGTCATAATAATTACTCTCGATAATGCACTTTCGGGGTGCCCACAAAGTCTGTCTCCACATGCACGACCCTCGTGAGCCTCACCTCTCTACGCTCATGAGGATTATGCGTTATGTCCATGGCACCTTGGACTTCGGGCTCCATATTCAACGCTACCCTACGGCAGACCTCGTTGTCTACTTCGACGCTGACTGGGCCAGCTGCCCCAACACCTGCAAGTCCACCTCCGGCTATGTTGTCTTCCTCGGTGATAACCTGGTGTCCTGGTCTTCCAAACGCGAGACACGGTCTCCCGTTCTAATGCTGAGGCTGAATATCGAGCAGTCGTCAACGCCGTAGCCAAGGCTAGATGGCTTTGTCAGTTGCTACATGAGCTTCATGCCCTTCCATCCAAGGCCACTTTGGTGTATTGTGACAACGTTAGCACTGACCACCCCTCGTCCAATCTAGTACAGCACCAACACACCAAACATGTCAAGATTGATCTCCATTTTGTGCGCAAGAAGGTTGCCATTGGCGCTATATAGGTTCTCCATGTGCCCATGCCATCATGGTATGCGGACATCTTCACGAAAGGTCTTCCCTCTCCGATCTTCATTGAGTTCCGCTCTAGTCTCAACGTCCATTCCACTGACACTGTGACTGTGGGGGGTGTTAGACTATATTTTGCATATTATCTCTTTCGGGTCTCCTTTCCTTATCCTCCCGATTCTGTTGCTATCAATCAGTTGAGTGGTTATGGAAAGATGAGGCCTATATATGTAATCACTCTGTGATCAATAGAAGTATCACGTTGAGTCTAATCTCTTAACACTTAATCTGCATGTACGCCATGATCGCCGTGATACTGCCGACACCATTTGTAGATACAGGGATTGTACGATATCGATACATGTAAATGTTATCAATAGAAAAAGAAAACTAGGATATGGCATTATATGGCCGAGTAGTCGTGCACGTACAACACACGTAGCAAATATATCGCCCACAATAATATTATTTGATAATTCAACATAGTTTCCAAATAAACATAGGGTTCCAGTTTTCATACGGGAGCTCGGTTCCCCATCAACCCACCACGGGATTCTCTAATTCCAAAGGGGAAAAGGAAGAGGAGAATTGAGGGAACAAAATCCCTCAACCAATTTTGGACGAACCCAACGGTGGCAGCGGGATTGGAAGAGGGAGGTGGAGTCAGGTCGGAGCCGGTCTCTGATTCGAGGTGGACAATGGACTTGATAGGTGGACCCCACAAGTCAGTGATCAGAAACAAAAATGGCCACTGGGCCAAGCTAGGCCAAGAGATGCGAGACGGAAAGGGGCAGCCTAGCAGGCGTGTGCATGGGAGGATAGAAAAGCAGGGGAGGGCTGGGCTGGCTTTCGTCCCAGCGGCCGAAAAGGATTTCCAAAACTTTTTCTTTTTAATTTAATCACTAAAATGATATTTTATTTATTAAAAATAGTTTCCAAGCTCAAAAATTCCTAGAAAAAATCTAGGAGGCTCAGAGTAAAGAGTAGTATTGAAGAAAATTTTATCTAGCCCACTTTTAAATTAAAATTTTCCATAGATTTTAGCCTAAGCTTTCTTTAGAATTTTAAACAATGTCTAAAAATGCATTATTAAATGATTTAATAATTTACATGATTTTCAGGCATGACAGTCTTAGTTGTAGGACACTCGGTTTAGTGGTAATATGCTAAAACACCCTATGACCATTATTTTAGTATTTCAGGCTCAATCTGAGATGGAAGAAAGGATGCTTCTACCCCTGCCAAGTTGCAGCCAGGGTTCTATATTTCAAACTAAATTTTCCAAAATTTTCATGTCTTTTGTCCTCTCGATAGAATATATTTCCCCCAAAAAAATCTATTTTTTTACTAGACAAAGTTATTTAAATGCAGCAAAAATTATTCAAGTTTTAATTTTTTTGTTAGATTATTTTTAAAATTCCAGTATTTCCATTCTTATGGTCGTCCAAAAAAATTTTGATTTCCACAATTTAGATTGGGTTTTGAATTCAGCAAATTTTGTTCAAATTTAGCCAAATTTGTTTAAATTTTATTTTTTGTCCAATTGTTTTTGGCAATTTTGATATTTCCATTCTATGGATCATCCTTGAAATACTTTTGATCTCTACAATTTTTGACGAAAATATAATCGGATTGAGCGTACAACTTGGGACGGTGTAAAGCATCCATTAAAAAATTTAGACCAAAATGTTTAAATAATATTCGTAATGTGCTTTAGAAAATTACCACCAAACTAGAGTGTCCTATAGCAAATACACATTGTAGTGTGTCCAACTGTAAATGCCACAAATTTTCATGTCCTATAGCAATTTTTGCCAAAAAAATGGACACTTGAATTAATTTCCTACTAGAGTTAAAAAAATGCAGAGGGCACCTCATCGGCCATGATATTCGACGCTAGGCATGCTTGGTATGACCCAAGATGATATTGGAATGATCATATTTTTATTTGTACTCGAACGATTACATTTTTATTTTAATCTATTGGCTAGGAAAAATAAAGCTTGGATAGGAACACATTATGATACTTAAAAAGAGATCTTTTTATGTTTTTTCTCCAATTTATTACAGACTTCATAGATCATAACTGGATTGTCTTGTAGCAAGTACATATTTCTAGAGTGTCCCGCTGAAAATGCCACAAATTAATAGCAAATTTTGCCAAAAATGGACACATGCTTTTAATTTCTTTCTAGAATTGACTTGATATTGTCGATGAGGGCAATTCATGGGCTGTTTTGCTGCCCATGATTCCTTGGTGCAGCACGCGTGCCGCGCGAGGCTAGGCGTGCATAGTAGGACCCAACATCATGTTTGAATGATTATATTTTTATTTGTGCTTGAATAATTATGTTGTTATTGTAATCTATTGGCTAGGAAGAATAGACCCCGGATAGGAATACTTTATGATACTAAAAATGGGATCTTTTTAAGTTTTTTCTCTAATTTATTAGAGACTTCACAGATCATGTGTATACTTTAGATATCATGGTCATCTTATGATTGTTTATAATTTATAAAAGCATCAAAGATCAATGCGTATAGGTTACAACCGCCACATATATGTAGAGAGAAATTAAGTTGGTAGGAAGTCATTAGACGTCTAAGAGTCTATAGTAATGAGTCCACCAATTCAAGTCAAAAAAATTAAGGGTGGGATATTTCGATTTTTATTGAGAATTTTTAGGATTTCTTCTAACTTAGTGGAAGCCTCAAGATGACATGTGGGTGGAGCGTGTAATAATTTTGTTGGCATTTAAATATAGTCAATATGGGTCTTAAATTATTAACTTATTTAAAAAATACAATGGTTCAAACATATCATAAATTCAATATATAATTTAAAAGCTACTGTCTATTTGAACCCACCAAGATCAATAACAATATGTATGTGGGACTGTCTGTGTCTACTCATGCATGGCCATACAGTCCTTGGAGTGTGCACAATGAGCTCAGGCTCCATGTGAGAACCAAGATTTTAGAAATTAAGTTAGCATCGGATATTTTTTAACAACCGTAGAAAAAAAAAAGGAAACATATCAAAGGAAAGAGCGATCGGGGAGTGAACCATATCGTGCGCGCGGAGGGGTGTGTCGTACTATCGTATCGTGCGTGCGAAGGGCCAGTGCATCCGTGGGCTGTGCCCTTTTTTTGGAAAAAAAAAAAAGAATAGATATATAGCGGTTTAAAATAATGGGCCAACAAACCGATGGCTAGATATTTTACTTTTTTTTCTCGGGAACTTCTAGGATTTTTCTAAAATTTTAGAGATGTTGACACGTAGTGGTCCAGGAGGCACTCTAGAGAATATTTAAATGAACCTTTAGTATATAAGAAGAGTAAGTCAAGAAGGAAGCCTGCCACATATACGCAGGCCAATCTTATTTTAATGTTTGGCAGGATGAAATTGTTATGTTTGAGAGGTTTAATATTTAAAATGATGGAAGACCCTTATCTTCACAGCCCGCCAAATCTAATTTCCAAGTAATAAGGGTTATGAACCTACTGCCACTAGAGTGCACAAAATAAATTCTTGCTTTGTCACTCTTGCAAAAATAAAGTTTGCAAAATTTAAAACATCAAACAAAACAATAAAACCCTAATCGGCAAAAAACATTAGCCCCAACTCCTAAAAAAAAAGTGCACCCAAAAATGAACAGAAACATATGTAGGAAAATAATTTATTCAAAAATACTATGGGGCCTGTTCATTCATGGAAAATCAATATAGTTTTTCCAGAAATTATTTCATGTGGTTTAGACCCCTCAAAAAAGTTCCCCAAAAAAAAACAAGTTTCAGCCTGGATCCTTCTCTTTTTGAACAAATGGCCCTTGTATGGCTAAGGAAATTCCAAAAAGATGTTTGGCTTGCACATTTAATCATGGAAAAATTCCTGTAAGAACTATCTCAACCTGGATTACCCACCGTAAATTTTACATAATTTATCAACTTCCCAATAAATACTTCAAAAACCCCCCCCCAAGTCCCTCAAATCAGCTAAACTAGGTAAAAGCTAGCTTTGACAAAAATAAGTTGGTTTACTTTCTAAAAAAATTCACCAAACAAAAAATGAGGGATAATTAGGCAGTGGCAATTCTACCAACAGGTGGTGAAACACCATGAACCCCCCCCCCCCTATCAAACCAGTAATTTGGCTCAATTTACTTCCCCAAAGAAGTCAACATGAAATAATAAGGAAGGGGGGGGCAAAGCCCTAGGAACAATACATCACACAGCAGAAAAAAAAAAAAACTGAATCAGTGTGGCCTACTTTGCAATTTCCCAAACCACAAATTAACCAGACTCCTCTAAACCAGAAATTTGGTCAGCCAATGTTAAATACCCATCTTCCTCTACCTCCCATTATTTTCTCATAATTTATGCTCCTCATTTTACTTAGTGAAAAACAGTAATTTAGAGAGCTGCATGTTGGAAACAGCTCACAAAATAGTCTCTAGAGGTTTCTTCTTTCTCTCAAGACCACTGACCAAAGTGGGACCCCACAAGACCTTGGCCCAACTGTCAGCATTACTAATAGCATGGGACTGTGTGATGAGTCCCAGGAAACTCACCCATACTCCTCCCACTTCCCTCCTAGGAATTCACTTTCCTGGAAGCCACAAGTCATAGAGTTTGAAGCTAGCCCACAAAAGTGTAAAGAAAAGTATTGTTCTTACATGTGGGAAAACCCACCCTGAACACTTTAGCAGTGGAGACGACTCAGCAATTGCAATGGCAGACGTGTCTTCCTCGTCGTTTTCCCTCTCCCAAGCAAGGCACACACAGACAGAAGTGACCTAGATGAGCCCCAACCATGGGAAACCCTCGACCATTTATCGGCCCTCTAAATCTCCAACAGGGAATTCCTTTCCTCATCCTTTTTCAACGCTCCCATCGAGAAAACCGCCGGGGCGAGACCCCAAGGTTCACCGTTGGCAACCTCATCTTTCCTCAAAACTGCCCGAAAAAGCTGTTCGATCGGAGCCTGAGCTTGCTCTGGGTGAGGGGGCGCCCATTCCTCTTCCCCTCTGCTGGACAACGTGATTAGCACCTCCCAATAATTCCATTTTTTTTGCCACTTGGTTGCCCTAGAATCACCGGTCGAGAAAAAAGCCGCCGTGTGTTCCGCTTTCTACTCTCTAGTCATGACGCCGCGTTGTCGCTTCGGCCGTTTCGGCCAGCCACAAGAAGTTTCTGACCGAGAGCCACTGCGCCCTAGCAATCGCATAGTTTTTCTACAGGAGCTTGCCGACCAGTAGGGGGGGGGAAATTGCGCTGCGAAGCCCAGAGCAAGGAGATCGAAGTTATCCCTTCTTTCTCCTCTCGGCAAACTGCCCCATAAAACCCGATCCCGAAGCCAAATCCGGTGAAGCGCCCATGATTCCGATTCTTTTGCCACTGAGACCCATCTCTCCCGAGGTCTCTAACCTATCGACACCTCAGCTCCCATCGCAGAACCCCGGGAGAAGGGGGGCCACGGACGTGAAGCCGAAGCTTTTCACCGCCACCCCGAGCCGGTCCTCGACGTCGCTGCTGGCTGCGCCGACTCTGCCGACCCCCGCGTGACCCCCAAACTGGGTTTGAGGCTTCCTGGATCCCCTAATACCTTGTGGCATGCCACTGTTTTGCCCCAGCCGCAACAGACCGTAGTCTCTTTTGCATCGTCGACCCGAAGTGCCTCGCCGCTTGCGCCCAACCCGCCGTGCGGCTAGTTCCGACCACCGCCGGCGACGAGACCACCACCGACGGCTTCGCCTTTGATCTCCTCTGGCATCTTCTCTTTGGGCCCGACTACAGCCGACGCCGCCATCGCCGTCGCCGCCGCCGAGAAGCCCGCCGGCTCTATCTGCCCGCGGCCCTTCTCTGTCGCCCAGGCCGGAACCATACCACTCCCGGAACGGACGGTCCGATCCATGCCCTCGCGGCCCTTCGCAGGCATCTACAAAACACCCGGCGCCCTGCTCTTGCTTTGCCTTTGTTCGGGCCTGCGGGCCCCAGGCTGTAAAGGGAAATAAGAAAAGAAGAAAAATGTTAAACTAAAAAAATTTTTTTTTTCCAACAGAAATATAGCTCAACTTTTATAAATTTTCATATCTTGGTCATTTTAACTCAGTAATTGAGTGGAAACCAATTTTGTTAGTTTGTAAATCTGTGAACTTTAATACTTTTGTCTAATAAAATATTTACCACTTTTGTACAGAAAATCCTATAAAAATAATAAGAAACAATACTAACTCATTTTTTGTGCTTAAGAACTTGAAATATTTATATAAAAATCCATTATAAACCCCTTTTGAGGTAAACCAAATTTTTGTGAATTCATAAAAATGTGCTCTTCCATTTTGTAACATAAAAAGTGAGAACTTCTATTAAGATTTTTCTCTAAAAATAGAAAATATCTTTTTGTATACCTTTTATGGCCTTTGAACTTTATAAAATTTCTAGAAAATTCATCCTATTGCTAAAAATGTGAAACCACTTCTGTTAAACTCAGAAAATTGTAACCTTACTGTGGAAAAGTTGTATTTGATAAAAAATACCTCCTAAATATAGCCCTAATGTAATTTAGTAACCCTTTCTTTTTGTTAAACTTGTAAATTCATTATCTAAATCATTTTAAATCGATTTCAGTAAAACCGAATTTTGTCGGAACCAGGAAGATATGTATTTTCACATAAAAATGCTCACACTCATAAAATCCTACCAGAGAAGGCAAGCATTTATTTTTTTTCCACTTAGAGTTTTTCCTATAGTTTCGGCTTTTGCCGTATTCAGCCCCCCCCTTCTACCTTGTCATTTTTTGTATATCCCAATCCAGGATGCAAATGACTTGGTTCTTTTCTCCTAAAATCTTGTTAGGACATACATACCTACCTACTGTATTTATCTCATAATTAATTAATCATTGTTGCATAGACATGTTTAATTGCTTTCTTTGCATATTGCTTCTATCGATAGATTCTGAGGATACGGAGTAGTGGAGATTACCCAGAGCTTGAGTGTGACCCCAATCGCTGCAGCAAGGCAAGGTCTAAGCATATTGAAACCTATGTTTTCAATAAATTGATTTTGTTGTGAAAACAATATCTATATGCATGCTCCAGGTCTATTTAAAATGGGAAAACGGGTAGAGTCAATAGTACCCAATTGTATGCATTTCCATTCCTTGGTTTATTGATGCCATGTTTATACATTGTCACCACTGGTTAAGGACTTTGGGATACTTTATTTTATCGAATGCTTAGCCATGCTTATTCTAGACTTAGCAAAATCCGATAGATGGAGCTATCGGTTCAAAAATTAGTTGAATGCGAATAGATGGGTTAAAAATCTGACAAGAATAACTTCTAATTAATATTTGAGAGAATATGTTTGACTTTGGACGGATTGATTAGGGCATGAAGGGATGGTGTTTCCCGATGCACGTAGCTCCGTCTGGGTCGTTTTAAGGACCGAACATGTTGACGTCTATTCAAGCACCCTAACGTACTTCCACACGCCGGGAGTGGGACGGCTTAACTCAGTAGCACGGGACGCTGTGTAACACGCCCGTCCGTCAGTCGTGAGGAGAGACCTTTGGAGACCTCAGTGCGAGTACGCAGAGCGGGCCTGCACTTGGTGGGAATCCATATGGCCGGAGGTGCCTCCCGCGACGGTGAGCCCGCCTTAGCTGCACGGCACGCACGCGGCTAAGTCGTCGGGGGCCCAGACGTGGTTTAGGTGGTTGGGGCTAAGTGTTGCAAAAGGTTTGTTGTGACCTCTTGTCCGCACTCAATGTGTAGAGTGGTGGGTACCGACGGGTACATATCAAAATAGAGTGTAGCCTTTTGGCTTCTATCACATCGTGTGGGTAAAGATTACACCTCTGATCAGAGTAAGAACTATTCGAATAGCCGTGTCCACGGTTACGGACGACCGCTTGATGTGTTAGTTAGTCATGTTAGCATCCAACTTGGGGTTATGTGGTTACCATGACTTAGGATAGTCATGGATGGATGGGTTTATATAAAGAGATTTTGGATATTAAATATGACTTGGTTTAGTCATGAGAAAGAACATGCTTGTGTAGCATAATTGTTTGGCAATGGTAGCCCATAGATGATGAATATGACTTGGTTTAGTCATGAGAAAGGATATGCTTGTGTAGCATAATTGTTTTGGGCAATGGTGACCTGTGGGTAATGTTTAGAGCACGGTTGGTGCTCATTTATATTTCATTTTCAAGAACTATAAGCTTGCTGTCTTAAAAATTCAGATTGTGTTATTTCTCAAAATGCTTATAGTTTCAAGTATTACTTGCTCAATAAAATCAGCTTTGTGCAAAATCAAGTCAATATAGCCTTCTTCCTTGATGTAGAAACCAGCATGCTTCCTTTGTACTATTATTATTGTGTAAGTCTTGCGGAGTACCATTCGTACTCACGTTGCATCTTTTCAGGTGAGGATAACGACGAAGATGGTGTGATCTACTATTATCCCGCCAAGGGTGGCGAGGATAATGTGTAGTTGAAGTTGAGCTCTATCCCCAGTCGGTTGCCCTGTGCATGGGGTTGGCACCACTGGTTCTTGTCTTTTGTGTTTATATTCCGCTGCAAATCTTTTGTGTCACTTTGTGATGATTTGGGGTGTGAACCCTCTATGTAATTGTTGTAACTCTGCTGCTCGTCTATCCATTTTTAGAGTACTTGTGATGTTTATCAATTGCTTGCGATGAAAGTGTGAGACTAGTCGCTTTCCTGGGGACTAGCTGAACACGAGTATGAGTTGTGTATAATTGAGATGGTTGGGGGATAGCTATTGTGGTTCGAGTGCTCTGGGGTACGTATCGTGTTTGGTCGCCACCATCGAGTGGTTTGACGGGCGTATGACGGGGAGGACTGGCAAGCTATCCTTATGATTATCTCTTTTGTACACTTCTCGGCATTTTGGATTTGTATTGTGAGTGGGTAAAGATTATGGCAAGTCTGCGATGAGGATGGATGGTTACCGTACTTATTTGGTTTTTATTTGAGACCCCATCCATCTAGATAGTTCGCGTTGCCGTAATAGTTACTCTTGATAATGCACTTCCGGGGTGCCCACATTATCTTTTAATATTCTGTGATGTTTTCAAATATGTCATGTTTTTTCTTTCTCCTGACTTGCTCTAAATGTTAGTTCTACATTCATTATAAATGTCTATTTTTTAAGTGTGTGATTTCTGTGGCATTGTTTCTATCGACAGGTGAGATCCTGACTACGGTATTTGAGGACGTATGGGTTGGCCAGTACTAAAATACACATAAAGATGTAGCAAGAAGCAAGACACAAGGATTTTTATACAAGTTCGGACCTTCGGTGTGTGTAATAGTCCTACTCTTATTTATATGTATTGACTAGAGGTGTATCACATCGAGTGCAATAAGGAAATAAGCTCGTCTAATCTAACCTACCAAGCTAATCTCGGTGGAATAGGTGATGCAATATAGTCGATGGATAGCAGAAGGTTTCTTCCTTAGAGTAAACTCGATGTGGCGTGGATTGTATGGCTTATTGTTCGATGCCTCCCCTCGTAGGAGACTTTATATCTATAACGTAGCTTGACCCCTCGTCCAAATAGAACTCAGGAATACCAAATAGGATATGGGCAAGTAATACCTTATCATCTCTGAATCGGACTACAAAGTCCTTCCTTGTTAGGACAGGGTACCTTTCTTACTTGTATAATTATCCATATCTAGATATATCCTTCCATATATAATCTGAGCATGTGTTATTTCCGGTGACATACGTGTAGGTATATGAGGTTTCTCATATCTACTGCCCTAACACTACTCATGTGAAGATTGCATGGCTAGCATGAGAATCAATGCTCCTTTGAGCAAAACATTATATATTACAAGTTGTGTGGCTTAATTATTGCTTCATCATCTACATGCTATGAAAAAATATTTCCTTTTTTGGAAACTTAATTATTTTTTAAAAATTTTGGCACATCAAAATTTTGTACATTGCTAAAAAAGTGAGGATCTTTAAGCATTCCAAGCAAACCCTTTGGCACATCAATATTCCTTCAACATTTTAATTGCATTTATATAAAGTCCCAAACATAATCCTTAGAGATTTTTTTGGATAAAGGAAGCTTTATTGAATTCTAGGTATTTATACGATCCAATTTTACTTCATTGTAAGATTTTCACGTGCCTAGCTAGAATATGAAGGCGACCTGCTTGTTGTCGTGCATCTGTTGTAGCAACATAATTTAGGTCAAGTTCTATAGGTTTTTCCGGCTGATTTGAGAAAAATTGGAAACATTAGAAAGGGTTGATATTGCAAGTATTTAGTTCTAGGTAGGTTTGTTTGACGTACTTTATGCTATGCTCTCTCTACACTACATGCACCTAATCACTCACGGAAAATGGACTTCTCCTAATTAATAGTATCGGCATGACCACCATACATGATTCATCAATCTGTTCCAATTTTATCTAAATATATTGGTACCCCACAGAATCGGGTGAGTGTGCTGCTTTTGTAGTGAATAAATGTTTTCTACTAGCATATCACTTAATTAATTGCTCCAACTAAATGTATCCTATTGGCACTACTACAGATTCGGTTTTCGCAAACAGACCCCCCTGGAGGTTACAGGCGGGCCAAGATGAGGCCCACCTCTGATAATCCTGATCCAGGGGGGGTCACAACGGCCCGTCTGCAGAGATCAATTATCGTAGGTGGCCACGAAGACACCCGTCTACGATAATGTACCTATAATTGCATGCGGACCACTTAGCTGCCCGCCTACGAATAATCGAATATCGCAGGTGGGCTCTCCCACATATATATCTGCCCAGCCAGACCCCTTCTTCCCCAATCCGATGTTTCTCTCTCCAAAACTTGCCAAAAGATTGGAGGGAGGTTTTGAACTCTGATTTCTTGGGGGATTTGACTACCAAAGGTTAGAATCATGTTTTTCTACTATATTTATGAAGTTTTCCTTCGATTTTAGGGTTTGAATAGTGTCAATTTTACTTGAGAATGGTGGTTTTTTTGACCTATATGTAACAATTTTTATTTGTGTTTTGCCATGCATTCGAACCAAAATATCTATGTAATATTAGTACAATGGTATGCCTTAATCTATATGTAAATGATTTTAGTTCTTTTCAATGTAAACTGAGGATATTTGAATGTGCATATGAACTCCTAGATCTATTTGGAGAGAGAAAGAGAGTGGGGATTTATTTTCAAGGGAATAGTTGTTTTTTCCAATCAATTTTTTCCTCAATATTGAATAGCTTGTTTTTTACGTTTTTAGATATTTATTTTAAAACTGGATATTAATGCTTGAATGTTTGATATTATTTAAATTTGTTTGAATTCTCATATGGATAGGACATGCATGTACAATACGCCAAGATTTTAACAATCGTACATGAAGGAGGTTTTGAAATTTATTGAAGCAGCGTAGACCCATGCTTCGACAGTGGGTAGAAAGAAAATACATTGTCCGTGTGTCGGTTACAAGAATCAGAATGTGTGGATTGTTCCAGATGTAATCAGGTCACACTTAGTGAAGCGTCGATTTGTTGCGGATTATAAGGTTTGGTCCCATCATGGTGAAGATGTCAACCTCTAAGGGAATGGTAATCACGAAAAAAGAGGGGATGGTGACAATTGTTAGTGATATGCCCTAGAGGCAACATGGAGATGTTATATATATCACATGCTATATTTATAATGTATTGATTTGTTCCTTGAAATAGACACCATCATTATTGATTTATGAGTATGTGACTTATTCATGAGACTCTTAACGTCAAATGTTGCTATTTCTAAATGATCCCTGATCATATATCATATGAGGAACAAATATGATTCTAATATCAGCATATGTATTGATTGATGATCATGTCTAATGGATCATGGTATGGAGATACCAAATCGATAATATGGACATATGTTAGTGAACATATGTTGGATAGACCCGCCATGAGATACTGCAGAGATTTCATGTGTCATCAGTTAGTCTCAAGTAGTGTTTATGTAGAGTCCTTAGACATGAGATCATCATGGTTCCCAACATACGTAGTAGCTTATTTTGGGACTACTAAACACTACTCCGTAACTGGGTAGTCATAAAAGTAGTCTTCGGGTTTGCTATGAAACATGTAGTGGGATATGAATGATCAAGATAGAATTTGCCCCTTCTTATAGGAGAGATATCTCTAGGCCCCTCGATGTAATGGATTATGGAAGTGCATGGCCATGCTACGGTGATTGAGGTGTCAATCACAAGTTTGTAATCCATCACAGGTTCGAGAGAGTGATTGAGCTATTAAGAGGATGACACAAGTCTTGCCTTGAGCTCAATCGATATCGTGAGGCAAAGGGATTTGTACATAAGGACATTACAGGTTCAGCCGATATGATCTTTATGTATATTTTGGGGCTAATATGCCTTGCTAGAGGCCGCTATTAACAGGGTGACTAGAAAGGTGTTTCTAGGTCGCGACAAAATATACGTGAACCTACAGGGTCGCACACTTAATGGGTTGGAATATTTATTCGAATGTGATTCGAATATGGGCTCGATTCGGATAGAGATCCGAGTAGACTCTTACTGGGCCTCGGTCCACGAGGCCCGAGTGAGGAGGTCTATATATAGGGAGGCGAGGGGCTGAGGAGTTTGACGTGTGTGTTTTCTGTTAGCCTCGAGCAAAACCCTAGCCGCCACCTTCCGAGCCAAACCCTAGCCGCTCACGAGTGCTAGTACACTCGCGATCGGTGTTCTAGCCCCAGACGTGTGGATACCCGTAGAGGCGCTGCTCGTTGCGGCATTGATCGGCCGGAGATCGACTACTTCCACTACTACCTCGACGCGCGCGTGGTTGGACCGGCTTCTCCAACACTTCTTCCGCTGCACTGCGCGTCTAGTGGTAACGATCCATGATCCCTCTCTAGCATGATGTCCTGGTGTGCGCGGTAGAAATTTTTATTTTCTGCTATCGTAGCCTACGCGTACTTCTACAACAATGTCATAGTAGATATATCGGACGACGAAATGATGAACGATTTCAATGATAACGCTGATTTCGATCTGGGGGAGATGCTACACCATGCCGAACCGGAAGTGTTGACAGGTTCTACGTGAGGGTTAGATAATTTTGAGTCTTTACAGAAGGCTTCAAAAGATCTATTGTTCAAAGAATCGAAGAGTTGTTATAAGGAGATGATAGTCTTATGTTCAATGCTTGAACTACTAAGGTTGAAGGTGTGCAACGGATGGTTGGATAGTAGTTTCAATGATTTATTGTCCCTTCTAAGTAAGATCCTTTCAAAGCCTAACTTCCTGCCGGCCAACACATATCAAGCGAAGAAACTCATATGTCCATTATCACTAGGTGTGCAAACATTTCATGCATGCGCGAGCCATTGTATGACTTGGAGTGCTGCTCGACATGTGGGACCAGTCGGTACAAATCGGGTAACGAGTCATAGGATTTTGATAGGCAAGAAGATAATTCATCTCCGAACAACAAGAAGAAAATTTCTGCCTTGGTGATGTAGTACCTGCCAGTGAAAGATCGCATGAAGTGTTTGTACTTGAACTCTAAGGATGCTGAACTGATAAGGTTGCATTGTGGACACCCCGGAAGTGCATTATGGAGAGTAATTACTATGACAACGCGAAATATCTAGATGGATGGGATCTCGAATCAAAACCAAATAAGCGCAGTAACCATCCAACCTCATCGCAGCCTTGCCATAATATTTACCCATTCATAATACAAATCCAAAGTGCCAAATTTAGAAATAAGGAGATATTTGGAGAGTTGATTCACTAGTCCGAAACGGCGAAGTGTGCCCGTCAAACCACACGAAGGTGGTGACCAAACACGATACACACTTCTGGGGACATGGTCTACGGTTGAATCAATATCCATGCATCTCATCATTTCTAAATTCTTACTAGTGTGTGACTAGTCCAGGAAAGCTCTAGTCTCACACGCTCATCTTAGCAATTGATAAACATAAACATCACAAGTACTCTAAAACATGGACAAAAGAGCAGTAGGGTTATATATATTACATAGAGCGTTCACACACCCTAATTCATCTCAGAGTAGCACAAAAGATAGCAGCAGAAATATAAACATAAAGGATAAAACCAGTGGTGCCATACCAAACCACAGGGCAACCGACT
Organism: Oryza meyeriana var. granulata; assembly: GCA_003991445.1. Classification (NCBI taxonomy): domain Eukaryota; kingdom Viridiplantae; phylum Streptophyta; class Magnoliopsida; order Poales; family Poaceae; genus Oryza; species Oryza meyeriana. The sequence continues at coordinate 166,622 of RYFJ01000617.1, read as the reverse complement.
GGGGATAGAGCTTAACTCCAACTACATATTATCCTTGCCACCCTCGGCGGGATAATAGTAGACCACATCAACATTGTCGTTATTCTCACCTGAAAAATAAGCAGCGTGAGTACGAATGGTACTCAGCTAGACTTACACAATAATAATAGTACAAAGGAGTAATGCTGGTCTCTACATCAAGAAATATGGCTAGGTTGATCTGATTTTGCATAAAGCTAAGTTTATTGAGCAAAATAATAGCTTGAACCATAAGCATTTGCGAAATATAGCAATCTGAAATTTTATGACAGCAAGTAATATGTTCTGAAAAAGAGGTGAAAATGAGCATAATCCCATGCTCTAACATCAACAATGGGCCACCATTGCCCAATTAAAATGCTACACAAGCATACCATCTTCCATGACTAAAACCAAGTCATATTTAACACCAAAACTTCTCATATAAACCCATCCATCCATGACTATCCTAAGTCATGATATAACCACATAATCCCATAACCACATATCACAAGTTTGATGCTAACATGAGTAAGGAACACATCAAGCGGTCGTCCGTAACCGTGGACACGGCTATTCGAATAGTTCTTACTCTGATCAGAGGTATACATCTTTACCCACACGATGTGATAGAAGCCAAACGGCTACACTCTAGTTTGATCCGTACCCGTCGGTACCCATACTCTACACATTGAGTGCAGACTAGAGGTCACAACGAAACCTTTTCCACGCTTAGCTCCAACCACCTAAACCACGTCTGGGCCCCCAACGACTTAGCCACACACACTGGTGACTAAGACGGGCTCACCGTCGTGGGAGGCAACTCCGGCCAAAACCAGGCACGCACGAGGCCTCCAAAGGAAAGACCATCCTCACGACTGATGGACGGGCTAGATGGCCACAGCCTCCCGTGCTACCGAGTTAAGCCATCCCATTCCCCGGCTGTGGGAGTACGTAGGGTGCTTGAATAGACGTCAACATGCTCGGTCCTTAACGACCCAGACGGAGCTACATGCATCGGGGAAACACCATCCCGTCATCGCCCTATCATCCGTCCAAGTCAAACATATTCTTAATTATGAATCAGAAGTTATTCTTTTCAGATTTTAACCCATCCATTCGTATTAAACTAGTTTTGAACCGATAGCTCCATCTATCGGATTTTTCTAAGTCTAGAATTAAGCATGGCTAGGTATTCGATAAAATAAAAGTATCCCAAAGTCCTTAACCAGGGGTGACAAGGTAAAAACATGGAATCAACAACCAAGGAATGAAAATGCATACAAATGGGGCAATATTGACTCTACCCTTTTTCCATTTTAACAATAGACCGAAACATGCATATAGATATTGTTTCGTAAACAAATCAATTTATTGAAGACATAGGTTCAATATGCTTAGATGCTTGCCTTGTTGCTGCGATGGTTCACACTCAACTTCTGGTTCTTGCTCCTCATACTCCAAATTGTCTGAATCTACCGATAAAAGGCGAATATGCAAATAAGAATCAATTAAAGATGTCTATGCAAAATGATCAATTGATTAAGCAATAAATACAGTAGGTAGGCCACATTATAAAATGAATTTTAGTGAAACAATCATTCCAAAATCTTTTACGGTTTAGGAGATACAAAAATAATAAGCCATATACGCTGAAAATGGCAGATTTGTAATTAATTTATACTCCCTTAGGGTATCACAAGTAACTTGCATTCCAAAATAGGATTTTATAAGTGTGAGTATTTTTATGTGAATTTACATATTTTACTGGTTCCAACAAAATTAGGTTCACTGGATTTTGATTTAAAATGATTTAGTTGTGAATTTTACAAGTTTATCAAAAAGAAGGGTTAGAAATTACTTAGGTCTATTTTGAAAGGTAGTTTTGTCAAAAACAATTTATCCACAGCAAAGGTTACAATTTTTTGAGTTAAACAAAAGTGGTTTCATATTTTTAGCAGTTAGGATGAATTTTCTAGAAATTTATAAACTTCTAGGTTATAAAGAGGAATATAATAGATATTTCCATCTTTAGAGAAAAATCCTACACAGAAGTTCTCACTTTTTATTTTACAACATTAAAGAGAACATTTTTATGAATCCATAGAAATTTGGTTCACCTCAAAAGGAGTTATAAAGGATTTCCTAGAAATATTCCAAGTTCCTAGGCACAAAATAAGTTACTTTTGCTTCATATTATTTTATAGATATCTTCTGTACAGAAGTGGTCATATTTTATTTGATAGTATTAAAGTTCACAAATTTATAGAACTAACAAAATTGGTTTCACTCAAAAAGGAGTTAAAAAGAAATAGTTATGGATTTTCAAAGTTTGACTATTTTTCTATTGGAAAATAATTTAGTTCATCGTTTTCTTTTCTTTTCTTATTTATCCCCAGCTCGGGCCCACACGACAGTGAGACAGAGCAGAGGAGGTGTAGGCAGGCTAGGTCGCCGACTCTGTTCACTGGCGCCGGCGGCGAACGGCGGCTCGGTTGGAGTGGCAGCCAATAGAGAAAAGAAAGAGGGAGATGAGGCGAACATGTCGGTGCAAATGCGGGGGCCAGAGGTGGACGGAGTCTCGTTGGAGACGAGCCCGAGCAGCGGTTGTTCTCGGGTATACGGTGCATATGGCCTTGCGGCTGCTGTTTTGTTAGGGAGAGGCATACAGAAGCTTCAATGGGTTCCTAGGAAGCTCACCATGCGATTACCCGGGGCAGGGGAACACTAGACAGTGGCGGCAACGGAGGGAATGGCTCGGCAGCGGCGGATCCTCACGGTTTCACGGCGATGGGCAGCTCCGGTTGAGCTGCAGCTAAGGCAGAGTGTCTACCATGTCAGAGGCTCCCTAGAGATGGCATTCAAGCAAGGAATCGGAGCGGGGCTCACCACAGGAGAAGTAATCGACGACGGCGGCAGGTGGCTGGACTTGGGGACGACAACGCTGATCTCCTGGTACAGGGCTTTGCGGTTTGATTGGTCGAGGCCAGAGTCTCCTGGGACCAAGGCGATGCTGGCAGCGAGGTGGTTCGGGCTAGGATCATCGGAGCTCGTCAGAACAGCAACAACCCAAGCGGCAGCAGTTCTACAGCGCAGAGAGCAGGGACGGCGGCAGCACAGCAACTTTGACCAGCGAACCTAGGGCAGCTGAGTACAAAAATGGAACGATTAATACTTGTAGATCACGTTCTTGGGGTCGAGAGAGGATGGAACTCACCGGAGCTAACTCAGGCTCGATCGAACAGTCTCGGCAGTGAGGAAGATGAGCTTGCCACCGGTGATCCTTGGAGGTTTTCTGGGTTTTCTTGGTGGGAACGTGAAGAGGTGGAGGAGGAGACTCGGTTGGCGTGTTTTGAGGCGAAATGGCCGAGGTTTCCAATGGTTGAGCTCATCTATGTGTCTCTGGGTGCTGCGAGGGAGAAGAACGAGATGCTGACACGTTTGACATGCAACTGCTGAGCTGCTCCAGTTCCACAGTGTCCAGGGTGGGTCCCACATGTAAGGCAACAATGTCCTACACATTTTTGGCTAGGTTTAGTCTATGACTAGTGGGTCCAAGTAGTGGAAACCTAGAAAGAAGAGAGGAGGATGGTTAGGATTTTGGGTGAAACACTCTGTCCCAACCAATGCTGAGGTTTACAAGTGGGCCAGGGTCTTGTGGGTCCCACTGGGCAGTGACTTTGAGAGAAGAATCCTCTAGAGACCAAGTCCTGTGGGCTGTCCAACATGCAATTTTTACTCAGGTGTTTTACCAAGTTACCAAGGGGTATAAATCTGGGAAAAATTACTGGAGGTAGAGGAGGACGTGCTTAGCCCGCTGACCAAATTTCAGAGTTAGAAGTGGTCTGGTTAATCCTTGGTGAAATTGCAAAGTGGGCATAATGATCCAGTTTTTCTGCAGTGTAATTTATGTCCCTAGGGCTTTGTTCTTATTATTTTATGTGATTTCTTTGGGAATTAAATTGAGAAAAAATTACTGGTGGTAGGGTTCATGTTGGTACACACTTTGGAAAAAGGGCTCTGTCTAATTAGTCTTCATTTTCATTTGGTGAATTTTAGAAGTATACCTATTCATTTTTAGCTAGCTCCCTAGTCTAGCTGATTTGAGGGATTTTATTGGAGTACTTACTGAGGTGATAAAATCATGTAAAATTTAAAGTGGATCAATTATGTTGGATAGTGTTTACAGGAATTTTTCCATGATTTTATGTGCAACCAATCATTCTTAGAAAATCCTTAGACTATCAAATGCATATGTCAAAGAAAAGGACCCTGGCTGAAATTTGTTGGAATATTTAATGGGTCCAAACTAATGAATTAAATTCTGGAAAAATTATATTAATTCATGATAAATAATCTAGTATTTGCATAAATTATCTCCCATATACACTTCTGTTCAATTTGATGCACTTTTTAGTAGTGTTTTGTTTTTGCCGATTTAGGGTTTAATTATTGAGGGTTTAAATATTGCAACCTTTAACTTGCATGGAGTGACAATGCAAAAATTTAAATTGTGCACTCTAATGACAGTAGGGCATAACACTAATTACCTAAAATTAGATCTAGGGCTGTGACATGCATCACGAGAATCGCAAGAATGATGGGAAACTCCGCCACCCTGCCAATGCTCGCTAGTGGAAAACTGACACAATACATCCAGATTTTCCCTCGGATCTGAGGAATATCAGATTTGCACTGAGTACCGATGGAATGAACCCTTTTGGTGACTTGAGCAGCTCGCACAGTACTTGGCCAGTACTATTGACCATGTATAACCTTCCAACTTGGCCATATCAGAAGCGAAAGTATATTTTATTGTCAGTCCTTATACAAGGCCTAAAATAACCTGGGATAGAAATAGATGTGTTTCTTGAACCTTTGCTGGAGGATATGGCGGATCTATGGGATGAGGGTATGAGGGTGTGGGATGAATACCTACGAGAGTACTTCACTTGCGGAGCCATTATGTTCGTCACCATCAATGACTGCCTGGCAAATTTTTCCGTCTCGGGATAGATCGAAAGGAAGACGGGTTGCGTAACCTGCATGGATAATACCGCATCCATCTATCTATCATCATATAACAAATTGGTGTACATGAGGCATCAGCAGTTCCTATCTAGCAGGCACAGGTATCGAACAAAGGGAAGACTATTTGACAAGACAGTAGAGAATGGGTCTGCACCCGAAGTACGCAATGACAAATGGGTATTTGATATGACCAGCAATCTGATGGTTGTTTTGGGGAAGACAAAGAAGAAGGCAACAAAAAGGAAGAAAAAGGGGAAGACAAAGATGAGCCAGCCGTTCCATTCAAGAAGCACTCCATTTTCTTTAAGTACTTACCCTACTGGAAAGACCTGGAGATTCGTCATTCCATCGATGTCATGCACCTCGAGAAAAATGTTTTCGATAGCATTATCGGTACTTTGCTAGACATTCCGAGTAAGACTAAGGATGGTCTACGCTCTCATAATGACTTGGTGAATTTGAAGATCAGGAAAGAGATTCACCCACAGCCACAAGAAAATGGGAAAATATACCTTCCGCCAGCAAGCTACACCCTAACACCTAAGGACAAGAGGGGGTGTGCAAGTCTTTACATGATTAAACATCCGGAAAGTAGTCTTGATGAAGGACTTGTGTCTCTCTGGCTATAACTCACATGATTGCCATGTCATGCTAACCATGTTTCTCCCTATTGTAATAAGGGCAATTAAACCAACTGCTATTAAGGTTGTGATCACGAAGATCTGCTACTTCTTTAATGTGATTTCACAAAAATTTTTGGATCCTAAAAAACTGGGACATCTTTAGACATTTCTGACAGAGACTCTGTGCTAGCTCGAGATGTGCTTCCCTCCATCATTCTTCGATATGATGGTTCATCTAATGGTTCACATCGTTCCTCAGATACTCAAACTAGGTCCTTTGTACTTACATCAAATGTGGACGTACGAACGGTTCATGTCTATTCCGAAGGGCTACGTTCGAAACCGTGCTCATCTAGAAGGGTTGATGGTAGAGGGATATACCACTGAAGAAGTCGTCGAGTGTTGCATAGATTACGTAGAAGAGGCCAGCCCCATTGGTTTGCCTATGCCGCATCATCAGGGAAGATTGTCCGAAAGGGAGATCGTTGGCAAGAAAAAGTTTCATGACAATGAGTTCATTACTATGTGAATAGCACACTACAGCGTCCTACAATAGCTTACGATAGTTGAGCCCTGCATCAAACAACACTTAAACCAAATTAGGCCGGTAACATTGGACAATCAGAAGATTGGATTATGAAAGAGCACAAGCGTCGATTCACCGCATGGTTCAAGGACTAGAACCTACCAGAAGGTGACTCCCTTGAAGAAAAAACACTGAAAAGGTTATCTTGTGGGCCCTCAAGTTTAGGCGTCATGGCAGGCTTACGAGATTAATGGGTACACATTTTATATGAAGTCGGAGGATAAGAAGGAGATGGCACAAAATAGCAGGGTTCGACTGGATGCAATAGATAACTACGGACAGAAAACCACCTACTACGGGTCATAGATGAAATATGGGAATTGGACTATGGATTAAACATTCAAATCCCCCTGTTTCGATGCCAATGGGTGAAACACCCAACAGGAGTGTTCGTGGACAACTTCGAGCTAACAATTGTTGTGTCGATGTTTTACACCGGCAATACGATTATAAGGCTACCCAGCAGATGGAAACTCGGTGGATTGCAAAGGAACACGGGGAGATTTTATACTGGTTTAGGCCCTCGAGGTGAGGTAATACCCTACGTCCAGTTGTGATGTATTCCTTTGAGGATTTGTGTCGTTCTGATGAACTCTTACCCTCAGGGGGTGCCCTGCCTCTACTTATATACTAGGGGATAGGGGTACAAGGTAGGAGTCCCAGCCGAATACGGCCAAGGGATTTCCTTTTAGGGATACAAGTTACCCGACTAAGACTGTATGTTCCTTATCATACAAGGCAAAGTCTGCCGGGTGCTACTATATCTCTAATTACAAGTCTCGGCCCATCCTCTATCCGAGTGGCCCATATGCTTGTGATGAGGTACCCGAGACCCATGGCCTCCATAGTAGCCCCTGAGACCTTCATAGTTGAGTCACAACTGATACCGAGTGCTTATCCTCCATGGTGAAGATTGCCCGAGTGCATTGCTCCCAAGTACTCTTTGTCTGAGTGGCTCTTCTTCTTGAGTCCTGCTTCATGTCAGCTGGCAGCGAGGCTATGAAGGGCTTCATGTAGATGTATGAATAGTGTACACCGAATAGGCGCAACTATTAGGTGTAGCCCCCGACTTTGTGCTTAATTGTGAAAACAATTAAACATAAAGTCAAAGATCTTTAACCCTGTAGTCTTTCCCGAGTAGTATACTACTTGTATATGAGACTCTTCGGTATCATATCAATTGGAATATGATTTATAGTCTTTACCGAGTAGCATGCCACTTGTATATGAGACTCTTCAGCTTCATGTCAGCTGGAAGGGGTGTTTATAGTCTTTCCCGAGCGGCGTCCCACTCGGAAGTTAGACTCCTTAGCGTCATATCAGCTGGGAAAAAATATTTATAGTCTTTCCCGAGTAGTGCACTACTCGGAAGCTAGACTCTTCAGCGTCATGTCGGCTGGAATAATATTGCTCATGGCAACTGTTGGCCAAGCATGTAGGCTGAGTACCACTTTATGAAATTAAATCCATTGCGTGGTCAAGTGTACTTGAGAGATACCTGCATCCCCAATTTTGATGAAGACCAGCTTGTGACCCTTATAAGGATATATCCTCAATACCTGGTGGATAAGACAGATAATCAAACACATGTGTTCAGCAATTAGGCTTTCATGAAGCATATCTATTTATCTCATCGGTTCCTGTTGGTAGCACCAGTACTACAATTTTAACACAGCCTGCGAGCGGCCCAAATTGAGCGTGCTACTGTAGAAACTCATATCTTGGTGGTCCAATACCAACTGTGTAGGCCCAAGCCCATGAATCGGAAACAACTCTATAAAAGGTGGGGAGAGAGAGAAAAGATTCCCTCATCTTCTCCAATCCTCCAATCGTTTCGTCTTCCAGCTTCCGCGCTGAAATTTCGCCTCCCGCTTTGCTAGGGTTCCTATTGCTCGCTCTTCCCCACTAAAACTCGGGTGATTCCGCTCCTCCTCATCCATTCCAAGCCCCCGACGACCTTTTCCCCAAATCTCCTCACCCCTAGCCATGCCGAGAGCGTCGGAGATCCTAGAGGTGACCGATGAGGTGTGGCCGACTTCAGATTGCGGTCGGTCCAAGCTAGAACGATTGGAGAAGCAGTTGAAGTTGCAGAGCCACGATGTCGTCCACTAGCGTCCAGCTGAAGGGGAAACGGTTTCGGAACCCCAGGAGGGTGAGACCATCGTTTTTGCCTCTTTTTTCCACCGGGGTCTTTCTCTTCCTTCTTCCGAGTTCTTCCGCCAGCTTCTCACTTTTTATGAACTCGAGTTGGTGAATCTAAATCCCAACTCGATTATGCAAATCTCCCTTTATGTGACTCTCTGTGAGTGCTTCCTCGGTGTGGAACCCCATTTGAATCTCTTTAAATATCTGTTCCATATCAAGCCCCAGCCCTCCAAGAATAAAATCCAAGTAATTGAAGGGGCCGACATCCAACTCAGGAACGAGATGAAGAAGACTTATATCAATATCCCTCTGAAATCTTCTCTAAAAGGCTGGCATAGGGAATGGTTTTACTGTTCCGATCTTGAGCCAAGCCTTTCCCCTTTCATGGGTTTGTCCCTGGTGGTCATCGCCAAGTGGTCGTCTCTGCCCACCTCTAAAGAAATGGGGCAAGGCCACAAACTTGCTGGCAGGATTGACAAGCTGAAGAAAGCCGGGTTGTCTAGTCCATGGGTGACCAGACGTTTCTTGACTCGGAGCATGAGGCCACTGAAGCTAAGGTGCTACTTCAGCTGGGACTACAAGGGAAAAGGGGATCCCAGCCAGGAATGTGCTGATCTGATAGACAAGTACAAAGTGACCAACACCCTGCTGGATTTCTTTGTCAGCGGGGTGGTCGAAACTAAAGATACAGGACGATCTGTGGCGGCTTATAGCCGGAAGAGCCCAAAGGTAACCCTTACCGATGTTGTCTTGTAGTTCATCTGTGGTGAATGCTTGCAGATTATACGCCTAGATTGGCTCCAGAATGTGTAAAATATATTGTTGAACTGCTTGCAATCATGTGAGGAGTTTGCTGATGACTCCCGAACACTGTCGGCCATGAAGTCGAAGAAGAGGCTGAGGAGTCCTTCTGCTGCCCAGCCTGACTCCAAGAGAGCAGGGAAGAGACTTGTTGTAGATCAGGGCAAGCAGAAGGTTATGACGTTGAGTGCCGCAGCCGGGAGTCTGAAGATAAAAGATACCACCGGTACAGCCCCCAGGCCACTGAGTCCTAGGCCAGGACTAGCGCAATCGAGCTCATCATCATCGAGCCCAATACAAGTGCCGCCGAGTACAAGGCCAAGTCCAGCACTGCCAGGCTCAGTAACATCAAGCTCAAGAATGGCACCGTTGAGTACCCAGGCACCCCAGCCTACCACACCGTGAGCGGGGCCGACCAGGATAGGATCACCGCCACCGACCACCGTGCCCTCAGGCCCGACAGCCAGCGGCCCTCTAGTGCCCACCCCCAGATCACTTGGACAGTGGCTTAAGTTCTCCAAGAGGTAAGTTGCACTCGGTCTTCTAAAAATCTTGTTTGGCATGGTAGCATATTGATGTTTTGACTTGATATGTAGGAAGCGGGCAGACATTGATCTCAAGGAGACCGCTCCGGCTACCCCCGTCATCGAGCCAGCCCCAGCCGAGCCAGCGCCAGCGAGCACACCTGCCGAGCCGGCGGCGGTCCTAGTTGCAGAAATCGAGACTGTCTTGACTGCAGGGCCGTCGACACCAGCCGACCAAGGGGCTGTTGTCAAGGCTATGGCTCCAGTCCCTGAGCCAGCCTCCAAGGCCCCGGAGGCTGCCGAGGCGAGGGCCGGGACCACATCGCCGTCCTCGTCGCCGCCGTCGTCGTTGTTGTCTTCATTGTCGTTGTCATCACCACCTTCAGAAAGGCCGAATCTCCCCAGGCTCGAAGCGCCTCCCCGCAAGTTCGCAAGGACGTTACGCTAGACGGCCCCCGACGGAACTGCGAGGAGTTACAAGCATGACGAGGTCGTGGTGGAAAAGGAGCGTGAAGACTTGCTTCGTGCCACCATCACCGTGTCCCAGGGGATTAAGATATGAATCTTGTCGTATCGGAATCTTAGTAGTCCTCCTTGCATGAGTATTCTGATGCTTGACTTCGCCTTGCACTGTCTCTCTCTAAGTAGAAACTAGTTGACCGCTCGAAGAGGATGAACGAGGTCCTGACCTGGGTTGCCCCCCAGCTCCAAGAATTGGACCAGCTCCAGGCTTTGAAAGCCGAAGTAGAAGGGCGTAGCCAGGAGAGGGAATCTTGGCTGAGGGAGGCCGTTAATCAGCTCAGGATCGAGAATTGGGACCAAGCCAAGAAGATTGGAAGTAAGTCTCCCAAACGTCTCCCTGACTGATCCCTTAGCATATTTCTCCAACTGCGTTGTTTTCTGACTGCCCAGTTGTGTCTTGACTGCGATGCTGAGTGCTTGAATATTCTGACGTGCAGCCCTCGAAGCCGAGCTGAAGACCCGAGTAGAGGGAGAAGTCTAGTTGAAGGAGGCCGAGAGAGCCAAGGCCGGGCTCAAAAAGGACAAGTCCGACCTGACAAGGGCCGTGGCCGAGCATGAGAAAGAAAAGGCTGACTTGAAGAAGGCCAACGCCAAGCTCGAGAAGGAAAAGGTTGAACTGGAGAAGGCCAAAGTCAAGTGGGAGGCCGACTACGAAAGTAAGTCTCTGCACTGACAATGATCTCAACCAATCCATTAAGTACTTCGTCTGCAATTTGCCTGACAAGTTTACTTGTTGGTGAACCCGGGCAGCTGCTAGAGCCAATGCCCAAATCCAATTCCAGGCTTTTGTAGAGGAGATAAAGATCGTCAAGGAGTCACGGGAAATCCTTGCTGAGTCCGTGAAAGGGCTCCTTGATGTGATGGATCCTCGTCATGTGGGAACCAGCTCCAACACGGTGTCTCAGGTGCAGGCGTGCCTTAACGAAGCACCGAGTATCCTGAAGAGGTACTCGGATGAGCATACTATTGTCGGCGTGGCCCAAACCCTAGCGATGACCAAGTCCATCTACCCCAGGGCAGACATTGAAGCCATCGGAGAGGGATTCGCCGAGGAGATGACACCTGAGGAGGCGCTGGAGCTGATAGCCAAGGCGAGGCCGACTGCAGAGGTGATCATCCGAGACCTGGGTATGTAAAAATAGTCCATCATGCAGTCGGTGTATATGAATTTTTGTAAAGACATGTGTAAATATATGTGTGATGCCGCCAAGCTCTGAATTATTACTTAGTTGTCATTAGCTTTACTTGACTATATAATCTGCGCCGAGTTAGTCTATAAGAACTTAATAAAATCGTTCACCACAGAAAGCTGTACTCGGGCAAACATAACAAAGTCATTACAAAACTTCATAACTTAAGTAAAACAGGCTCGTATATTATTGACAAAGCACATATAATACATGCAGCCCCCGACTCACTACTCGGTTGGAACAAGCGGCGTAGTGAGTTAGAGAAATTTGTACACATGGAAAAGTATAAAACTCTGGTATAGAAAGGGCGTAGCTGTTCTCTATTCCATGAGTTGCTGATGAGGGCAGTGTCTTCGGTCTTCAGTCGGTAGGCACCTGGCCGAGTAACCTCAGCGATAATGAACGGCCCTTCCCAAATTGGGGATAATTTATGCCTGTCTTTGGTGGTTTGTATTTTTCTCAAGACGAGATCTCCAACCAAAAAGGCGCGGCCACGAACATTGCGTTTGTGGTAGCGACGCAGGCCTTGAAGATACCTTGCCGACTAGATTATTGCGATATCCCTTGCTTCTTCCAACTGATCTAGTTCAACCAATCGGGTATTATTTGAAGTGTCTTCTGAGTAAGCCCAAACTCGTGGAGAGCCGAACTCTAACTCGGTTGGTAACACAGCCTCGGCACCGTAAACCAAAATGAAAGGAGATTGTCCTGTTGCCCGACTAACCGTGGTTCTTAAAGACCAGAAAACAGATGGGAGTTCTTGTACCCACCGGCCCACGTATGGTTGTAGTCGGTCAAATATCCTGGCCTTGATACCTTGTAAGACCATACCATTGGCGCGCTCAACCTGCCCGTTGCTCCGCGGGTGTGCCACAGACGCATAGCAGATCTTGATGCTGAAGTCGTCACAGAAATCTTGAAACACGCCACCCATGAACTGAGTACCGTTGTCCGTGATGATGCTGTTAGGGCCCGAATCGGTATAATATACTCATGATGAAGTCCTTTACTCATGCCGTTGTTATGGTAGCAACGGGTTTTGCCTCAATCCACTTGGTGAATTTATCCACTGCGACAAACAAGTGTGTGAACCCTCCTGGTGCTTTCTTGAAAGGCCCGACCATGTCAAGCCCCCATACTGCGAAGGGCCAAGAGATTGGGATTGTTTGGAGTTCTTGGGTTGGGAGATTGGTTTATCTTGCATAGAACTGGCAACCCTCGCATTTGCGAACAATGTCTTTAGCGTCTATTACTGCTGTTGGCCAGAAAAATCCCTGCCGGTAAGCCTTTCTGACTAACGTCCTGGATGCGGCATGGTTGCCACATATGCCCGAGTGGATCGATTGCAGAATCTGCTTGCCCTCCTCGGTGGTGACGCAGCGCATGAGGACCCCGGATGCACTTCTTCGGTACAGGTCTTCTCCGACGACTAGGAAACTCTTGCTTCGACATTTGATCTATTCGGCTTGACTGCGATCTTCTGGGAGTTCATCGTCTAGGAGGAATTTGAGAACAGGAGTCCACCAGTCTTGACATATGTTCAGTACTTCATCAGTTGCCAGGGTAGGTTTGCCTCCCAACTGCTCTGGCACTGGTTTCTTCTTGACTGATGGCTCCATAAGTTGCTTGACAAAGATCCCTGTCAGGACCGCTTCTTGCTTCGATCCCATGTTGGCCAGATCATCTGCAGCATCATTGTATTGTCGTAGGACATGTGTTATCTCTAGCCCGTCAAACTTGTTTTCCAGCTTCCGGACCTCCTGACAGTATGCCGCCATTGTGCCGTCAAGACATGTCCAGTCTTTCATGACTTGGTTTACCACGAGTTGAAAATCTCCTCGCACAACTAGTCAGCGGATGCCGAGTGATATAGCAATGCGGAGCCCGTGGACAAGCACCTCATACTCGGCGACGTTGTGGGAAGCCGGGAAGTGGATTTGGAGAACATACTTGAGTTTTTTGCCGGTAGGGGACGTCAATACGATGCCGGCCCCGGTGCTGCCAATCCATAGAGAACCGTCGAAGTACATTGTCCAATACTCTAGCTTCGCTATTGATGTAGGCATTTGAACTTCTGTCCACTCGGCCACGAAGTCGGCTAGAGCTTGTGATTTGATAGCTGTATGTGGCTAAAAGGTGATGTCGAACGCCATCAACTCGAGCGCCCATTTAGCAATTCGGCCGGTGGCCTCGTGATTATGCAGGACATCCCTGAGTGGATACGATGTGACCACCATGACTTGATGTGCTTGGAAATAATGCACTAGCTTCTGGATAGTGATGAGTACGCCGTACAGCAGCTTCTGGACCTGTGGATATCTCATCTTCGAGTCGGCAAGGACCTCGCTGACAAAGTAGACTGGCCATTGAATCTTCTATATGTGACCCTGTTCGGATCACTCTACCACCAGCACCATGCTGACTACCTAAGTAGTTGCCGCCAGATACAGCATTAATGGTTCTTGGGGCATTGGTGATGCCAACACGGGTAATGTGAGAAATTTCTTGAAGTCTTTGAAGGCTTGCTAGGCTTCAGGAGTCCATTGGAAATTATCTGCTTTCTTTAATAGCTTGAAAAAGGGCATGCCTCGTTCGCCTAGTCGGGAGATAAACCGGCTGAGTGACGCCATGCAGCTTGTCAGCTTCTAGATGTCCTTCTAGCTAGTCGGGGGTGCCATGTTCATGATTGCGTTGACTTTCTCCGGGTTGGCCTCGATGCCACGATGCGAGACGATGAAGCTGAGTAGCTTTCCAGATGGCACACCGAAGGCGCACTTTTTCAGGATCAACTTCATCTTGAATCTTCTAAGATTTTGGAAGGTTTCTTCCAGGTCAACGATGAGGTCTTCTTTGGACTTGGTCTTGATCACCACATTGTCGACGTAGGCCTCCATGTTTCGCCCGATCTGAGTGTGTAGACACCGCTGAATGGCCCGTTGATATGTTGCTCCAACGTTTTTCAAACCGAACGGCATAGTGATGTAGCAGTACGCTCCAAACGGCGTGATAAAAGATGTCTTTAGGTAGTCCTCCTCCTTGAGGCTGATTTGGTGGTATCCCGAGTAACAGTCGAGAAAGCTGAGAAGTTCACACCCTGTGGTTGAGTCTACCATCTGATCTATTCTAGGTAGACCAAATGGATCCTTGGGGCATGCCTTGTTGAGATCGGTGTAGTCGATGCACATACGCCATTTACCATTTTTCTTCCAGACTAGGACTATGTTTGCCAACCAATCCAAGTGATAGACCTCTTTGATGAACCCAGCTGCGAGAAGCTTGGTTATCTCCTCCCGGATAGCATCTTTACGGTCTTGGGCGAAGCACTGTAGCCGCTGCTTGACTGGTTTGGCGTCTGTCTTGACATTGAGGGCGTGCTCGATCACCTCCCTTGGTACACCCGGCATGTCGGATGGTTTCCACGTGAAGATATCCTTGTTCACTTGGAGGAAGGTGACGAGCATGTCTTCCTATTTGGGGTCAAGTCCGGTCCCGACTAGAGCAGTCGGGACCAGAAGGGTCCAGGAGGATCTTCTTCATGTCAAAGTCCGCTGAAATTCCCGACTTCGCTGCTTTTTTCGCCGGAACTTGGTTATCCTCGACTTCAGCTGCGACGGCTTGCCGAATGTTGTTGCATCCGACTGCCGCCTCTTGTAATTGAGCCAGTTCGCAGCTCCCCTTGTCACAGGTGAAGGCTTGCTTGACATTGCTGCGGAGGGAGAGGACTCCTGCTGGCCCTGGCATATTGAGCACCATGTAGGTATAGTGCGGTATCGCCATGAATTTGGCGAGCGCCGGTCGTCCAAGTATTGCGTGGTACGTAGTCTCGAACTCGGCGACCTCGAAGCAGATGTTTTCTGTGCGAAAGTTATCCCGCGTGCCAAAGGTGACCGGTAAGGTTATCTGCCCAAGTGGTGTTGAAGACAGGCCAGGAATTATCCCGTGGAAGGGCGCTGTGCTCGGCCGCAGATCTGAACGAGGAATATTCATCTCATCCAGGGTCTTGGCGAAGAGGATGTTGAGCGCGCTGCCTCTGTCTATGAGGGCCTTCTTCAACTTGATATTCTTGACGACCGGGTCCAGGACGAGTGGGTAGTACCCCGGGTGTGAGACCCGATCGGGGTGATCTGCGCGGTTGAATGTGATGGGTGTTTCTGACCAGCGCAAATATTGGGGGCATCTGTTGTAGAGACCACGTTGACGTCGCACGCTGTTAGCTTCTGCTTTCGCTTGGACTCGTACGCAGATGGCCCTTCGAAGATGTGGTTGAGCTCGGCTTGGGGATCCTGAAAATCGTCGGCCGGGCCCAAGTCTGGCTTGTCTTTGTCCTTGTCGGCGCCAGATGATGAAGCCTGCTCGGAAGCAAACTTCTTGAGCATGAAGCAGTCATTGGCCATGTGCTTGCCCTTGGGGTGGAAGGGGCAAGGCCCATTCATGACTTTCTGGTGGTCGTTGTTCCGTGGGGGCCACGACCGAGTGCGCTCCACATTGGCCACCTCATTGTCCGACTTCCGCTTGCGGTTGCCAGACTTGTTCTGCGATGGCTCATTGTCAGCTTTTGCTTTTTGGTCTTTTTGCCAGGGCTCTTTCTTCTCGTCGAGGGCCTCTACGACTGCCTTAGCCGAGCCGGCGTATTTGTTTGCCATATCAAAGAGAGCCCTGATAGTGGTTGGAGGCTTCCGAGTGAATTTTGCGATGAACGGGGCATCCTTTACTCCCTTGCGGAAGGCGGCGATGATGACCTCATCCTTGATCATTGGGATTTGGTTGCGCTTCTCAGAGAACCTCTTGATAAATTCATGCAGAGACTCGTTCTTCCTCTGGTGCAGTTGGTATAAACCGTGCTCGGAAGACGGCCTCTCGTAGGTCCCCTGGAAATTAGCGATGAACGACTCCCTGAGTTCTCCCCAGGAACTGATCGACCGCATCGGGAGCCCTGTTAGCCATGTCCTCGCTGAGTCGGCTAGGGCGACCGGGAGGTAGTTAGCCATGG
This sequence comes from Oryza meyeriana var. granulata, assembly GCA_003991445.1. NCBI lineage: Eukaryota > Viridiplantae > Streptophyta > Magnoliopsida > Poales > Poaceae > Oryza > Oryza meyeriana. The sequence goes on along the minus strand of RYFJ01000617.1, from coordinate 150,213 downwards.
CTTTGTGGTCACCTCCGGTAGCTCGGATTGCTAGAGTATATATGGTGAGCTAGGATTCGGGGTTGGTTTTGCCATCGTATTTCTCGATTCCCGTAGGCTTGAAGCCCGACGGCCAATCAACGTCCTGTAGCTCGTGGGTGAAGGCTAGAATGCCTTCATCTTCGTGAGGGCTCCGGCTCCGACCGCGGTGGTTAAACCACTCGTGGTGAAGACCGAAACGCTCGTGCTCGTCCTCCAGTCGGTGGCGTTGGTCCTCTTCACATTGATGACGCCGGGCATTAATGTCTTGTCGAAGATCGCGTTGTAAACGAAGTCGGAGGTCTTGGTCGAACTGGCGATCGTTCTGGCGATGGCGCTGATTGTTGTTGTTGGTGTTGCCGAGTGATGTTTGCCGCGACTCCTCGTGTGGCTGACTCGAGCCAGCCGCCTAGCGTCGTGCTGATGTAGATGAGCCTGCTGCTGGAGAACCCGACCGGTTGGTCAGTACAAGTGTGTTGCCCGACTGCGGGTGCTGCTGATAAGCGACAGCTGTAATCATCGCCTTGATCTTGGCGATAGTCGGGTTGGCCTGGTGATCAGGCCCAAGCTGGAGTGTATCCAGCAGGGTTGCAGCGGCCACGACGTTCTGTTGCGGCGTGACGAAGACGTCGTGGTCACCAACTTTAGTCTGGAGGATTTGTTGCTGAGCGGTTTGCCCAGCCTTGCGTAGCTCGTCGTTGCAAGCCTCGCGGTCAGCCTCCTCCTATTGTCGTAGTCAGCGCATCTTCTCTTTTTGCCCCTCTTGTACTCGGCGCACCTCCGGCAGGAGGGTTGATGCCATGAAAATCTCGCGGGGCAGAAGGAAACTTGCCAGACTGGTGTCCAAACTAATGTCCGAAGCGTTGTCCGACTTGGAGTCGGAATCCGAATAGTTGATCGGAGTAAGAACGACTCCAACCTCCCTAGATCCAATCTAGAGTGACTCGGAGCCACGTCCAAACTGGACCGTGGGGGATTGGGTCTACCGCGTAAGATGTAGATCTGCGGTGTTGCCGAGCCCGTGCAGGAGATTGACGATCTCTTCCCTTCCTAGCCCAACCCGGGCTGGCTCAAGGCCTAGCGCGAGTCGGACGCCGAAGGAGAGAGTTGTCCCAACGCTTGGCGAAGTGGAAGGTTGCCACAGCAGATCGATGACGGTGGCTGCGGTGTCTTGTTGGCCGACTGGCGTGGAGTCGGCTAGTTCCTCGGCCGGTTTGATTGGATCTGCGTCAGCCAAGGTGAGATCGCTGAACATATCGGCGATGAAGTTGAGGCTTCCAAATGAAATCGTGTCTCCGAGGGAGAATTTGTCGCCGTCGACTCCTGATGTTGGATCCATCGAGCATGTTGATGTAGATCTCGCCGAAGCCCCTATGTGGAGGCCATGGGCCCCGGGTACCTCACCACCAGCATGTGGGCCACTCGGATAAAGGATGGGCCGAATCATGCAGTTAGAGATAAGATAGCACCCGGCAGACTTTGCCTTGTACGATAAGGAAAACATAGTTTTAGTTGGATAAGTTTCTATCTCTAAGAGGGAAATCTCTTGGCCGTATCCGGCTGGGATTCTTATCATGTACCCTTGTCCCTAGCATATAAGGAGAGGCAGGGCGCCCTCAAGGGGCATGAGATCACGAAATTATTGATCGACACAACAAATCTTAGAGGAATAACACCACAACTGGACGTAGGGTATTACCTCACATCGAGGGCCTGAACAGTATAAAATCTCTTGTGTTCCTTCTGCAATCCACGAGTTTCCCCTTGCCGAGTAGCCCTATAGTTGTATTGCCGTGTAAAACATCGACAGTTGGCGCGCCAGGTAGGGGCTGCGACGAGTTCATATCTACAAGCTCGATGGATCCAGCAACCAGAATCGAGGCGACAAGTTCTCCCTGAAGACATAATCTCTTTGGAAGCCTCGATTTCACCGTGTGTGGGTGCCGACCAGATCGGCAACCTCACCTTGGCCGAAGCAGATCCATCCAGCCGGCCGAGGAACAGCCGACGTTGCGCCAGTCGGCCCACAGGACACGCAATCTCCTTCAACGACTACTACGGCTCCTTCACTTCGTTGAGCATTGGGACAACTCTTTCCTTCGGCGTCTGACTTGCGCTAGGCCTTGAGCCAGCTCGGGTTGGGCCAAGAAGGGGAGAGATCGTCAATCTCCCGCACGGATTCGGCGACGCTGCGGATCTACATCACACATAGCAGACCCGATCTCCTGTAATTCAGTTTGGACATGGCCAAGCGTCGTTTCAGATTGAATCTAGAGAGGTTGGGGTCATTCTTACTCCGATAAACTACTCGGAGTCCGACTCCAAGTCGGATAACGGTTCGAACGCTAGTTCGGACTCCAATCTGGCGAGTTTCCTCCTCCCCCGCAAGATCTTTATGGCTTCAACACCACCACCCGAGGTGCGCCGACTATGAGAGGAGCAACAGGAGGAGGCGCGCCGACTGTGACAATAGGAGGAGGCTGACCGTGAGGCTCGCAATGACGGGCTACACAAGGCTAAGCAAGCAACTCAGCAGCAAATTCTCCAGACTAAAGTCGGTGATCGCACGACGTCTTCGTCACGCCACAACAAAATGTTGTGGCCGCCGCAACCTTGCTGGACACACTCCAGCTCAGGCCTGATCACCAGGCCACCCCAACTATCGCCAAGATCAAGGCGATGATCACGGCTGCTGCCTGCCAGCAACAACAACAGTAGTCGGGCGACACCATGGTACTGACTAATCGGTCGGGATCTCTAGCAGCGGGCTCATCCACGTCAGCACGGCATCGGGCGGCTGCTCAAGTCAGCCACGCAAGGAGCCCAGGCAAACGTCACTCGGCAATGACAGTCGGCAGCGTCACCAGTATGACCGCCGACCCAACCAAGACCTCCAAGAGCGCCTACAACACGACTCCACACCATCACGCCTGGTGAGAACGACACAAAAACGAGCGCCGCGGACTGGAGGATGAAAATGAGCGCTTCGGTCTCCATCACAAGTGGTTTAACCGCCATGGTCGAAGCCCGAGCCCTCACGAAGACGAAGGTATTCCAGCTTTCACTCGGGAGCTACAGGACGTCGATTGGCGACTGGCTTTTAAGCACAGGAATTGAAAAGTATGACGGCAAACAAATCCCGAGTCCTAGCCCACCATATATACCCCTAGCAGTTCGAGCTGCTGGGGGCAACAACAAAGCCATGGCTAACTACCTCCCAGTTGCGCTAGCTGACTCAGCGAGGACATGGCTGACAGGGCTCCCGAGGCGGTCGATCGGTTCTGGGGAGAATCAGGGAGCGGTTCATCACCAATTTTCAGGGAACCTACGAGAGGCCATCTTCTGAGCATGATTTGTATCAACTACACCAGAAGAAGAATGAGTCTCTACAAGATTTTATCAAGAGATTTTCCAAGAAGCGCAACAAGATCCCAATGATCCAGACGAGGCGTCATCTCCGCTTCCGCAAGGGAGTGAAAGGATGCGCCATTCATCGCGAAATTCACTTGGAAGCCCCACCTCTATCCGGGCTCTTTTCGACATGGCCAACAAATATGCTGACTCGGCTGAAGCGGTCGTAGAGGCCCTCAACAAGAAGAAGGAGTCCCGACAGAAAGACCAGAAGGCGAAAGCCGACAACGAGCCGTCTCAAAACAAGTCTAGCAGCCGCAAGCGGAAGTCGGACAACGAGGTGGCCAACATGGAGCACACTCGGTCATGGCCCCAGCGGAACAATGACTACCAGAAGATCATGAGCGGGCCATGCCCCTTCCACCCCAAGGGCAAGCACGCAGCCAAAGACTGCTACATGCTTAAGAAGTTTGCCTCTGAGCAGGCTTCATCATCTGGCGCTAACAAGGACAAAGACAAGCTAGATCAGGGTCCGGCTGATGATTTTCAAGATCCCCAAGCCGAGCTCAATCACATCTTCGGAGGGCCGCTCGCGTACGAGTCCAAGCAAAAACAGAAGCTATCTGCATGCAACGTCAATACGGTCTCTACGACGGACACCCCCTAGTTCCTGCACTGGTCAGAGATGGCCATTACATTCAATCGCGCAGATCACCCAGATCGGGTCTCACACCCGGGAGCTACCCACTCGTCCTGGACCTGGTCGTCAGAAATATCAGGCTGAAGAAAACCCTCATCGACGGAGGCAGCGCGCTCAACATCTTATTCGCCAAGACTTTGGACGAGATGAGGATTCCTTGTTCAGAATTACGGCTGAGCACTGTGCCCTTCCACGGGATAATTCCCGGCCTGTCATCAACTCCACTCGGGCAGATCACATTGCCAGTAACCTTCAGCACGCAGGATAACTTCCCCACGGAAAACGTTTGCTTCGAGGTCGCCGACTTCAAGACCGTGTACCACGCGATACTCGAACGACCGGTACTCACCAAATTTATGGCGATACCGCACTATACATATATGGTGCTCAAGATGCCTGGGCCTGTAGGAGTCCTCTCCCTCCGCAGTGACGTCAAGCAAGCTTTCACCTGCGACAAGGAGAGTTACGAACTGGCTCAATCACAAGAGGCAGCAGTCGGGCGCAACAGCATCCGGCAAGCCACCACAACTGAAATCGAGCAAGATCAAGTTCTGGCAAAAAAGGCGGCAAAGTTAGGAATTTCAGTGGACTCTGACACGAAGAAGATCCCCTTGGACCCTTCCGATCCCTCCAAGACTACCCTAGTCGGGACCGGACTCGACCCCAAATAGGAAGACGTGCTCGTCACCTTCCTCCAAGCCAACAAGCATATATTTGCGTGGAAACCGTCTGACATGCCGGGCGTACCAAGGGAGGTGATCGAGCATGCCCTCAATGTGAAGACAGACACCAAGCCAGTCAAGCAACAGCTGCGGCGCTTCGCTCAAGACCGTAAGGTTGCTATTCGGGAGGAGATCACCAAGCTCCTCGCATCCAGGTTCATCAAGGAGGTCTATCACCCGGATTGGCTGGCAAACCTAGTTCTAGTCCGGAAGAAAAACAGTAAATGTCGCATGTGCGTCGATGACACCGATCTCAACAAGGCATGCCCCAAGGACCCATTTGGTCTTCCCAGGATAGATCAGGTGGTAGATTCCATGGCCGGGTGCGACCTACTCAACTTTCTCGACTGCTACTCGGGATACCATCAAATCAGCATGAGGGAGGAAGACTGCTTAAAGACATCTTTCATCACACCGTTTGGAGCGTACTACTACATCACAATGCCGTTCGGTTTGAAAAATGCTGGAGCAACCTATCAACGGGCAATTCAGCGGTGTCTGCACACTCAAATCGGGCGCAACATGGAAGCCTACGTCGACGACGTGGTGATCAAGACCAAGTCCAAAGAAGACCTCATCGCTGACCTAGAAGAAACCTTCCAAAATCTTCGAAGATTCAAGATGAAGTTGAACCCGAAAAAGTGCACCTTCGGTGTGCCATCCAGCAAGTTACTCAGCTTCATCATCTCGCATCCGGGCATCGAGGCCAACCTGGAGAAAGTCAATGCAATAATGGACATGGCTCCCCCAACTAACCAGAAGGACGTCCAGAAGCTGACAGGCTACATGGCGGCACTCAGCCGATTTATTTCCCGACTGGGCGAATGGGGTATGCCCTTTTTCAAGCTATTGAAGAAAGCGGATGACTTCCAGTGGACTCCCGAAGCCCAGCAAGCCTTCGAAGACTTCAAGAAATTTCTCACATCACCCCCCGTGTTGGCGTCACCCATGCCCCAAGAACCGCTAATGCTATATCTGGCGGCAACCACTCAGGTAGTCAGCACGGTGCTAGTGGTCGAGCGATCCGAACAGGGTCACATCCAAAAAATACAACGACCAGTTTACTTTGTCAGCGAGGTGCTTGCTGACTCGAAGATGAGATATCCGTAGGTCTAGAAGCTGTTATATGGCCTACTCATCACAGTCCGGAAGCTGGTGCATTATTTCCAAGCACATCAAGTCACGGTGGTCACATCGTTTCCACTCGGGGACGTCCTCCATAATCGCGAGGCCAACGGCCGAATCGCTAAATGGGCCCTCGAGTTGATGGCATTCGATATCACCTTTCAGCCACGGATAGCAATTAAATCACAAGCTCCAGCCGACTTCGTGGCCGAGTGGACAGAAGTTCAACTGCATACATCAACAGCGAAGCTAGAGTACTGGACAATGTACTTTGACGGTTCTCTATGGATCGGCGGCACCAGGGCCAGAGTCATATTGACATCCCCCACCGGCGAAAAACTAAAGTACGTTCTACAAATCCACTTCCCAGCTTCCCACGATGTCGCCGAGTACAAGGCACTCATCCACGGGCTCCGGATTGCTATATCACTCGACATACGTCGACTGGTTGTGCGCGGGGATTCTCAACTCGTGGTTAACCAAGTCATGAAAGACTGGACTTGTCTCGATGATACCATGGAGGCATACTGTCAGGAGGTTCGCAAGCTGGAAAACAAGTTCGACAGGCTGGAGATAATACATGTCCTACGACAATACAATGATGCTGCAGATGAGCTGGCAAACATGGGATCCAAGCGAGAAGCGGTTCCGACTGGAATCTTTGTCGAGCAACTTATGGAGCCATCAGTCAAGAAGAAACCAGTGCCGGAACAGTCGGGAGGCGAACCTACCCCGGCTACAGATGAGGTGCTGCACATCTGTCAAGACTGGCGGACCCCTGTTGTCAAATTTCTCCTAGACGACGAACTCCCAGAAGATCGCAGTCAAGCCGACCAGATCAAGCGTTGAAGCAAAAGCTTTCTACTAGTCGGAGAAGACCTGTACCGAAGGAGCGCATCCGGTGTCCTCATGTGTTGCGTCACCACCGAGGAGGGCAAGTAGATCCTGCAGTCAATCCACTCGGGCATATATGGCAACCATGCCACATCTAGGATGTTAGTCGGAAAGGCTTACCGGCAGGGATTTTTCTGGTCCACAGCAGTAACTGACGCAAAAGAAATTGCTCACAAATGCGAGGGTTGCCAGTTCTATGCATGAAAAACCAATCTCCCAGCCCAAGAACTCCAAACTATCCCTATTTCTTGGCCATTCGCGGTATGGGGGCTCAACATGGTCGGGCCTTTCAAGAAAGCGCCATGAGGGTTCACACATCTATTCGACGCAGTTGACAAGTTCACCAAGTGGATTGAGGCCTAACCCATTGCAACTATAACAGTGGCACGAGCAAAGAACTTCATCATGAGTATACTATACAGATTCGGGGTTCCTAACCACATCATCACTGACAACGGTACTCAGTTCACTTGCGGCGTATTCCAAGACATCTGCAAAGATTTCGGCATCAAGATCTACTATGCATCTATGGCACACCCGCAGAGCAATGGGCAGGTCGAACGAGCCAACGGTATGGTCTTACAAGGCATCAAGGCCAGGATATTCGACCAACTACAACCATACGCGGGCTGGTGGGTACAAGAACTCCCATCTATTCTCTGGTCTCTCAGAACCACGGTTAGTCGGGCAACAAGGCAATCCCCTTTCTTTCTGGTCTACGGTGCTGAGGCTATGCTACCGATAGAGTTACAGTTCGGCTCTCCTCGAGTCCAGGCTTACTCAGAAGACGTCTCAAACAATACCCAATTGGTCGAGCTAGACCAGTTGGAAGAAGCAAGGGACATCGCAACAATCCAGTTGGCAAGGTATCTTCAAGGCCTGCGTTGCTACCACAATCGCAATGTCCATGGCCGCACCTTTTTGGTTGGGGATCTCGTCTTGAGGAAAATACAAACCACCAAAGACAGGCACAAATTATCCCCAATCTGGGAAGGGCCGTTCATTATAGCTGAGGTCACACAGCTAGGTGCCTACCGACTGAAGACCGAAGATGGTGCCCTTATCAGCAACTCATGGAATATAGAACAGCTATGTCCTTTCTATACCTGAGCTTTATACTTTCTCATGTGTACAGTTTCTCTGACTCATGCTTTATCAACTGAGTAGTGAGTCGGGGGCTGCAGCTATATATGTGTTTTGTCAATAATATACGAGCTTGTCCTACTCCTGTTATGAAGCCTTACTATGACTCACGTTTGCCCGAGTACAGTTTCTTACATTGAGCAATTTTATTAAGTTCTGACAGACTAACTCGGTGTAGACTACACAATCTAGTAAAGCTAATGACAACTGAGTAATAATTCAAAGCTTGGCAGCATTGCACATATATTTAGACATGTTTTCCACAAAAGTTTATACATATCGACTACATGATATGTTGCTCTTTACAGACCCAGGTCTTGGGTGATTATCTCAGCAGTCAGCCTCGCCCGTGCTATCAGCTCCAGCGCCTCCTCGGGCGTCGTCTCCTCGGCAAACCCCCCCCCCCCGATGGCTTCAATGTCTGCCCTCGGGTAGATTGATTTGGTCATCACCAGGGTCTGGGCCACGCCGGCAATGACATGCTTATCCGAGTACCTCTTCAGGGCACTCGGTGCATCCTCAAGACGCGCCTTCCACTTGGGGGATTTGGCTGCAGCTGGTTCCCAAAGGCGGGGATCCATCAGATCAAGGAACCCTTTCACGGACCCGACGAGGGCCTCCCGTGATTCCCTGATAACCCTTATCCCCTCTGTATAAACCCGATATTGGGCCTGGGCATTGGCTCTGAGGTCTGCCCGGGTCCACCAACAAGTAAACTTGTTAGGCACAGCTGCAGATGGAATGATTAAAGGATTGGTTAAGATCATTGTCGAGACGGAGACTTACTCGCGTAATCGGCCTCCCACTCGGCCACGGTCTTCTCCAGTCTAGCTTTTTCTTCACCGAGCTTGATGGTGGCCTCTTTTAACTCGGCCTTCTCCCGTTCGAGCTCGGCGTTGGCCTTTGTCAGGTCGGCCTTGTCCTTCTCAAGCTTGGCCTTGGCTTCCTCGGCCTCCTTCAGCTGGGCTTCCCTCTCTGTTTGGGTCTTCAACTCGGCTTCTAGGCTGCACGACAGATTAGTCAAGAACTCAACCTTGCAGCCAAGACACAACTGGGCAGTCGGGAACAACGCAGCTAGAGAAATACATCAAGTGTTCAGTCGAGAAGATGCATTCGGGGGACTTACCTCTAATCTTCCTGGCTTGGGCCCAAGTTTCATCCCTGAGCTGGGTGGTGTCATCCTTCAGCCAAGCTTCCCTCCCCGCGTGGCGCTCCTCCATCTCGGCCTTCAACGCCCGGAGCTGCTCTAACTCCGCGAGATGGGGGGCCATTTCGATCAGTATCCCGGTCATCTCCTCATTACGATCAACAAGCTTCTGCTCAGGGAGAGAACAAGTCAAGAACGGAGTCAGACGTCAGAACAGGGAGGCCACTAGGACTCCACCGCAAGAATCGTACCCGAACCCCTCGGACCTGGCAATGGCGGCGTGGAGCAAGCTTTCGCGTTCCCTTCTTGCCGCGGCCTCATTGAGTTTCAACCTCCTCGCAGTTCCATCAGGCGCTGTCTAGGTGAACGTCCGGGGGAACTTACGCGGAGGAGCTTCAATCCGAGGAAGGTTCGGGACTCGGCGCGACTGACGATGACCATGACAGCGATGGGGTCCCTAGCCCCCACGCCGGATCCCCTGCGGCCTCGGGGTCGACTCGGGGGCTCCGGCAACGACCTTGGCAGCGGGGTCGACTCATGCCGGGAAAAAAAAAAGGGGCGGCAACCTCAGTAACCGCCTTGGTCGGGCGGACCAGTGCCCCGCAGTCGGGACCACCTCAGTCTCGTGACTAGGCTGGCCACCAGCTCAACGGGGTGTGCTCGCGCGGGGCCGGCTCGGTGGGGTGGCTCTTCAAGGGGAGCAGTCGGAGCGGTCTCCTTGAGATCATATCAGATGCTTCCTGCATGGCAAAACAGACATAAAATACTACTGACAGATGAGAATCTCAGAAGATCTAAAGCAGCTTACCTCTTGGAGAACTTGAGTTTCCCGTCGAGCGATCCGGGTCTTGGCGGAGCGCTACGCCCGGTTTTTGGCCTGGTCGGCGAAGCAGTCGGCGGTGGCGTGGCAGCTGGAGGCGGCCCCTGTTTGGTTGTGTTGTTGGTGCGTGGCCGACTTCGGGCACCTGTGTGCTTGGCGGCACCTGCTCGGATGTCTACTCGAGGTGCTTTCGCCGGGGCTCGGCAATGGCCGAGCTCAGCTGTACTGGTCCCAACCTAGGACTTGATCGCCTGGGTGCCGTGGCGGCAGTGTCTTTATCTTCAGACCTCCTTCACGACAGCGGCGTCATGGCCCTCGCCCGTCCGATAAGAACAGGCTTTTTTCCCCGTCTCTTGGAGTCGTCCTTGGTTGGGCAGTAGGGGGGTCCTCGGCTCTTCTTCGATTAACGGCTGACAACAGGCGGAGTTCCTCATCGAACTCTCGCACAGACTACATTATGATACAAAGCACATCAGCACAATGCTGGCAATCACAGACACAAGCCCACAGGCATTCGTCACAGAAAGAAGGACAAAGATTTACCTTGGGACGAGGCGAAGGAAGCTATAAGCCGCGGCTCTGAGGTTTATCATCTTCGGTCTCGATCACACCCGTCAGAGAAGTAACCAAACAGGGTCTCGTACCTTATACTTGTTGGCCGACTCGTGGCTTACTCGTTCAGGATTCATATTTGACCCTAAAATCCTAGCCCGAACGCGCTCCTCAGCTTCAGCGGCTGGATGCGCGCGAGTCCAGGAAATGCCGGCCACCCAAGGCCAGTCAGGCCAGCCTCCTTAAGCTCGTCTAATTCCCCAACAATTGTAATGCACTTGGCCATCTCCTCAAAGGTTGGATCTGCTGACCAATTTGGTAAAACTACCGGTGGCAAGCCGGTGAATGGACGCAAGAAGGGAGCTAGATCTACGCAATAGAACCACTCCTTGTGCCAGCCTTTCAAGGAAGATTTCAAGGGGGAGATCAAGATATGTTTTCTTCCCATCACTTCTCAACTGGAGACCAGCCCCCCAATCACATTGATAATTATTTTTGAGGGCTGGGGTTTGATGTGGAACACGATGCCTAAAGAAAATTAAAATGGGGCTCCACACCCAAAAAGCACTCACAGAGATAGTAACAAATATGGAGATTGTGAAGAATCGAGATTGGATTCAATAACCTTCACACAACTCCAACCCATAGAAGTCAAGGATGCGGCGGAAGAAACTCAGAAGAAGAGGGAAGGCACAAACCCCGATCAAAAAAGAGGCAAAAACTACTGTTTTCGCAGATTGGGGATTTTGGACCGGACTCACCCTTACCGGCCGCCAACGGATCACCTCCTGGCTTGGCAACTTCAATTGACTCTCCAGCAGCTTCAGTTTACCGAGCCATTAATCCGAAGTCGGCCAAGCATTCCCGGTCACCCGCAGGATCCAAAGCTTTCGACATGGTTGGGGACAGAGAGATTTAAGGGAAAAGCGATTGGGAGCTTGGAACAGACGAAGAGGACTGGAATCGCCTGAGTTCGAGCGGGGAATAGCAGCAGCAGCTGACCCTAGCCGAGCAGGGGGCAAAAAGTTGGGCGCGAAGGTGGAAGACGAAGTGATGGGCTGATTTTGGGGAAGATTTATGAAGCGAATCTTTTTCTCTCTTCCCCGAGTTTTTATAAGAGCCGATACCAACTAATGGGCTTTGGCACAGTCAGTACTAGGGCCACCAAGACATGAGTTCCTATAGTAGCATGCATCCATATGGGCCGCCCGCAGGCTGAGGTTAAAATTTATAGCGCTTGGTCTACCAACAGGAGCCGATGAGGTAAATAGATATGGCTTTTCATGGAAGAGCTTATTGCTAAACATATAGTTTGGGTATCTGTTTTATCCACCAGGTCTTGAGGATATATCCTTACATGGATCACAAGCTGGTCTTCATTAAAATTGCGATGCAGGTATCTTTCTCGAGTACACCTGACCACGTCGTGGATTTATTTTCATAAAGTGGTACTCGGCCTACATGCGTGGCCATCAGTTGCCATGAGCAATATTATTCCAGCCGATATGACGCTGAAGAGTCTAACTTTCGAGTAGTGCACTACTCAGGAGAGACTATAAATTTCTCATTCCCGCTAACATGATGTAGAGGAGTCTAAACTTCTGGGTGGGACGCCACTTGGGGAAACTATAAACCCCCTTTCCAGCTGACATGCAAGCTGAAGAGTCCCATATACGAGTAGCATCCTACTCGGCAAGACTATAAACACACACTCCGACTGACACAAAGTCGAAGAGTCCTACATACGAGTAGTTCCCTACTCGGCAAGACTATAAAGTTTATTCTGGTTGACATGATACCAAAGAATCTCATATACCAGTAGTATACTACTCACGAAAGACTATTAGGTTAAAGATCTTTGACTTTATGTCTAATTGTCTTCACAATTAAGCACAAAGTCGGGGGCTACACCTAATAGGTGCGCCTATTCGGCGCACACTATTCATACCTCTACATGAAGCCCTTCATAGCCTCATTGCCAGCTGACATGAAGCAGGACTCGAGAAGAAGACTCACTCGGACAAAGAGTACTCGGGAGCATTGCACTCGGGCAATCTTCACCGTGGAGGATGAGCACTCGGCATCAGCTGTGACTCAACTATGAAGGTCTCAGGGGCTACTGTGGAGGCCATGGGCCCCGGGTACCTCACCACCAGCATGTGGGCCACTCGGATAGAGGATGGGCCGAATCATGTAGTTAGAGATAAGATAGCACCCGACAGACTTTGCCTTGTACGATAAGAAAAACATAGTCTTAGTCGGATAAGTTTCTATCTCTAAGAGAGAAATTCCTTGGCCGTACCCGGCTGGGATCCTTATCATGTACCCTTGTCCCCCAGTATATAAGGGGAGGCAGGGCGCCCCTCAAGGGGCACGAGATCACGAAATTATTGATCGACGCAACTCCTCAGAGGAATAATAGCACAACTGGACATAGGGTATTACCTCACATTGAGGGCTTGAACCAGTATAAAATCTCTTTGTGTTCCTCTGCAATCCACCGAGTTTCCCCTTGCCGAGTAGCCCTATAGTTGTATTGCCGGTGTAAAACATCGACACCCTACCTGGCGCGCCAACTGTCGATGTTTTACACCGGCAATATGATTATAGGGCTACCCGACGGATGGAAACTTGATGGATTGCAAAGAAACACGGGGAGATTTTATACTTGTTCAAGCCCTCGAGGTGAGGTAATACCCTACGTCCAGTTGTGATGTATTCCTTTGAGGATTTGTGTCGTTCTGATGAACTCTTGCCTCAGGGAGCGCCTGCCTCCCCTTATATACTTGGGGACAGGGGTACAAGTAGGAGTCCCAGCCGGATATGGCAAAGGGATTTCCTTTTAGGGATACAAGTTACCTGACTAAGACTGTATGTTCCTTATCATACAAGGCAAAGTCTGTCGGGTGCTACTATATCTCTAATTACAAGTCTCGGCCCATCCTCTATCCGAGTGGCCCATATGCTTGTGATGAGGTACCCAGGGCCCATGGCCTCCACATGTTGACCTCGTCAATGTAGACCACAAGGACAACCCGTGGGTACTGGCTGAGTGTGTGGCATAGGTTTTCTATGTTACCGACCCTGCACACAAGAAGAAATCCATAGCTCTATCGGGTAAGCAAAGAATCGTTGGTGTCGATGGAGTCGAATATGCTGAAGATTACAACCAGTATGATGCGATGCTGTTGTTACCATCTTTTCAAATAAAATCAAGAACATCGAAGAGACCTTTAATGAAGAAACCATGAAACCGTAAATGCGTAGTGATGGCGTTGAAAAATTCGTGAAATGCTAATGTTGGGTCCCATGTGTAACAACTGAACCGTGTGTTGCCATGTAATTAGTATTTACTCTTTATATATGAATGCATAATATTTGATTCGTATTAATGAGGACTTATGAATATTTATGCACATTGTACACTTAATTTGGAGCCTACTTGAGTAAACTAGGGGCAATATGGTTAAATATTAATGACGTTGAATGCATAATATTGAGGAGTTATGAATATTTATGGCATCGTAAAATATCCTAATTAATTGTTTGATTAAATATTTATAATTTTTATATGCATTTTAAATAGTTATAGTGTTGTAAAAAATCCTAATGACTCGATTAAATATTTTAAATTTTTATATACATTTTAAACGCTACTACTTCACAATCGTAAAAATTTGTTGATTAAATAATTACTCAATTAATTATTTATTATGTTTATATACATTTTCAATGCTACACCCAAATATTTATAAGTATTATGTACATTATCAAGTCGCTGATAGATGGGCTCCATTGCACGGTATATATATTTTCAATGACACCACTTCACAATTGTAATACATTTAATCCGTGTCGCTGACAGGTGGGCCCCACTTCTCATCTGAGGCAGGCGGCTTAGCAGCCCATATGCAAAGATCATTTTCACATACGGGCGTTATCTGTGACATCCTGGCCCAATTAGGATATGGCCCATATGGCCCATGAGTGCTATGTGCACATGAATAGTACCACCTTGCTAGTGGAGCAAGAGTTGAACCAACTTATAAGGCCTTGTCCCTCTAACCATAGTACTTCCGGGTTAACCCTTTTACACAAAGCGAGGACGAAAGTGTAAGTGGGGTGCTATGTGTAAGTGGGCCCGCCCGTCGGTTGGGCTGGGCTGTGCGGTTCTGGAGGGCAGGGTGTTACAAATGGTATCAGAGCCGACCCTCGCGGTTGCGCGTACGGGTCAGTGTGCGGGCATATGGCGCATGTGGGCTCGGTGTGAGGCACATGGCATGGCATATGGCGCCGGCACTAGACGTACGGACGTGCGCTAAGAGGGGGTGCGTTCCTGGACATTTGCCTATATGCCTGTGTGGCTATGCGGGTAAGTTGGACTGGCGGGGACGCCAGGTCCTTTGAGGGGGGGTGTGTGTGACATCCTGGCCCAATTAGGATATGGCCCATATGGCCCATGAGTGCTATGTGCACATGAATAGTACCACCTTGCTAGTGGAGCAAGAGTTGAACCAACTTATAAGGCCTTGTCCATCTAACCATAGTACTTCCGGGTTAACCCTTTTACACGAAGCGAGGACGAAAGTGTAAGTGGGGTGCTATGTGTAAGTGGGCCCGCCCGTCGGTTGGGCTGGGCTGTGCGGTTCTGGAGGGCAGGGTGTTACACTATCACAGGTGGGCAGCTTAGCGGCCCGTATGCGAAGATCCTTGTCGCAGGCAGGCGGCTTAGTCGCCTGTATGCAAAGATCATCTTCGCATACAGGCTTCTAAGCCACCCGCCTACGAAAATGCTCCCCCTATAAAGGGATGCACGAGAGTCAAAAATTTTTAACTCCCTTGGCGTGCCCCTAAAAACCTAGCTACACCGCTAGGCTGTTGCTTGGTCGCGCGCCGCCGTCGCCTCTCCGCCACACACGCCTCGCCGTCTCCAACCCCAACGCCGCTTCCCCGAGCTCTGGCCACCGCCACCACCGCCGGCCCCTCCCCTCGCTGCCACCGGCCCCTCCCTGAGCCGTTGCCGCATCACTGACCCCGGCCGACCCCGCTGTTGCCTCCCTGAGCACGGCCAACCACACCGGCCCCTTCACGAGTTGCGGCCGACCACACCGCCACCTCCCCAACCACGCCGGCCCCTCCACAAGCTGCGGCCGACCATGCCGCCACCTCCCCGACCCCACCGGCCCCTCCTCGAGCTCAAGCCAACCTCGGTGCCACCTCCCTGAGCTCCGACCAACCCCGCCGCCGCCCTAAAATAAGAAAAAGGTCAAATGCATATTTTTGATGAAATAAGAAATGTTGCATAATTCTTGATGAAATGTTTTAAATTTTGTATGGATATGATGAAATGTTTTAAATTTGTATAGACATTTAAAAAATGTTTTAAATTTGTATGGACAATATGAAATATTTTAAATTTGTAAGGACATTATAAAATGTTTTAAATTTGTATGGACACTATGAAATATTTTAAATTTGTATGGACATTATGATTATTCGTATATATGAAATTATATTTTTATTTTTTTGCAATTTAATTTAAAAGTTCTCATTTGCTCTATGAAGATTATGGTCGTTTGGATATTGAATAATACAAAACTTTTGCAAACTTCGCCTATGATTCAAATACAACTTCACCACGTGAGGAGTACATTTTTTCTGAGTTCTGCAGTCGCACCGGCAAATGAAAGACCACGTGTCGACTTGACAAGCGAGGTCTTTCTTGTCACCGGCGCCCCTGCACTACTCGGCGTATTCTACCGTGCCATCCACATATGTAGCCAAGTTTACTTAAATTTTATCGCTATTTAATATGTGATTAATGACGACTATGTGAGGTGGATGTACAAGATACCATCTATCCTAACCTCATCACATCTGAGAGCAATTTCCATATGTATAGAAATATTGTTCCATTTCAAATATGCATGCATAGTTTTTATTCAACATATTTTGCATATGCTATATGAAGATCGTCCGGTGTGTCGATATTTAATTTTTGCTCTATGAAGATTATGGTCATTAGGATATTGAATAGTACAAAACTTTTGCAAACTTGGCTTACGACTCAAATACAACTTCACCACATGAGGAGTGCATTTTTTTCGAGTTCTGCAGGCGCACCAGTGACTGAAGAACCGCGTGTCGACTCGACAAGCGAGGTCCTTCTTGTCGCTGGCGCCTTTGCACGACTCGGCGTATTCTACCGTGCCATCCACATATGTAGCCAAGTTTGCTTAAATTTTATCACTATTTAATACGTGATTAATGACGACTACATGAAGTGGATGTACAAGATACCATCTATCCTAACCTCATCACATCGGAGAGCAATTTCCATATGTACAGAAATATTGTTCCATTTCAAATATGTATGCATAGTTTTTATTCAACATATTTTGCATATGCTATATGATGATCGTCCATCGTGTCGATATTTAAATTTTATAAAAAAATATTTTGAATAAAACGATGGAAGGAAAGGACATGCGACATGAGACGGAACAAGTGGCCAGGAGCGACCAGGACAAGTCATCTAGCGAGACATCGTGGCGTACCCCTAGTGATCCACATCCCATTATAGAGAGGGCAAGAAACGAAGAGGATGTAGACCCCGATTATATTCCTATTGAACATGCCGCAAGTATTTCACTGAGTTACGTCGAGTTACTAGTGATAATAGTTTTTATTGTCTAACACAGTGTTCCGGCTGTATGTACAATAGATGGAAACAAGACGTCGGACTTGCCAGAAAGTTACGCACGATCCCGCTGAACTAGACACGGCTACATCTGCCTCGGCTGGGACGGAGATGGATACAACCACAACTAAAGCCATCGGCCAAAAACGAAAGAGCGGTGAGAGAAGCAAGAACAAGCTAACAGATGAAGTACACGCCATCACCCACGTTGGACACAGAGGGGACCCATTGAGCCTAAAGGGGTGCCCGCAAAATGGAACAACTCCTATGGTGCTTTGGTAAGGGATCACTGTCCAATCCTCATAGATAAATGGGAGAAAGTCAGCGAGGGGGTGAAGGAACTTCTTTTGACGAAACTGAAAAAAAGATTCCTATACCCAAAAGGATTCGGCGAAGTAGAAAAGGAGTCTGCACTGTCAGTTATGGGTCGACGATGGCGACAATGGCGGTGCTCATGGACAAGTCACCGGAAAAGAAAAAGGAGATCATCGAGATACTCCGTGGTGACAAGAGTCGCGAAGTGGCGGCATACATTGAATGGGCCATGCTATCTTATCAAGATAAGAGATGCATAATGGCCTCGTACAACTTCAAGTAAGTTCACAATTTCTTCTGTAAGAACTTTATGAACTATTAACTAAACATGTTATAATTTGCTTGTAGCAACCACTACATTTTATTCATAATATACCCAAAGGACATGCAAGTCATTATCTGTGATCCGGCCGATTACCTAGAGAATGATTATATGGATTTCCTTGTCTTTTTGAACTTGTAAGGAATTTAAATCGTACTGATATATACCTCTTGCCTTTGTCATATATTTTCTTATACCATGTCAATATAATTTTGCAAACAGCTCACACAGATGGTACATGAAAATAGGAGGGGCAATAGAACAGAAGAGGGAAAAACTGCTTATCTGGATAAATTGGCTGGTAATGACGTGAACTATATATTTTATGTCTCAAAATGATTATTCATATTTAATTTACGTTGTTTCTACTCCTTGAATAGTGCTACAAACAACCCAAAAGGACAATTCTCTGCGGATATTATGTATGGGAGATGATGTGGATCTACGGCAGGTTTACATCACACGTGGATAGTGTACGTACATACTTAATTAAATATGTTAGTACGGACACACGTATTACTATTTGTAACATCTTAATTATTTTATTCCTATTGCAGTTGTGTCAACTAACTGGGCCAGCTTAGATGATGAATAAGACAACACTTCTGAATCTCTGTGCCGACTTGTGCCACTTCATCCACTGTGACATATGTAACACACTTGGTCTGTTTTTCGATTCTGAGAGTGCATATACGAGGGATGACAAGTACAAAAAAAACTTCGAGAGTGGGAAAAAGAACATATGCTTCTTACAAATGTATGAAACAAATATTCCTTCATTGTGTAAACATATTTGTTGTCAATAATTATATTACGAAGCACGTTGTGTAATAATTATTAATTAGTGAATGACAATTAATTATTCATGTCAATTACTGTCCAACATATGTTGATGTCAATTACTAGAGAATGAGTAATATTTGATTTGGAGATAATTCCAAATAATCAATTAATTAATTTATAGAAAAAACAAAATAGAAAAAATATTTCTATTACTATTTTTTGAATTGAAACTGTAGGCGGACGTCTTAAACAGACCGCCTACGATAATCGATTATCATAGACAGGTTCCTTAACTGGTCTGCCTGCGAATATTGATTATCGCAGACGGGTGCTTTAAGCTGCTCGCCTGCGATAATCGATCTTCGCAGGCGGTAGCAGGCCCGCCTGAGAGAAGGGGTATTTTCACATACCCCTTCTTCCAGGCAGGCCTACCACCCGCCTGCGAAAACCCATTTTACTTGTATGGGAAAATGGATTATGCAGTAGTGTGGTCTAGACATTTTTCCTCTTTTCTCCTTAGGGCTCCATTGGATCGGATGAATTTTACTTGATCTTCACAAAAAATAACTTAGGCCTTAATGTTTTCTAAAATGTATGCTCCAAAAGAACAGTTGAATGTACTCCAAACAAGCAGTTGAATGTGCTCCAAAAAGTCACGTATGAAGACCTAATTTATGTTGTGAAATTGTTTACAATTTTCTTTCACTATTTTGAGGACATGCAAAGGGTGGGATGTGGGTCCATATGACATCATTTAAACATCAAAATGGCCCTTGTGATTGTGGCAGGGTCCTTATTTTTTGATCTTGAGGTGAGATTATTGCTTTTTCAGAAAGCGGGTTCAATAAACTAAGGTCAGTTAGTAGCTATGTATTTGAGAATAGAGAGAGTAATTATTGATAATTTATTTTACGCATGGTCGGATTATTATTTTTATAGTGTAGCAGATCTGATTTAGCTATGCATGTTTGTGAAATGATATATAATAACCTACTCTATGCTATCACATTTCTTTTCACAATTTTTCACTATTATATGGATGAATGCAAAGGAAGAGAGTACAACTCAAACTGATATATTATTTTACAAGGTAAAATATACTTAATAAGGGTGTTGAATTATTGATTTAATTGCGAAGAATATAATGATTCAAATAGATCATAAATTTGATGTATAACTTAAAAGTTACGGTCCTTTGAAACTTGTTTTCAAAATTTGAGTTTCCATCTCAACTAAAGCATAAAAATAGGAAAGAGGAGAGGAAGGGACTCAATTGGAAAAGGGGGAGGGGAGCCATATTCGTGGGGTATTTCTTTTCTAGGAAAGTGGGACTAATTAATTTGGAAGATTTGGTTGGTTAATATTTGTTAGAAAACAGCGGATGTATCATGTGTGGGGCCTCTCCTTTCACAGATGGTTTTACACATGGCGTTTCAAGAATGTTTTGAGGTTGTACATGTGGCGGCTTGAGAGCGCTCCATAGAACATTTAATGAGCCTTTATTATATAATAGATAGATAGATAGATTAATATTATCATTTCCCCCACATCAAAATAAACATTGTTTCACTTAACATATGGAAAATAATAATCACAATTTAAAGTACATGACAAATTATTACTGCATTTGTAGTTTACATTTTAAAACCAAAGATCATCTCACAATGAAGTATTAGAGCTAAACAAAGCTCAGGTGGCCAGATTCAGTCCAAAGTTGTGGACTCTTGCAATTGAACATAATACAACTTTTCCTATAAACAACACACCATGGTATTCCTGCAGAGTGACAATGCCGTTGGCACAACTTTGTGTCTTGGCTTCTTGGGAAGCAGCAACAGTAATGTTCTCCGCAGTTGTTCTTGTCCAGCGTAGGTAACTGAGGCATGTTTTCTACACAGAGACGGTCAGCTCTTTCTTTGATTGCCTAGCAAGTGAAAGAAGTGTTCCTAGATTAAATCAAGAAAAATGGGCTGATCTTACTATCTGGTTAATCGAAAACCCCAAACAACTCCTATGACTCTTATATATACTTTGATAATCATGAACCTTCCTTTCTAATTATATATAAAAAACAGTGTTGAGAAAGATCAATTTGGATCAAACCATTTACCTCCATACATAAAATTCATTAAATGGTTTACAGCCCTTCAACATATATATCACAGTCTTTTTCTCTCTACATAGAACCCAATTTTACTTAAAATTCTACTTTTTCTACCTACATGTATTTGTGCATGATGAATTACCAACATTGTTTACAAAAATGAGGATGAAGCTTGCCATGTGACGACCCACCCCGTGCTGATACCTTCTGGCCTTCTGGAGCTCTCTCCATCGGATCCGGAATTCCGATCGGCTCTTCTCCTGACGCCTGCACGCACATTGACTATATGTTTTATGACGACATTTCTGTTTTACCATGGTAATAAGTATCGTCCGATGCAATCTTGCATGTTGGGGGAGCACTGGACCTCACGCGTGGCCTAGGAGTATGGGGCATCAATTTTAAGGACCAGATTGGCTGCTTGTCTGTTAAGCAACAGGAGAAGAGTTCCTCGGGATGACACAAGTAATGCTATACTTTTCTTTTCTTATAATCCTATATACTCCAACTTAATTAGGAGTATATGTCTTTTATAAGCCCTGATAGACTCGGTAACTTATACGACTACATAACCAATTCTAATAGATTCCGTAACTAACATACAAGGACTTTGCAACACTGGAAGATGTAACGTTTAGCTTTTCGCCGGGTCCATGTAAGGTTTGTTACCATTGAAAAGACCTTGATGTCACACAATAGAGATGAATGTGCAGCCCTGAACAACTCACGGCGGATTTAGATTCCCCACCAGAGTATCCGGTCCTAATGACCTGAGACTCCAGCCAACTCTCACTGTCTGCTAGTGAGGGCTGACCGGTTACACCGGTCTCAAGTACTGGAGACTCCGGTCCCTTAGCACTTTTTCTAAAGAGGCTGGTGTCATGGATAATTCTACACAAGAATGGGGTAGAATAGGAGATAAATAGCTATAGTAAATAGGGAAACGAATAACGAGAGAAGGACATAGATTTTTCACTGAAATTTGGATGTAAAGATCCTATGTTTTTGTTGATGGACTCTAAGGAGCCGGATCTCTCTCGATCCCTAGCCTCACCAAGCTAGTAACTAGGAGAAAGCCTAGTTTTCAATCCATCACCAAGGTATAGCCTTGTCTCTGAGCGACCACTAAGGTCCAAGCTCGGACAACATGCCTTTACCTCCGATGTGGCTTGCTTTACCAAGCAACTTTCTAGAAACTAGCTTGGAATCCACTAAATTACCTCTTCCCTTGACAAGGTAAGGAAACCTTCAAAACTTTCATGGCAATCCACATGATCGGATCCCCGCAGGCGACGCCTAGCCAGCTAGGAGGAACACCTCCAAGAGTAATAAGCGCGAAGTCGAAGGCCTACATCGATCTCCAAGTGCTCAATCCAAAGACTTATCTCTCTTTCTCTCTAGAATCAAATCCTACTCAAACTCACAATGACTTGCACGAAATTCGAGGTGGGAGGGTTGAGAATCCCTAGAGATTTTATGGAAGTAGGTTCAAAACGTGTGGCAGCCAACCCCTACAAGTGGGGGTGGATGGAGTTAAATACTCCACATTCCTAAAACTAACCGTTACTCACAGATTCAAACACCGGATACTCCGGTCGCAAAGACCAAAGACTCCGATCATACTTGGTGTGATGGCCGGGAAGGGGGACTAGAGACTCCGGACAAAACCACCGAAGTCGCCGATCAGCGTGCACTGCAAAGTAGACAAAGACCGCCGGATTCTCTGGTCCTATGGACCGGAGACTCTGGTCAGCTTTCTCTACCCGACAGTACAACTGAACCGAGGCTCCGACACTACTACCGGAAAAGCAGGGATCCTATTGCACTCAGCCCATTTTCCATTTTGTGTGAGGTGTCTTGTGACTATCTCTAAAGATCAAAGGAGCAAATTGAGCACTTGGACACCAATGTTGACTTTCACTTTGAACCTCTCTTTATAGTAAAGCATTCCTAAGGACTCAAAAGAAAAACTAAAGCAAAACGAAGCCTTTTTGAGCCTTTCATCCGCATTCGATCTTTTGTGGGGGTTTATGTTCATCATCCATATCATGGAGGCAACTAAAATCCTATAACTTTCTCAATAGATTCATTAGTCTCCCATTAGTATCGTCATCAATCATCCAAAACCCACTTAGGAGGCTTGATGCACTTTCAAACATACCCTTATACATCAATATCATTAACTAACAACAACAAAGTGGGGTACGTTGGTCTGGTATACACTACTGTGCGAGATGGGGGCAAAGCATAGGGTTGGTTCTCTCTCTTTACCTCACAAGGGTTGAAGGGGATGCGGCATCAATGCAGAAGGGGTAGATGGCAAAGTGGAGCGGCTGGAAAGACTCCGCGGCGAGTTTGGCCTTTCAAGTACACTATCTCTAGGGTGTCCACCGGTAGCACACGCCGCCAGCCTGTTGGGGCGCCCGTCTTCTGTGCCACAATGGCAACGTAGTCGCACTCCTCCATGTGGGCCGCCCAGCTCCTGCCTCCGCGAACTTCAGCTTCGTCACCTGCTTCGCTGTCACCGTGGTGGCGCGCGTGGCCGCGGCCATCCGGGCCTGGGCGGGGGCTTGCCTGAGACCGAGCACGACTAGGACCCCTTTGTCCTACCCGGGGGCATCGATGAGCCGGCTATGTGGAAGGAACAAGGCAGTGCAGTCCGATTGGAAAACCAAGAGGGGAACGTTGGCGTCGGATGGGCACAACCGTGCAGAGGCGGCAGCGGCGGCGTGGGATGGGTGTTGCTTGATTTACAGACCTACACGACCATTAGAAAATCATTGGAAGAAACACACAATCGGATGGAGAAGGAGAGGGGGATGGGAGGCGGCAACGCACCTGATCATGCTGCCCAAGGTCGCCATCATCCCCACCTGTGCTGCTCTTCCACCCTGCCCTCCCCTTCTGATCTTAGGGTTGGAGCAGTGAGGGCAGCGTGGGGTGAGATAGAGGAGAGGAGAGGGGAGGGGAGGCGGCGGCGCACCTGCTTGTGCCGCCTAAGCTTGAATCCATAGGGCTGGAGGAGTTGGAACGGCACAGCGGCGATCTGGCGGCAGACGATCCGGATGGAGATGCACCATGTGTGCGACGGAGGGGGAGGCAGCAGAGAAGGTGTCATGGTCGTGGCGGAGGTGGTGAGGTAGTCGGCCGTGGGTTTCGATGACGGCGGCGGCGCTGGTCCTAGGCGGCTATGACGGCAAGGGAGCAAGGAGGGGACAGAGTGGCGGTGGCAGTGGTGGTTGTGATGGCAGAGGAGCGGCAGTGGTAGGGATCTGCGACGGTGCCTGCAAGATATTAGGGTTGGATGGATACTCGGAGGGGATATGGTTGTGGTGGATGCAAGAAGAGGGATGCGTGCCGCGGTGGCATGCGGGAGGCGGTGGCAGCGGCAGCGTGCGGCGTGGGTGGTTGAGGGGGAGGCGCAGCGCTTGCATGTATGTGGCGGCGGTGGCCTCGGTGGTTGAGGGGAGGCGTAGCGCATGTGTAGGGGATCCATGCGAAGGATCCAGCGTGTTAGGACTATGGGAGGAGTGTGGGAATGATTTTAACCCATGGATTGAAGGTGGAGGAGTGTGAAAAGGATCTCAGCCCTTGGAGGGAGAATCACCGCCACCACGAAGCTCTTTTTAAGTAGTATAGATTTATTAGTCTCCCATTAGTATTGTTATCGATCATCCAAAACCCACTTAGGTCGCTTGATGCACTTTCAAACATACCCTTATACATCAATATCATTAACTAACAACAACAAAGTGGAGTACGCTGGTCTAGTATGCACTGTTGTGCGAGATGAAAGGAAAGCATAGGGTTGGTTCTCTCTCTTTACCTGACAAGGGTGGCGCGCATGTGGGCAAAGGGGCAGGGGTGCAAGTTAGCTTGGTGTGCGCATGTATCAGCCTGTTAACAACATGTAATATTGTGGGAGCCATGGGCCCCGGGTACCTCACTACAAGCACATGGGCCACTCGGATAGAGGATGGGCCAGATCATGTAATTAGAGATAAGATAGCACCCGGCAGGCTGTGCCTTGTACAATAAGGAAACATAGCCTTAGTCGGATAGGATTCTATCTCTAATAAGGAAATCCCTTGGTCGTATCCGACTGGGATCCTTGCCATGTACCCCTGTCCCCTAGTATATAAAGGGAGGCAGGGCGCCCTATGAGGGCAACCGAGATCATTGATCACAAATCCACCTCAGAGGAATAACACCTCAACTGGACGTAGGGTATTACCTCACCTTGAGGGCCTGAACCAGTATAATTCCCTCGTGTTCCTCTGCAATCCACCGAATTCCAGTTCGCCGAGTACCCCCATAGTATTATTGCCGGTGCAAAGCATCGACAAATATTGCAGTAGTTGATGCCTATATGTCTAGTTGTGGTGTAATGGGTGCTTTAGTACCATCTTGTCGGCATGGTGCCTAGACTTGATGTTGTCAAGGAAGGTAAGCTAAGGAAATGGACAGCCGTAGTCGGTCAGGTAGTAACAGCCCCAGCCATCCTTAGTAGTCAGCCACGTTAGCCTTAATGTGTGAGTGTGTAATAGCATAATTGTTCACTCAACGGTATTCCATGGTCAGGTGGGCATATGTGTGCTCGAAGTGGATAGGAATAAATTTCTGGTTTGAAACTTTTGTTCCATAGAACCCAAGAGATTTACTCAAGATGGTGACAGCTCTTGAATTAATCCCATTGGGCATAAATGTTTAGCTTTTGTTTACGGATTGCGCTAGTTGGAATAAATGTTTAGCTTGATCTTTTATTTTGGAAACGTTTGCTTGTCCTCCCAGCTAGTTCTTCTATTTCCATATTTATTTGTTGTGGTTATTTATTGTGTGATCATGATTGTTGGGGAAATGGAAACTAGGGCTCCCATCACTTGTGGCTCCGGGTGGCCTGGAGCCACTTCATCACATTGCCAAGGGCAACTCGCGGCCACTACGAAGCTATGCCTAGGATCCCCCAGGTCCAAGAAGGAAGGTCCCGAGCTCGCAACCCCATGGGGTGAGCTCGGGGCATCTCTCGAGCTAGTGGCCTCGGTAGGCCGCGCTCGGGGCGCTACCTAACCCTGCACCTAAGTTCGGCTCCCTCGAGCGGCTCAAGGAGCGCGCGGAGGTAGCAGCTTTAATGGTGACACGACGGAGCGTGCTGGATCACTTCGGTCATCCCACACCTCTCCCATTAAGGGCAATGGGACTTATATCTACCGGGCATAAGGCGTGGCAGGTAGGGTGGCTCTGCACCCCATGCCAAATGCCATCATCACCCTTTTTTGTTAAGGGCCATGGGTTGGCAGGCGGAGTGGTTGACTACTGCGCCACCTGCACCGACTCACTATGCCCCTCTTACTTCTGGGGGAGGCTAACGGATGGGCCCCGTGGCTAGCGTGGTGAGCCCAAGATTTCTTCCCAAGCTCTCGACGGCCAGGCCCAGACAAGTGGCGAGCAATCGTTGCCCCTCTCTAGACCTACTCAGGGAGGGGCCCCTGGAGGACAGGCGTCCGGGCCCACCAGTTAGCAAAAGACATGACCAAGCATATTTAATTCTATAACTCCCACTGTGCAGCCACTATGGTATTCCCGCAAGAATTATAAGGGAAAAGCCAAGGCCACCATGGGAAGAGGGGAACTGTATTGGAAGACAAAGTCTTTTCACCTAAGTCTTGTAAGCTTCACTGACAAGCAATCTCACAAGCAACCAAGAACACAACAGGAGTAGGGTATTTTGCCACTATGCGGCCTGAACCTGTATAATCTCTTTTGCCTCATTTACTTTAGTAGCAACCTACACCAGATCAAACACATTCCTTCCCCCGACCGAACTCACAAAGGGGGTCCCTACAGATCCATGCATTTGGTATACCCACACCGACAGTGAACCTTCATGTTTTATCTTTACCCTATATTTGGATTAGTTTGGTAATATCTAGATAATCGATGGTTTGATATTCATATCTCAACTGCTTCCCTATGGAAATATAATACCCTGGAACACTCCAAAGTGAAATACTATAGTGGTAATTCCACGCACTTGTGGAACCTTTTTTGTAAGGGCATAAGAAAGACCAACAAGGATCTGGGATAAGATCAGAATTGGGATTTTGGGGATAACAGCAGTAGGAGGTCAAAGGGAATTTGATTTATGTTCTTTCATCTTTCTTACTCTACGCCTCTGACTCAACGGTTTATATAGATACAATGCTCGTTGAGCTCGGCCCATCTGGCCCACATTATCATATTTGAAAACATGGCCCACAGCGACAATCGCGTTTGCACACATACAAAAATAAATCACACCAAGGTCGTTAGGCATGACATTCCCACTTTTCTTAAGCTTTAACTTGTCCCCAATGTCACACCCTAAAAATCACCTAAAATAATAAATCATTTGTCAAAGCATTTTTAGAAATTATTTAAAATGCTTAAGAAGCATGTTAATAAAATTCACAGTAAATCTTTACAGGAAATGGGCAAGATAAAATTTTTGATTAAATACTTCACTTAAACCTTAGTCTCTAAGATTTTTATGGGGATTTTTGGAGCAAGGGAAGTATTTTTAGTAAATGAAACATTATTTCAATGATTCAATTAAAAGAAAATGTTTTAAAAATTGAAACATACCCAAATTTTGAAATTTGAACTAAATTAACTCAATAAAAATCCCTCGAAAGTAAAATCTCAAAGTTTCTACATGAGGGAGTGGATTAAGAAGTAGATTAACTAGAATAAATCTTAAAAATGAGTAATCTAAAACTTTTACAGTTGAATTTTCAATTTACTCAAGAATTCATCCTAAGTCTCAAAATAAAATTTTAAAGAAGAATAAAAAGCACAGCTCTAGAGGCCATAAAACAAATTTCTAAAATCTTCTGTAGGCTAAATGAAATGGAGGTAATTCATCCAAATATGTACAAGAGATTTTATTAAAATACGTTAGGGTTGGGTGTATGGAAAACCTTAAGAGTTAAATTATAAAAATAGGAAAGTGTAATATGCCAAATGTTGTATAAATAAAAGATTCACATAAAAATGTGGAGATAAATAATTTCATCACCATTTCATGTGCATGCTTTCTTTTGATTGTTTTTGGGTCTTAAAGTGTTTTTCCATAATAGGATGCATATGCATTTGTATAGCCTAAGGAATTTCTAAAAATAATTGGTTTAACATAAAATCATGGAAAAAAATTCCTATAAACACTATTCAACATAATTAATCCACTGTAAATTTTATATAATTTTATCACTTCAATTGGTACTTCAACAAAATCTTTCAAATCAGCAAAACTAGGAAGCTAGCTAAAATAAATTAGTTTAATTCTTAAATTTACCAAATAAAAATAAAAAGTATTCAGGCAGTGCCCTCTTACCAAAATGTGTACCACGATGTACCCTACAACCAAAAAATTTGGAATAATTTAATTCTCAAAGGAAACACAAAAAATGATAAGTGAAATGCACTAGGGAATAAATGAGATTGTAGAAAACTGTGCCACCAAGCCTATTTCATCTTTTTGCCACATTAAAAATATGAAGCCCCTAGCCTTGGAACTTTGCAGGTTGACAGAGCATATATTCACCTACAACCATAAATTTTTCCAACCCTAGAAGCCCTCTTTAGCTTGGTGAAAACATCAGTGCAACACAGCTGTTCACACAGTCCTCCACACTTAGTATCTCGAGAGCTGCTCTCTTATTTTTCACTTCGGACCCACAGGACTCTTGGACCCACCTGACAGTAAGAGACACCGCCCTTCTTCAAGCTCCTCAAAAAGGCGGACACCTTTCAGTGGACCCCGGAAGCCCAGCAAGCCTTCGAAGACTTCAAAAAATTCCTCACATCACCCCCCGTGCTAGCGTCACCCCTGCCCCAGGAACCACTAACGCTTTATCTGGCGGCAACAACACAGGTAGTCAGCACGGTGCTGGTAGTGGAGCGATCCGAACAGGGTCATCTTCAAAAAATACAACGGCCAATCTACTTTGTCAGCGAGGTCCTTGCCGACTCCAAAACAAGATACCCGCAGGTCCAGAAGCTGCTATACGGCCTACTCATCACAGTCCGAAAGCTGGTGCACTACTTTCAAGCACATCAAGTCACGGTGGTCACAGCGTTTCCACTCGGGGATGTCCTTCATAATCCGAGGCCACCGGCCGGATCGCTAAATGGGCACTCGAGTTGATGGCGTTTGACATCACCTTTCAGCCACGGACAGCTATCAAATCTCAAGCTCTAGCCGACTTCGTGGCCGAGTGGACAGAAGTTCAACTCCCAACACCAACAACAAAGCTAGAGTACTGGACAATGTACTTCGACGGTTCCCTACGGATCAGCGGTGCCGGGGCTGGAGTCATACTGACGTCCCCCACTGGCGAAAAGTTGAAGTACGTACTACAAATCCACTTCCCGGCTTCCCACAACGTCGCCGAGTACGAGGCTCTTGTTCACGGGCTCCGCATCGCCATATCACTCGGCATACGTCGACTGGTTGTGCGCGGAGACTCCCAACTCGTGGTCAACCAAGTCATGAAAGACTGGACCTGTCTCGACGACACAATGGCGGCATACTGTCAGGAGGTCCGCAAGTTGGAAAACAAGTTCGACGGGCTGGAAATCACACACGTCCTGCGTCAATACAACGACGCGGCGGATGAGCTGGCAAACATGGGATCCAAGCGAGAAGCGGTTCCGACTGGAATCTTTGTCGAGCAACTTATGGAGCCATCAGTCAAGAAGAAACCGGCACAAGAGCAGTCGGGAGGCGAGCCTACCCCGACCACCGACGAAGTGCTGCACATATGTCAAGACTGGAGGGGTCCTGTTCTCAAATTCCTCCTGGACGATGAACTCCCAGAAGATCGCAATCAAGCCGAGCAAATCAAGCGTCGAAGCAAAAGCTTCCTGCTAGTCGGAGAAGACATGTACGAAGGAGCGCATCCGGTGTCCTCATGCGCTGTGTCACCACCGAGGAAGGCAAGCAGATCCTGCATTCAATCCACTCGGGCATATGTGGCAACCACGCTGCATCCAGGACGTTAGTCGGAAAAGCTTACCGGCAGGGATTCTTCTGGCCCACCGCAGTCACAGACGCCAAAGATATCGTTCGCAAGTGCGAGGGTTGCCAGTTCTTCGCAAGACAGACAAATCTTCCCGCCAGGAACTCCAGACTATCCCTATCTCTTGGCCATTCGCAGTATGGGGGCTCGACATGGTCGGGCCATTCAAGAAAGCGCCAGGAGGGTTCACACATTTATTCGTCGCAGTGGATAAATTCACCAAGTGGATTGAGGCTAAACCTGTCGCAACAATCACAGCGGCACGAGCAAAGGACATCATCTTGAGTATACTATACCGGTTTGGGGTCCCTAACCGCATCATAACCGACAACGGCACTCAGTTCGCGGCAGGCCTATTCCAAGATTTCTGCGACGACTTCGGCATCAAGATCTGCTATGCGTCTGTGGCACACCCACGGAGCAACGGGCAGGTTGAGCGAGCCAACGGCATGGTCTTACAAGGCATCAAGGCCAGGATATACGACCGACTACAACCATATGCGGGTCGGTGGGTACAAGAACTACCATCCGTTCTCTGGTCTCTCAGAACCACGGTTAGTCGGGCAACAGGGCAATCCCCTTTCTTCCTGGTCTACGGTACTGAGGCCATGCTACCGACCGAGATACAGTTCGGCTCTCCGCGAGTCCGGGCCTACTCCGAAGACGATTCCAACAGCACCCGACTGATCGAATTAGATCAGCTGGAAGAAGCAAGAGACGCCGCAACAATCCAGTCGGCAAGGTATCTTCAAGGCCTGCGTCGCTACCACAATCGCAATGTCCGTGGCCGCGTCTTTTTGGTCGGGGATCTCGTTCTAAGGAAGATACAAACCACCAAGGACAGGCATAAACTATCCCCCATCTGGGAAGGGCCGTTCATTATAGCCGAGGTCACGCGGCCAGGCGCCTACCGACTGAAGACCAAAGACGGCGTCCTCATCACCAACTCATGGAATATAGAACAGCTACGTCCTTTCTATACCTGAGTCTTACTTTTTCCATGTGTACAGTTTTCCTGACTCACTACGCCGCTTGTTCCAATCGAGTAGTGAGTCGGGGGCTGCATGTATATATGTGTTCTGTCAATAACATACAAGCTTATCTCACCTCGGTTATGAAGCCTTGCCACGACTGATGCGTTCGCCCGAGTATAGCATCTTCCTCTGAACGATTTTTATCAAGTTCTATCGAACTAACTCGGTGCATGCTACATGGTCGGGCAAAGCTAATGACAACCGAATAATAAGTTTGGCGGCACGACACATATATTCACACATGATCGTATATGAAAGCATATGTATACACCGACTACAAAATATATTGCCTTTACAGACCCAGGTCTCGGGTAATCGCTTCAGCAGTCGGCTTCGCCTGTGAGATCAGCTCCAGCGCTTCCTCGGGCGTCGTCTCCTCGGAAAATCCCTCCCGATGGCCTCAATGTCCGCCTCGGGTAGATGGACTTGGTCATTGCTAGGGTCTGGGCCACGCCGGCGGCAACCCGCTCGTCTGAGTACCTTTTCAGGGCACTCGGCGCGTCCTCGAGACGCCCATTATTTGAGGAATTCTGCTACAGCTGGTCCCCACTGAGCGGGGATCCACAAGGTCAAGGAGCCCCTTCACGGACCCGACGAGGGCCTCCCGTGACTCCCTGATTGACTTTATCTCCTCCGTGTAGAACCGGTACTGGGCCTGGACGTTGGTTCTCATGCCTGCCCAGATCGGCCGGCAAGTAAGCTTGTCAGGTTCGGCCACACACAGGGTGACTAATGTATTGGCTGAGATCACAGTCGGGTTGAGGACTTACTTTCGTAGTCAGCCTCCCACCCGGCCACGGTCTTCTCCAGTTCGGCCTTCTCCTTACCGAGCTCGACGACGGCCTTCTCCAACTCGGACTTCTCCCGCTCAAGCTCGGTGTTGGCTTTTGTCAGGTCGGCCTTGACTCTTTCAAGCTCGGCCTTGGCTTCTTCGGCCTCCTTCAGCTGCGACTCCCTCTC
Organism: Oryza meyeriana var. granulata; assembly: GCA_003991445.1. NCBI lineage: Eukaryota > Viridiplantae > Streptophyta > Magnoliopsida > Poales > Poaceae > Oryza > Oryza meyeriana. The sequence continues at coordinate 118,467 of RYFJ01000617.1, read as the reverse complement.
CGCTTCGAGGTCTGCACCACAGATTAGCCAAGAGCTCAATCGCGCAGTCATGACACCACCAAGCAGTCGGATCGACGTAGCTGGATGATTACACCAACGGTCCAGTCGGGGAGATATGCTCGAGGATTTTACCTCTGATCTTCTCGGCTAGGGCCCATGTCTCAGCCCTGAGCTGATCAGCGCCGCTCTTCAGCCAGGCCTCCCTCCTCGTGTGACGCGCCTCCATCTCGGCCTTCAATGCCCGGAGCTGTTGTAATTCCGCGAGGTGGGGAGCCATCTCGACCAGGATCTCTGTCATCGCCTCATTGCGGTCGACGAGCTTCTGCTCAGGACAAGGAACAAACCGACGACAGAGTCAAACATCAAGACAAGAAGATTGCTGGAGCTTCACTACAAGAATCATACCGCGACCCCTTGGGACCCGTTGATGGCGGCACGAAGCAGGCTCTCGCGCTCTCTCCTTGCGACGACTTCATCGAGCCTGAAGCTTTTCATAGTGCCGTCGCGAGTGGTCCACGAGAAGGTCCGGGGCATCACACGTGGGGGAGCTTCGATCCGAGGCAAATGTGGATCTCCGGTGGCGGCGGCAACGGCGACGATGGCGATGACGATAACCATGATGGCGACGGGGTCCTGGCCTCGGCGTCGCCTTCCCCTGCAACACTGGGACCGGCTCGGGGGATCCGTCCCCGCTTCCGCGACGTATGGTGCCTCGGGGGCTGGGGCCTCAGTTTCAACAGCCACCTCTCGTCGAGTGGCGGTAGTGGCCCTGTAGTCGGAGCCACCTCGGTTTCAGCGACCGGCTGGCCGCCGGCTCAGCAGGTGTGTTCGCTGCTGCTGACTCGGCTGGGACGGGCTCATCAAGCAGGGCAGATGGGTTGACCTTTTTGAGGTCGATATCGGCCCGCTTCCTGCACAACGAAGCAAGACATCAGGACTGTATTTTAACATACAACGACTACAGAATGCTCGGAGTAGCGCACCTCTTGGAAAACTTCAGCTTCCTGCTAGCGTGCCCGCTCCCTGGCGAAGCGATAGCATCGGCACTCGCCCCGGACGGTGTCGCCGACGGCAGAGGCATATCAGCCTGAGTCGGCCTCGACTCTGGTACGGTTGGTTCGGGTTCCTTCGCCCCAATCGGCCTCTGCTCTGGTTGGCCCCTTGGCGGCGCTGTTGCTGAGCACGACAACGTCGAGCCCAAGCCAGCTGCTCTCAGCCTGGGACTCGACCGCGTGGGCGTTGTGGCAGCGGTGTCCTTTATCTTCAAGCTACCGCTCATGGCACGCGCTGTCATGGCCCCCTCGCCCCGATATAAAATTGGCTTCTTCCCCGCTCTCTTGGAGTCGGGTTGGGCATCAGAGGAACTCCTTGGCCTCTTCCTCGACGCGACCGCAGACAATGGACGAGAATCTTCATCAAATTCCTCATGCCACTACAATCAAGTCGACAAGATACCATCACGCAAGGTTGAACAATCATCGTTCCACAGGCGTTCACCACAGAAGAAAGTAGAAGGTTACCTTGGTCCGCGGCCGGATGAAGCTATAGGCAGCAACTCGGCGGTTATCATCTTTGGTGGCAACGACCCCTTCGGAGAAGTAGCCAAACAAGGTATCGGTTACTGCCCCCTTGTCCGCTGTCTCGCTGCTCACCCGGTCGGGATCGTGTTTACCTCTGAAGGCCCAGCCGAAAGCGCTTCTCAGCTTCAGCGGCTGGACGCGCCTCGTCAGGAAACGACGAGCCACCCAGGGCCCTGTCAAGCCGGCCCTCTTGAGGTCATCTATCTTCGTCAGCAATATGTGTGCCTGGCCCAGTTCTTCAAAGGTTGGCTCCGAAGACCAGCTTGGCAACACCGCCGGCGGCATACCAGTAAACGGGCGCAAGGAAGGAGCTAGATCGGCACAGTAAAACCACTCCTTGTGCCAGCCCTTCAGAGAAGATTTCAAGGGCAAATCGATATATGTTTTCTTCCCATCACTCCTTAGTTGAAGACCAGCCCCCCCAATTACACTGATGTTACTCTTGGAAGGCTGGGGCTTGACATGGAACAAGTGTCGGAAGAGGATGAAATGGGGCTCAACACCCAGAAAGCACTCGCAAAGAGTAACGAATATGGAGATCTGAAGGATCGAGTTGGGATTTAAATGCACCAACTCCAGCCCGTAGAAATCAAGGATGCGGCGGAAGAAATCAGACGACGGAAGACACAAGCCCCGATCAAAGAAAGAGGCGAAAACTACCGTTTCACCAGGCCGGGGGTTGGGGCTCGACTCATCCCTCGCCGACCGCCAACGGATCACTTCTTGGCTGGGCAACTTCAGCTCGCTCTCCAACCATCTCAGCTTCACCGAGCCGCAATCCGAGATCGGCCAAGAACTCCCTGGCGCACCCACAGGATTCGTCGCCTTCGGCATGGCTGGAGGTGTTGAGATTTGGGGGAAAGCAAATCGGGGGCTTGGAATAAACGAAGAGGATTGAAATCGCCCGAGTCCGGGTGGGGAACGGCTGCTGCTAACCCTAGCCGGGCGGGAGGCGAAAAGCTAGGCGCGAAGGTGGAAGATGAAGAGATTGGTTGCTTTGGGGAAGACGATGGAATCTTTTTCTCTCTCCCCATCCTTTTATAGCCTGAACCGACTAGACGGGCCCAGGCTTGCACAGTTGGTATTGGGGCCGACAAGACATGAGTTCCTACAGTAGCATGCCCCATGTGGGCCGCCCGCAGGCTGAGTTGAAATTATAGCGCTGGTGCTACTAACAGGAGCCGATGAGGTAAACAGATATGCTTCATGAGAGCCTTATTGCTAAACAAATATGTTTGGGTATCTGTCTTATCCACCAGGTCTCGAGGATATATCCTTACAAGGATCACAAGCTGGTCTTCATTAAAATTGGGGATGCAGGTATCTCTCTCGAGTACACCTAACCACGCAATGGATTTATTTTTCATAAAGTGGTACTCGGCCGACATGCGTGGCCACCAGTTGCCATGAGCAACGTTATTCCAGCCGACATGACGCTGAAGAGTAACTTTCGAGTAGTGCACTACTCGGGAGAGACTAAATCTTCATTCCCGCTGACATGACGCGGATGAGTCTAACTTCTGGGTGGGACGCCACTCGGGAAAGACTATAAACACCCCCTTTCCAGCTGACATGACGCTGAAGAGTCCCATATACGAGTAGTTCCCTACTCGGCAAGACTATAAATTATATTCCGGTTGACATGATACCGAAGAGTCTCATATACCAGTAGTAATCTATTCGGGAAAGACTTCCAGGTTAAAGATCTTTGACTTTATGTTTAATTGTCTTCACAATTAAGCACAAAGTCGGGGGCTACACCTAATAGGTGCGCCTATTCGGCGCACACTATTCATATATTTACATGAAGACCTTCATAGCCTCGCTGCCAGCTGACATGAAGTAGGACTCGGGAAGACTTACTCGGACAAAGAGTACTCGGGAGCATCGCACTCGGGTAACCTTCACCGTGGAGGATGAGCACTTGGCATCAGCTGTGACTCAACTATGAAGGTCTCAGGGGCTACTGTGGGAGCCATGGGCCCCGGGTACCTCACTACAAGCACATGGGCCACTCGGATAGAGGATGGGCCAGATCATGTAATTAGAGATAAGATAGCACCCGGCAGGCTGTGCCTTGTACAATAAGGAAACATAGCCTTAGTCGGATAGGATTCTATCTCTAATAAGGAAATCCCTTGGTCGTATCCGACTGGGATCCTTGCCATGTACCCCTGTCCCCTAGTATATAAAGGGAGGCAGGGCGCCCTATGAGGGCAACCGAGATCATTGATCACAAATCCACCTCAGAGGAATAACACCTCAACTGGACGTAGGGTATTACCTCACCTTGAGGGCCTGAACCAGTATAATTCCCTCGTGTTCCTCTGCAATCCACCGAATTCCAGTTCGCCGAGTACCCCCATAGTATTATTGCCGGTGCAAAGCATCGACAAATATTGCAGTAGTTGATGCCTATATGTCTAGTTGTGGTGTAATGGGTGCTTTAGTACCATCTTGTCGGCATGGTGCCTAGACTTGATGTTGTCAAGGAAGGTAAGCTAAGGAAATGGACAGCCGTAGTCGGTCAGGTAGTAACAGCCCCAGCCATCCTTAGTAGTCAGCCACGTTAGCCTTAATGTGTGAGTGTGTAATAGCATAATTGTTCACTCAACGGTATTCCATGGTCAGGTGGGCATATGTGTGCTCGAAGTGGATAGGAATAAATTTCTGGTTTGAAACTTTTGTTCCATAGAACCCAAGAGATTTACTCAAGATGGTGACAGCTCTTGAATTAATCCCATTGGGCATAAATGTTTAGCTTTTGTTTACGGATTGCGCTAGTTGGAATAAATGTTTAGCTTGATCTTTTATTTTGGAAACGTTTGCTTGTCCTCCCAGCTAGTTCTTCTATTTCCATATTTATTTGTTGTGGTTATTTATTGTGTGATCATGATTGTTGGGGAAATGGAAACTAGGGCTCCCATCACTTGTGGCTCCGGGTGGCCTGGAGCCACTTCATCACATTGCCAAGGGCAACTCGCGGCCACTACGAAGCTATGCCTAGGATCCCCCAGGTCCAAGAAGGAAGGTCCCGAGCTCGCAACCCCATGGGGTGAGCTCGGGGCATCTCTCGAGCTAGTGGCCTCGGTAGGCCGCGCTCGGGGCGCTACCTAACCCTGCACCTAAGTTCGGCTCCCTCGAGCGGCTCAAGGAGCGCGCGGAGGTAGCAGCTTTAATGGTGACACGACGGAGCGTGCTGGATCACTTCGGTCATCCCACACCTCTCCCATTAAGGGCAATGGGACTTATATCTACCGGGCATAAGGCGTGGCAGGTAGGGTGGCTCTGCACCCCATGCCAAATGCCATCATCACCCTTTTTTGTTAAGGGCCATGGGTTGGCAGGCGGAGTGGTTGACTACTGCGCCACCTGCACCGACTCACTATGCCCCTCTTACTTCTGGGGGAGGCTAACGGATGGGCCCCGTGGCTAGCGTGGTGAGCCCAAGATTTCTTCCCAAGCTCTCGACGGCCAGGCCCAGACAAGTGGCGAGCAATCGTTGCCCCTCTCTAGACCTACTCAGGGAGGGGCCCCTGGAGGACAGGCGTCCGGGCCCACCAGTTAGCAAAAGACATGACCAAGCATATTTAATTCTATAACTCCCACTGTGCAGCCACTATGGTATTCCCGCAAGAATTATAAGGGAAAAGCCAAGGCCACCATGGGAAGAGGGGAACTGTATTGGAAGACAAAGTCTTTTCACCTAAGTCTTGTAAGCTTCACTGACAAGCAATCTCACAAGCAACCAAGAACACAACAGGAGTAGGGTATTTTGCCACTATGCGGCCTGAACCTGTATAATCTCTTTTGCCTCATTTACTTTAGTAGCAACCTACACCAGATCAAACACATTCCTTCCCCCGACCGAACTCACAAAGGGGGTCCCTACAGATCCATGCATTTGGTATACCCACACCGACAGTGAACCTTCATGTTTTATCTTTACCCTATATTTGGATTAGTTTGGTAATATCTAGATAATCGATGGTTTGATATTCATATCTCAACTGCTTCCCTATGGAAATATAATACCCTGGAACACTCCAAAGTGAAATACTATAGTGGTAATTCCACGCACTTGTGGAACCTTTTTTGTAAGGGCATAAGAAAGACCAACAAGGATCTGGGATAAGATCAGAATTGGGATTTTGGGGATAACAGCAGTAGGAGGTCAAAGGGAATTTGATTTATGTTCTTTCATCTTTCTTACTCTACGCCTCTGACTCAACGGTTTATATAGATACAATGCTCGTTGAGCTCGGCCCATCTGGCCCACATTATCATATTTGAAAACATGGCCCACAGCGACAATCGCGTTTGCACACATACAAAAATAAATCACACCAAGGTCGTTAGGCATGACATTCCCACTTTTCTTAAGCTTTAACTTGTCCCCAATGTCACACCCTAAAAATCACCTAAAATAATAAATCATTTGTCAAAGCATTTTTAGAAATTATTTAAAATGCTTAAGAAGCATGTTAATAAAATTCACAGTAAATCTTTACAGGAAATGGGCAAGATAAAATTTTTGATTAAATACTTCACTTAAACCTTAGTCTCTAAGATTTTTATGGGGATTTTTGGAGCAAGGGAAGTATTTTTAGTAAATGAAACATTATTTCAATGATTCAATTAAAAGAAAATGTTTTAAAAATTGAAACATACCCAAATTTTGAAATTTGAACTAAATTAACTCAATAAAAATCCCTCGAAAGTAAAATCTCAAAGTTTCTACATGAGGGAGTGGATTAAGAAGTAGATTAACTAGAATAAATCTTAAAAATGAGTAATCTAAAACTTTTACAGTTGAATTTTCAATTTACTCAAGAATTCATCCTAAGTCTCAAAATAAAATTTTAAAGAAGAATAAAAAGCACAGCTCTAGAGGCCATAAAACAAATTTCTAAAATCTTCTGTAGGCTAAATGAAATGGAGGTAATTCATCCAAATATGTACAAGAGATTTTATTAAAATACGTTAGGGTTGGGTGTATGGAAAACCTTAAGAGTTAAATTATAAAAATAGGAAAGTGTAATATGCCAAATGTTGTATAAATAAAAGATTCACATAAAAATGTGGAGATAAATAATTTCATCACCATTTCATGTGCATGCTTTCTTTTGATTGTTTTTGGGTCTTAAAGTGTTTTTCCATAATAGGATGCATATGCATTTGTATAGCCTAAGGAATTTCTAAAAATAATTGGTTTAACATAAAATCATGGAAAAAAATTCCTATAAACACTATTCAACATAATTAATCCACTGTAAATTTTATATAATTTTATCACTTCAATTGGTACTTCAACAAAATCTTTCAAATCAGCAAAACTAGGAAGCTAGCTAAAATAAATTAGTTTAATTCTTAAATTTACCAAATAAAAATAAAAAGTATTCAGGCAGTGCCCTCTTACCAAAATGTGTACCACGATGTACCCTACAACCAAAAAATTTGGAATAATTTAATTCTCAAAGGAAACACAAAAAATGATAAGTGAAATGCACTAGGGAATAAATGAGATTGTAGAAAACTGTGCCACCAAGCCTATTTCATCTTTTTGCCACATTAAAAATATGAAGCCCCTAGCCTTGGAACTTTGCAGGTTGACAGAGCATATATTCACCTACAACCATAAATTTTTCCAACCCTAGAAGCCCTCTTTAGCTTGGTGAAAACATCAGTGCAACACAGCTGTTCACACAGTCCTCCACACTTAGTATCTCGAGAGCTGCTCTCTTATTTTTCACTTCGGACCCACAGGACTCTTGGACCCACCTGACAGTAAGAGACACCGCCCCAGCTTGCTCTCACGCCCAGGAACACGCCACGCCACACTCCACGCGTCAACGCTAACGGTTGCCACAAAATTATGATCTTTATTTTTATAAACTTAATCCTGATAGCTTGTGTGTATAAAATACGTCTAAGTTTTTATGTAGCACATAAATACATATATTGCACCTAGAACCTACAAAATTTAAAGTATAATCCATGCTAGCTCTAAAATTAATGAAACAAGACATGTTGAACTCAGAAAATCATGCTCTTATTTAATGTAAATAAAAGTCTTGCACACTTCGTATAAAAAATACTTTTAACTTTGTGTAATACAAAGATACACTAATTTATACCTAGAACTTATAAAATTCATACTAGCTTCAAAAATTATGAGCTCAGCATTGTTTGACTTATAAAAGTATGATATCTTTTTTGTACATTTAAGAATTGGCCAACCAAGTACAGAAGATGACTCTAAAATTTTGTGTAATAGATAAATGTATATATAAGATGTATAATAGCTTCTAAAAATTATACAAAATTCATTCTAACTCCAAATAAAGTGAAATAAGATTTCTTGTACTCATAAAATTTCACTCTTTACTGCTGTGATGTAAAATTTGGTCAAAATCACTATAGAAAATACCTCCAAATACACATGATGTATAAGTAACGTATTCTACCGTATTTAGACTTCAAACCTTTATAACTTTCTTATACTAAACTATAAAATTGAAATTCTTTTATGACAAATCATCCTAAGCTATACCAAATATCACTATAAAGTTAAGATTTACAAAACTACCTTCCAAATCTCATGTATATTTAAAGAACACGTATAAATGTTGTAATCACGTATGTAACTTCTAAAAGTTTATATCTCAAAAGTGAAAAATGATAAATAGAAATTCATTCACCAAAAATTATACAAAGTCAGTACCAACCCACTGTGTAGGTTACACCCATATTAAAATAACTTGAATTTTGACCTTATATTGTATTTAGCCGTATTCACGTATAGAACTTGAAAAATTCATAACTCACAAATAAAAAGGGATAAAATGGAAATTCATTCACATAAATTCATCTTAGGTCAGAACCAACCTACTGCATAAACCTCATGCATATTAGAGCATTTTGGATTTTTGTATTATTTCCTATTTATACAATCGTACGATAATTTTCATTTAGAGGACGAATTCGAAGTCTGTGAAAGAGTGAAGTAAATGTTGCTCTAGGTATTCAAGAGTAAGGCAAGTATTCTCCCCTCCTCCTATGAACAATTTGAATCCTATGTTTTGGGGAATGAAATGTGTTGTTTGGAAAGTTGCATGCGTATTTGTAACTATCGGATGTGTCATGAGTATAGTTTTGTGCTTTACAAATGTGTTTATGAAATGGGGATATGGATTGGTGAATTTTGATAACTTGTTGCCAGGGAGGGTAACAAGTATGAAACATATATTATATTGATCACCTTCTTTATATACTATACATGTTTCATTTCTTTACTAAATACCGTTGCAACTGATTGTGACCTAAAATTTGTTTTATGCAAAATAAACCTAGAAATAGCCTTCTCCTTGATTTAGAGCTTGCATATAGTGATATAGGATTGTCCTTGCCAGTACATTATTTCGATAATGTACTGACTCTTGCTTGTATTATTGTTACTTAACTTTGCTGTAGGTTGAGTGCCACAGGATCCGTTGATTCTTCAAGAATGATTCTTTAAGGGGTCTACCCTAAGTCGGTTGCCTATAGTATGGGTAGACAAGTTTCCACTGAATCATATTATTTGGCCGCTTAGCCTATGTAACTTTGATTTTATAGATTTAGTTTATTTACTTATACACCCATTTATTGTATACTATTGCTTGAGATGAACGTGCGAGACTAGTACTTTTCCTGGGAACTAGTCAAACATAAGCATGGGCTTGAAATAATTAAGATATTTACTTAATTGCTGGTGTGGATCAAGTTATCTATTATATGTAGTCGCTTGGTCGCCACCATCATGTGGTTTGATGGGCATATCTCGAGGAGGACTGGTAAAAGCTATTCTGTTGAGTATCTCATTTATTTCAGATTCGGCGCCATGAGTTTGTCACATATTTGTGGTTCGCGTCATCAAGTCTTCTTTGAGGTGTGGTGGTAACTGTATTTATTTAGTTTTATTTAAGACCCCCACCACTTCAATAGTTAGCGTTGACGTGGCTAGCTGCAAACTGCGGTACAAGTCTTGGTATGTCGTCACTGACATGGTATCAGAGCAGACTAACTATAGGAACCCTTTAAAATGGTTGTTTAGATTGGTTTCTAAAAATATTTTGAGAACTTGGTTCTTGGCTACAAATTATTTGCGAAAACCTAAACATTCTTATATCTCATCCATCTCGAAAGAACTACTCTCCTCTATATCCTTATTTTGATTTTAAATCCTATTCTTGTTCTATAGGATCGGAAGTTTTGAGAAATGGTATTTCTTTAAAAAAATGTTTGAAATACCTGAATAATCACCATTAACCAGTACCAAAGTATTTAAAAAGGTTTTCAAAGTTCCTTTGTAAACTTCTCCTAATAACTAGAACGAAGTTGCAAAATATCGGGTTTGAAATGGCCTATAGAATGTAAGTTTTGGAAAATGGAGGTTAAAATTTGATAGACATTCTAGATTATAATACTTCATCATGTTTCCTCTGAGTCACCAAAAGAAACTTAAGTGTTTTTGTTCTTTTCCATCCTGATATTTCAAAATTTACCGAGAAGACCTAGAATGGGTAGTTTGGGGCAGGTTTGGAATTGTTGTGCATGGCCACTAGATTGCTTGCTTAGATGGACCTCCCAAAACTCATGTAGCCTCTGGACCTAGTTAACTTCATGACGTAAAAAGATGGTGAATTTAAAATGCTCAAAACTTGTCTTAAAATTCAAATGTTAGTAGTTGCATATGTTCCGAAATCTGTAGTCAGCTTGCTTCATAATTTTGTGTAGGTCTTGCCATACATGCTAAAAATTCTGGGATTTTCACAGTAGCGTGTAGACATCTCCAGTAGGCCCCATAAATTTTTCTGAAATCTTTGAATCAGTGCATCATGGCATAGAAATTTAACTAAGATGCATGCTCACATCCTGAAATCTGTAGTTAGATGATTTAACGATTTTGTGTAGCCCAAACCATAAATGATAAAATTTTGATTTTTAATCAGTAGCTCACATACTTATCAGGGGAGTTCCATAAATTTTCTGGGAATTTTTGAGTCAGTAGATTAAGGGATAAAAGTTTGATTAGAGCACTTAACCGACTATTTCAGAACTGCATTACGTGTATGTTTAGATTCCCACAAAGCAATTTACTTGAACATTAATTCTAAAATTTTCACAGAATAAAGTATACTTTACCAGGAATTTGAATATAAAGGTTTTGTAATTTTACCATCCCTCTAACTTGGCCCTTAGGTTTTGTTCTCAGCTTATCAACAGGTAGGACAGATCTGAGCATCTAGTTAGCCTATCCTCCTTTTATCAATCTAGTTAGTCTGAAAAATTTTAAAATTTTAAGGGGGTAAGTACACCTAGATGAAGACATAGAAACCATAAAAGCTAGAACGCTTAGACATTCATGGTAAATTCTAGGTTAATGTCCTCAAAGCTAGCGGGATCAAATCATCCTAGTTGCATCCACAGACCGGGAGGATCTAAAAACTATTGTTTCATATATATATATTCTTGGTCAAGCTCATGCCATTAGTGGTCTGAATTTACCTAGAGCCTATGCCCTTGTATCCATAAAGCTTATAACCTTGTATCATCATGGCCTTGTAAATTAGATTCTCTAGGGCCAGGAACATTACCCGATGATAGCCCCTTATCGTCACCAGTTTCATTCAACTTTTATTTATGGTACTAATGTTAACCCTATTATATCTCTATAGATGGTAGCCGCATACGAGCCTTTTTGTTTTTCAGGAGGTTACAATGAGAACAGTACACAACATAATCTTTGGATAATGCTACAGCATGCCGGATTCACTCAACCTCCAGAGTACCACACCTTCATCAAAACTATCGGCACCTCACACGTCCTTTATATGGTCCAAGTGTATGTCCGAGGTAGGAGCCCAACTGAAAGAGACCGCCACTACGAGGGTCATGGGTGGAATTGTCTCTCTGCCATGTACCATGGTGCTTATGTTGCTATTGCACATCTTCGCCATGAATTGCCATAACTAGTCGACCTCTATCGTTACTTTCCGGTAGTGAACACGGTAGTGAACCAAGAAAATGGACATAATATTTTTCCAGAACTACCAGAAGCAAGAGAGGAACCAGATACCCCCTACCTTCTGCTAGCCTAGCTCCTACGTTCATTGGATGAACTTTACTGTCTCACGACTATGGAACTGAACTGTGCTTATACCAGAATAGCCACCCTTGAAAGACGTATGTTGCCTAGATTCCGTGAAGGATTCTACTCTCCTGAGCTTATGTATGGAGAGGATGCTATGTACGCTCCTGAAGAGATTTTGCCACCACCCACCGAGACTTATATTGAGACAACAAGTATACCTGGTATTGCAAATCGGCTTGCTCGTCGTTTCCTTGTATCAGCACTTCCACCATTGGGGACCATGGGACCAAATGGACTGGCCCGTTATGTTCACTGGTATGGACGTGCCTTTGAACTGAAAATGGACCGTTGTAACGCCCCGGTTTCCAGGCCGTTAAAAACTATTTTAGTAAAAACTCTAATTTGAAAATTTTTGGATTTTTGTGTGTGCTTAAGGATTAAGTGCCATAGATCTCAGATCAAAATCCCTTGAAAACCTAAATCCTCATTCCCAAACTCTCTCCAAGTTCCGAGACTCGAATTTTGCAATTCGATTGTCTCTCCCTAAATTTTCTCGGAAAAATTCAAAATCAAAATCCCCTTCAAATCCCTTCTGAAGCCTTTGATTAAAATACTCCTATTTCATACCTCCCAAAGATTCTCTGCAGTTGGGTTTGAATTTTGCAATTCGAAGCCCTCCAACAAAACTCTTCAAAAGTCGCCTTTGAGTCCTTCATTAAAAATCTCCTTATTTTTGCCCTTCCAAAAATTCAGATTCCATCGAGAACTCCCTTCCCGAAATTTGCTAATTTATTTATTTCTAAAACCTCAAATCCCAAGAATTACATTCAAATTCAAATATCCCTTCCAAACCCTCCAGAAATAATTTCCCCAAAGAAAACTTCGGATTGAGTCCCAAGTAATTGAAATCTCCTTTAAAAGTCCTTCCCTAACCTCCTATTAATTCTCACCAAAAGTCCCCCTTAGAGAAATCCCAAGGATTAAACTCCAATTCTAAAAACCCCTCGAGATCTTCCTTACCCCTCGAGATCTTCCTTCTTATATTCATCTCTCAAAAAGTCCCCAAAAATTTCCCCGAGTTACAGTCTCAAACTTAATTCGAGTCCGAAGCTTCTTTGAACCCTCCCTATGATTTTCTCTCTTTCTCTCTCTATCTATATATGTCTATATGTATGAATATAAAAATCCCAATTGAAATTCCTTTGGCTGAATTCCTGAGAGAATTATAAAATCAAATACCAAATTCCAATATCCGAAATAAAATCCAACCCTTGGAGTTCCTTGTCTTTTTCCTAAAATCCCTACCCCAAAAATACCATTATATATATATATATATATATATATATATATATATATATATATATATATATATATATATATATATATATATATATATATATATATATCCAGACAAAATATCCCAAAAAGTCCTCTCCATAAATCTCCAGAATTTTATGGGCCCCAAATATCAAATTTTGGATTGAATCCCCATTAGAAATCATCAAATACTCTCTAAAAACAATTCCCTGGAAAAAAAGGACAAGCTTCACTGTTTCGATTGGGCCGACATCCATCCCTCCCGGCCCAATCAGCCTTTCCTTTCTCTCCTCCTTCCCTTGACCCAGCCCAACAACTATCGGCCTCCCTCCCGCTCACTCTCTCACCTCCACAACCGAGCCGGCCCACGGCCTGCCCGCACATGCCACGGCCCAAGAGCGCACGAGGCCGCCCGCGCGAGCAACGCACGCGACAGCCCCGGAGCCCCCCAGTCAGCGCCTCCAGCCGAGCCCACAGACGCCGACATGTGGACCCCGTGCGTCAGATCCGTCTCCCTCCTCTGCTCTCTCTTTCTCTCTCATCTCTCGAATCCTCTCGCCCATCCCCGAACCGGCCGCCTCCTAGCACCGACAGCCCGGGCCCGCTCGCCAACCACCCGCGCCTCCGCTCCTGCATGCCAACAGCCGGGGCCCACACTACGAACACGCATCGCACGCCCACGCCGTCTTCTTCCCCGAGCCACTCCTCTCTTCCTCCATGAGCAGCACGTGTTCGACAAATTGCCTCGGCCGTCGCAAAATATCTCCAGCTCCACCCCGAAGTCAACGAGCTTCCTCGGTCCCGTCCCATCACCTGTCCACACCCATACCCTGTTTCCTCTCCTCCGGCCGACACGGTCACTGTGCTCCCCGCGTCCAAGCAAGCTTGCGGCCCGGAGTCAAAAATCTCTCGCAAATATCTCACCTCCACTGCCATACTAGCCCATCGGCTAGCGCCCCTTCTCCGCCTATAAGTAGCCAGCAAGCCCTCCGTTTCTTTTCCCACTCGCTGCGGCCGCACCGAAGAGAAGCTCGCCCCGTCGGTGACGCTGTCCCGCAGCCGCTCGGGCTTTCATCACCGAAAAGAAGTCGAGCTCGAGCTCTCCTTTCTCCCTCTAGGTCCCAAGCCACAGCACCTGAATCGCGCTACCGAGCTTCAAACCGAGCTCGAGCCTGAACCAAGCACTGTAGCCGCCGCCGTCCATTTTTGCCTCTTCTCCGGTGAGCTCCTATTCCTTTCTTCTTCCTCCATTCCTTTTTCCCGGAGGATCGAGACCCTTCCCAAACCTCACCGCCGGTGACCCCGTTCCCCTGCCATCGCGCGAGCCGGTAACTCCCTTCTCCTCTTCCCCCCAAGCCCAGTCGCCCAAACCTCTCCAGGGCGCTCTGCCTGACACCGCCGGCACCTGCCTCATGCCGCCGCATGCCATCCTCCATGGCCGCCACCCCTGTTGCTTGTCGCCGCCCGCCGTCGACCACTAATAGCCCCTCCGAGCCGCTCCCCTTTTCCCCAGCTCTTCCTCTCATCACACCGCACCTATCCCTCGCCCAGCCACCGCCGCAAGGCCGCCGACGACGACCATATGGCGCTGCGCCTCGCCACCGCCCACTGGACAACACCGCCTGCCGCCGTCGGCCACCATCCCTGCAATCCGAGCTGACCATCTTCCTCCCTATCTCCCCCTCGTCCCATTCCCATTGGCCACCTCTCCTCCCTCACCGCCGTTTGTCGGCGAGCCCCCGGCCGTTGATCTCCTCTGTCTCTCCCTTTCTCTCTCATTCAGTGCCTCACTGCGAGGTGGGCCTAGCCCCCTCTCTCTCCATTCACCACTGACCGATGGACCCTACGCGATTTTAATCCATATAACCCTATGACATGTGGGATCCACTGACACACGGCCCCACTCCATAACCCCTCCCATCAGTACTCTGGTATACCTGACATATGGGTCCCGATCTTTTTCTCTCTCCTTAACTCAATGATAAGTGGGCCCATGCATAGTAACCCTCCTTATCACTGCAAGTGGGACCACACTGTCATTCATTTCCCTCTCTCTTCCAAGTGGACCCCAATCCCTGTTCACTCTCCCACACACATACAGGTGGGACCACCATGTTAGGCTGTGTTCGTAAGTGCTTCTCTGCTTTGCTTTTTCTCTCGTTTTCCGCGCGCACGTTTTTCAAAACAATCAACAGTGTGTTTTTTATAAAAATTTTCTATATGAAAATAGCTCTAAAAAGCAAATAGATCCATTTTTTAAGTTTTTAATAGAAAATACTTAATTAATCACGCGCTAACGATGTTTCTCGTTTTGCGTGCGCTGAATAAGCCAGAAGCCACCATGTTGCCGAACAGGGCCTTAGTCACTAGCCCTTCCCTGTCCCAATGCCATGTGGGCCTCCATTTAATTAACCCCCTCCTCTCTCCTATGACATGTGGGCCATCCCCTCATTCCTCTCTCCTCTGCCACTGATCCAGGGCCCCACCTATCGGCCACTATTCCTCCAATAATTCTTTTTCCAAAAATCAAATTAATCCTTTTCCATATTTCAAAAAATCCCCAAAACTTCTAAAATCCATATCTTTTCGACCGTAACTCCGATTGTGCCCGTTCAAGTCTCTAAATTTTTCTAAAAATGAGATCTACCTCATGGCACTATTAGTTATTAATAGTATATTATTTCTAGGGTTTTGTGTGTTTTTCTCTTGCTTCGCACGTAGTCGACGTTTCGGAAATTCATCAGACGTCGGATTTTCGCAAAGTTTGAAGACGAAGACTGAGGCAAGTCACTCCTTGACCATATTGCTCCTAAATTTAAAATGTTTTGATTGCAAAATTGCATTGCTAGTGTGCACGTTAAATTGATCGGCCTCGGTTTGCGTGTCAAACCGACGGATCTGCCCGGTAGTTGCATTAACCCTGTAGGTCTTTGATATCCTAATCCTTGTCGCTCCACCCTATGGTACCTTGGTAACCATGCTCTCTAAGCATGGATTCCGATGATCTCACCTCCAACACTATTGTTTGTTGATTTGGGAAAATAGGGTTTCCAAAGGTTTTCAAAACCCGACATGCGATGTCGGCGAGATTGCGAAACAAAATTTATTTGCAAAAAATCCGTGGTGCAAAGTGATCGCTTGTGTGGTGGCACTTCATATTCGCATATAAGGACCGATTCCATGGGCAATTTCATCCAAGCATCTCACAGCGCGACCACACGGGTAGAATGGGACACCCCTGGCTGAGTAACTAGTGTTCCTAGGATGGTTTTCGGTTGCTAATAAATGTGGGACTGGTTGGGTGCCAAGAGGGTGATATACCCCTGTTCCTGAGTATAGGAAATGAATTCCTGGTACTTGGTTAAGAGTGAGCACCCATTTATAGGGCAACGTGTTATCCTGGGAAGGCTTTGGAAAGGCCCTGTCGTGAACCTTCCCCACTGACGAGTGCGGGAAGTAAGCTCGCGTCGTGTGGGTAAAGCATGCACCCTTTGCAAAGGTTTTCCAAACTGTTTGAACAGCCACGCCCACGGTTACGGGCAATGTGAGGTGATTTCTCTAGCGTAGATTTATTTGCATGTGCTTTGCGAAAGTGATTTGTGGTATGGGAATCGTTACCAGAATCGGTCTCAGTAGCTGATGGATGACCTGAGTGGTCTGAAACGGGGCTGTGTAACTCGAGATGTCGAATGGCATCATAGATTAGGCTTCCTGAGTGGGAGAAGATTGTGAAATGAGTTGAGATTATGAATGGCTCAAGGAGCCACTGAGATGAGATATGAGATGAAGTCCTGGATAGGACTAAAGTGAAAGGAAAATAATAGAGGAGAATGAGATTTCATCCTAGAGTGGACGAAATTGAAAATAAAGTAATGGATGAGGAAATAGTGGGAAGCTGCTTGTGGGCAAATCCACTGAACTGCTGTCGTGATCCGACAGGCGGTATAAGAATATCTAAGATCAATTAAAATTTGATTCGTCCACTCGAGTTGTTGAGAAGCAATTCGCGGATAGGATCGAGGCGAGAGCCTCCTTCCAATCACATTGAGACAACTCACACATAGGTTTTTGAAAATGTTTTCAAATGAAAAGGTTTGCGAAATAAACCCCAGCCTATCTTTGGTAGCCTGCATAACTCATGTTTTCCGTAACTTGCTGAGTACGTAAGTACTCAATCTATTCCTTTTCTCCCCTTATTCAGGAAGAGTGGAAGTGAAGATTAGGGTTTCTTTCCTAGTCCCAAGCCGTTGCTTCTGGATTAGGTTCTCGCTGCGCTGTTGTTCCACTGCTGTGTTCTATTTGCAGGTTGCTGCTCAGGGCTTGCCTGAAGTCGCAACTTATAAAGGTATAATATATACATATATATTATACTAGCAATTATACCGCGGATACTAGCAAGGTTTCCTGGGACTGGTACCGGCATCGCGGTTCCGTGGGAATTGGTTCACGCCAATCTCCTGCGGCGCTTCCTCTCTGGTATCACTGTAGGTGGTGCCAGGGCAGGAGGCGTTACAACCATTAATAAGTCTGGAAGACTATGTATAGCCACCTTAGGTACGCTGGAAGTGATATCCACTTGTAAATTAGTACTCCACCTTAACTATCCTATTAAGTGTGGAATGCCCTTATGTAAATTTGGTAGTTGAAGAGGAGGAATTTTGACTTGTACAATGTGTAAGATGACCTTTATGTAACCTTTTATGTATGGACCCCTGGTAATGGCTGAAATAATAATAGTTATGTACTAGTTTAATTTGAAATCTGAAATTTGCTGTTTCATGTCCTAGTTACAAATTAGGTGAACTATAAGTAGCCAAAGTAGAGCATACCTTCCCAACCAGAAGACTCTCCATGAATCAAAAGGGCCTTCCCAAAAATGTGGATTCATCTAAACTAAGGACTAATCGGAGTCATACTAGATCACTACAAAGTTAATTTCTCTACTGGCATTGAACCTGATTTGTTTGAAATGCTCTAGTATCCAGCGTAGTTCCTACAGTAAAGAAATATCATTCACCAAAACATGCCCTATTGCCTTTGAGCAGAACCTTTTGACCACACCATGTTGACCATTCTCTTCCCATGAAGATAGATAATATTATGTTGTTATTACAAAGAACTGCAGATATGGCACCATAAGCAACTTTCCATACATTAGTTTCCAAAACAGTATAGTAGACCAAAACCTAGATTACCTCATCCTTTTACCCAGTCGGACCCGAATCTCGGGACGAGATTCATTTTAAGGGGTAAAGCTGTAACATACCCAAATAATTAACTCAATAAAAATCCCTTGAAAGTAAAATCTCGTAGTTTCTACACGAGGGAGTGGATTAAGAAGTAGATTAACTATAATAAATTTTAAAAATGAGTAATCTAAAATTTTTACAGTTGAATTTTCAATTTACTCAAGAATTCACCCCAAGTCTCAAAATAAAATTTTAAAAAAGAATACAAAGCATAGCTCTAGAGGCCATAAAACAAATTTCTAAAATCTTCTGTAGGCTAAATGAAATGGAAGTAATTCATCCAAGTACGTACAAGAGATTTTAATAAAATACCTTACGGTTGGGTGTATAAAAACCTTGAGAGTTAAATTATAAAAATAGGAAAGTGTAATATGCCTAATGTTGTATAGATAAAAGTTTGACATAAAAATATGGAGATAAATAAGTTCATTACCATTTCATGTGCATGCTTTCTTTTGATTGTTTTTAGGTCTTAAAGTGCATTTCCATAATAAGATGCATATGCATTTGTATAGACTAAGGAATTTCTAAAAATAATTGGTTTAACATAAAATCATGGAAAAAAATTCCTATAAACACTATCCAACATAATTAATCCACTGTAAGTTTTATATAATTTTATCACTTCAATTGGTACTTCAACAAAATCTTTCAAATCAGCAAAACTAGGAAGTTAGCTAAAATAAATTGGTTTAATTCTTAAATTTACCAAATAAAAATAAAAACTATTCAAGCAGTGCCCTCTTACCAAAATGTGTACCAAGACGTACCCTACAACCATAAAATTTGGCATAATTTAATTCTCAAAGGAAACACCTAAAATGATAAGTGAAATGCACTAGGGAATAAATGAGATTGTAGAAAACTGTGCCACCAAGACTACTTTATCTTTTTTCCACATTAAAAATATGAAGCCCCTAGCCTTCGAACTTGGCAGGTTGATAGAGCATATATTCACCTACAACCATAAATATTTCCAACCCTAGAAGCCCTCTTTAGATTAGTGAAAACATCAGTGCAACACAGCTGTTCACACAGTCCTGCACATTTAGCATGTAGAGAGCTCCTCTCTCATTTTTCACTGCCATGTGGGACCCACCGGACTCCTGGACCCACCTGACAGTCAGAGACACAGCCCCAGCTCGCTCTCACACCCAGGAACACACCACGCCACACTCCACGCGTCGACGCCAGCGGTTGCCACCTTGGCCAACGACCTCCACGTCAAACTCCACCATTTGAGATAACACCTCGCCATTAGTAGGGATGAAACTGAACGGGATAGATCCCGTACCGACCGTTTTCGTTTTCTATATTATGATACCGTTTTCGACCGTTTTCGAATTTGGCAAAACATAAAAAATTGTCATTTTCAATTGGTTTCACAATCATTTTCAACCATTTTTTGTCCTCATTATTTACTAAAATATAGAAAAATCCCGTACCGACCGTTTTCGTTTTCTATATCGTAATACCGTTTTCGACCGTTTCCGACCGTTTTCATCCCTAGCCATTAGCACGTCCTTCTCTCCCTCATTGCGGTCCAGGGAGAAACCGAGGGAAAACACCTCGGAATCGCCAGGATGTCGCCACCATCACTGGCGCAGCCTGGTGTTCGATAGCCACCACCCTTCCTCGGGTGAGCTTCACTGCAGATCGAGCATGAGAACGTGATACCCTCTCTGTGCGTAATCCATTTCCCTACTTGGCGTCCCATGTTGTGCAGAGCAAAGGAGTCGCGTCGTTGCCGTCACACATGTTCTCGGCCCCAGTGACCACCGTCTGGTTCGCGTAGCCGTTCCGGCTGCTTCAGAGAAGTCCCAGCCAAGCCCTCGCGCCACCAACTGTTAGCTTTGTAATCCTGAGTTCCCGCTCGTGTTTTATTTTTTCTGTTAGTTAAACCTTGGACTGTAGTTGGTTCGTGGGCGACGTCACGGACGTGGGCGTGACGTGCGTGTATGCGTCTGTACGTTTGGTTCGTGGGCGACGTCACGGACATGGGCGAGACATGCAGACCCTGTACATTTGTAAATTTGCTATAAGAGGAGAAGGAAAGAAACAGAAAAGCTGTGCGGTTTTGGCAGCACCAAACTCTCGTGTTCTTGTGTGTGTTTGTTTTCGGGTGAAGTCGCAGGCTCACCGCGGGCGCTAAGGCGAGATCCCGGGTACGGGAGCCGATCCGGGCGCGAGGTCGGGTTCCCGGCAACGAGGTACCCGGGCACGGTCGCAGGTCCCCGGGCGAGGTACCCGGGCACGGACGCGTGTACCCGGGCACGGACGCGTTCCCGGGCGCCAACATTTGGTATCAGAGCGCATCGAGTCAGGACCTGATGTCGGTGCGATCAGAGCCGCGCATCGGCAGGTCGCACACCCCACGGCATCGCCGTCGCCCCTCGCTCTCGCCTATCCCACGCCGCGGTCGTCGTGACGGCGGAGTGATCATCCAGCGGACCGTCAAGGAGACCGGCGCCGGCGCCTCAGTGCAGTACCCTATGCTGACTCGCTCCAACTATCAGGAGTGGTCTATGTTGATGCAGGTCAACATGGAGGCGCAGGGCATCTGGTACGCGATCGAGCCGGAGGAGGACGACGTCGTCGAGTACCGCGACGACCGCCTAGCGATGGCGGCCATTCTGCGCTCCGTCCCGCCGGAGATGCTGTCCTCGCTTCGTGGCAAGCGCACGGCGCAAGCTGCGTGGGAGGCGGTGAAGACCATCCGCGTCGGTGTGCAGCGCGTACGCGAGGCGAACGCCCAGCAGCTCCGACGCGAGTTTGCCGCGCTGGCGTGGAAGGAAGGCGAGACGGCGGAAGATTTCTCCATGCGCATCACCGGGCTCGCCAACAACCTCCGAATCCTTGGCGACGACATCGCCGACGTTGAGGTGGTTTGCAAGATGCTGCAGGTCGTCCCCGAGCATCTCGAACAGGTGGCCATCTCCATCGAGACACTGCTAGACATCAGCTCCATCCCCATCGAGGAGGTGACCGGGAGACTACGTGCCGTCGAGCAGCGCCGCAAGACGGCGCCCACCGTCGACAAACAGGGCAGGCTGCTTCTGTGCGAGGAGGAGTGGCTCGCCAGGCTCAAGCTCCGCGAGTCCGAGGAGAAGGGCGGCGGGAGCAGCTCGGGCGGCGCCGCCGGCAAGAATCGCGGTGGCCGTTCACGCGGTCGTGGGCGCGGAAGGGGCGCGAGCTCCGGCCGGTAGCACGACGGCAAGGCCCAGTCCGGTGGTGGACAGGGCTATGACCGAGATCAGTGCAAGCGCTGCGGCAAACACGGCCATTGGGCGAAAGACTGCCGCAGCAAGCCAAAGGGCGAGGCCCACCTCGCGCAGGCTGAAGAGGACTCGGAACCCACGCTGCTGATGGCTCGAGCCACTGTCTTCGTCAACGCGCCGCCACCACCACTCGCCGCTGCGACCCCACATCCGCCAGAGCGCCGTCTCCTGCGCATCGTCGAGGAGAAAGTCCTCGTGCAGTTCGATGACGAGGCGGAGCACGACGACAGCGACTGGTACCTTGACAGTGGGGCCACCAATCACATGTCAGGCTGCAGGAGCGCCTTCATCGACATCAACACGGCGATCCGCGGCACCGTCAAGTTCGGCGACGGCTCGGAGGTCGCGATCGAAGGGTCGAGCACTGTGCTGTTCGAGGGAAAGACCGGCGAACACCTCCCGCTCACGGGGGTGTACTTCATCCCGAGGCTGACCACCAACATTATCAGCCTCGGCCAGCTCGACGAGGGCGGCTGCGATGTCCACACCAAGCACGGCGTCCTTCGGATCCGTGACAAAAAGGACCGGCTGATCGCACGAGTCCGGCGCTCGGCTAACCGGCTGTACCTGCTGCGGGTGAAGATCGGGCGGCCACTCTGCCTGGCCGCGCGCACCGGCGACAGCGCGTGGCTGTGGCACGAGCGCTACGGCCACCTCCACTTCGACGCCCTGCGCAAGCTCGAGCAGCGGGGCATGGTGCACGGGCTGCCCCATGTCGAGCACGTCCACCAGCTCTGCGCCGACTGCGTCACCACCAAGCTGAAGAGGAGACCGTTCCCGTCGCAGTCGAAGCGGCGAGCGGAGGGACTGCTGGACCTGGTCCATGGCGTCATGTGCGGCCCCATTACGCCGGCGACACCCAGCGGTAAGCAATACTTCCTTCTGCTGGTTGATGACCGGAGCAGGTACATGTGGGTGGCTCTGCTCGCCGCCAAGAGCGACACCCTCGCTGCCGTGAAGAAGTTCCAGGCGAAGGTGGAGGTGGAGACAGGCCGGCGTCTGCGTGTTCTGCGCACTGACAATGGGGGTGAATTCATCTCTGTTGAATTCGAGGAGTACTGCGCCGAGCACGGCGTCAAGCGGCAGCACATAGCGCCGTACACGCCGCAGCAGAATGGCGTGGTTGAGCGGCGGAACCAGACGGTCGTGACCATGGCGCGCAGTCTGCTGAAGAGCCGGAACATGCCGGCATTCTTCTGGGGCGAGGCGGTCGCCACTGCCGTCTTCCTGCTGAATCGGGCGCCCACCAAGGCCGTCGACGGCATGACGCCGTATGAGGCCTGGCACGGTCGCAGGCCGGATGTGCACTTCCTGCGCACGTTCGGGTGTGTGGCGTATGTCAAAACGACGAAGCCGCACCTAAAGAAGCTCGACGACCGCGGCGCTCCGGCTGTCTTCATCGGCTACGAACCAGGCGCCAAGGCATGGCGTTTCTACGACCCGACGACGCGTCGCGCCGTCGTGTCCAGGGACGCGGTCTTCGACGAGCCGGCGTCCTGGAGCTGGAGGGATGAGGACGAGGACATGGAGGCTGGCACTGACTTCGTCGTGGAGTACCCTGCGATGGAGCTGGGCGCCACGCGCTTCGATGCCGACACCGTGAAGGGCTCAGTAGAGCTTCCGGCGACCCCAACTTCGGGCGCCAAGGTCCGGGCGTAGGCGCTGACCCGGGAACGGTCGAGTTCCCGGGCACGGGCGCTGACCCGGGCGCGAGGGCGAGTTCCCGGGGCGAAAGCCCGGGCACGGAGGGCGAGTTCCCGGGGAAAGGGCCCGGGCACGGGGCGCGGGGCGCGGACACGGGGCGCGGAAGCGGGGGTAGGCGCGGGCGAGCGCGGGCACGGTCCCGAGGGCGCTCCCGCGGAAGGCACACCTGCGACGTCGCCCGATGCCTCGACGCCCGCTCCCGCGACTCCAGCACCACCGGCGTCTCCACTGCCCCAGCCTGAGTTCGTCTCGCCGCCTCCAGACATGGAGGAGTACTGGGACGCCGACAACGATGACGTCGAGCCGCGGTACCGCACCGTCGACAACGTCCTCGGGGCAGCGACGCCGCTGGGCCTCGCCGCGCGCCAGGTAGCTGCCGAGCTCCATCTGCAGATTGAGGAGGAGCCAGCCACCTTCGCCGAGGCCGAGAGACATAAGTCCTGGCGTCGTGCCATGATGGAGGAGATGGACTCCATCGAGAGCAACCAGACCTGGCGTCTGGTGCCCCTTCCGCCCGGTCACCGGCCAATCGGGCTGAAGTGGGTCTACAAGGTGAAGAAAAACGCCGCCGGCGAGGTGATCAAGCACAAGGCGCGGCTGGTGGCAAAGGGCTACGTCCAGCAGCCTGGCGTGGACTTCGACGAGGTCTTCGCCCCCGTGGCCCGCATCGAATCGGTGCGGCTACTGCTGGCACTGGCTGCCCAGGAGGGGTGGTCGGTGCACCACATGGACGTCAAGTCCGCGTTCCTGAACGGGGAGCTCATCGAGGAGGTGTACGTTCGCCAACCTCCCGGCTTCACCGTCGCCGGCCACGAAGACAAGGTGCTGCGCCTGGACAAGGCACTCTACGGTCTCCGTCAGGCCCCGCGAGCGTGGAACGCCAAGCTCGACGAGACGCTGGTGGCGCTCGGCTTCAGCCACAGCGCGTCGGAGCACGCCGTCTACGCCCGCAGCAAGGGCGCCTCTCGGCTGCTGGTGGGGGTCTACGTCGACGACCTCATCATCACCGGGAACGATGCCACCGAGATCGCCAAGTTCAAGCAGCAGATGAGCTCTAGGTTCAAAATGAGTGACCTTGGTTTGCTCTGTTTTTACCTGGGCATTCAGGTGCAGCAGGGGAGCGACGACATCAGGCTGTCCCAGGCGGCGTACGCGCGCAAGATTCTGGAGCGTGCGGGCATGGCGAGCTGCAATCCGAGCCACACTCCCATGGAGCCCCGCCTGAAGCTATCGAAGGCGAGTACAGCGGCGCCGGTGGACGCCACTGAGTACCGGGGCCTCGTCGGCTGCCTCCGGTACTTGGTGCATACCAGGCTGGACATTGCCTTCGCCGTCGGCTATGTCAGCCGTTTCATGGAGAGTCCCACCTCCGTGCACCTCAACGCGGTAAAGCGGATTCTACGCTACATCGCCGGTACGATCGACTACGGCTGCCATTACAGGCACACCGAGGCAGAGCTGAAGCTGCTCGGTTTCAGTGATGCCGACATGGGCGGCGACATTGATACAAGGAAGAGCACCACCGGCGTGCTGTTCTTCCTCGGCTCATGCCCGGTGACCTGGCAGTCCCAGAAGCAGAAGGTCGTCGCTCTCCTCCTCCTGCGAAGCTGAATACATTGCGGGGACGACGGCGGCCTGTCAAGGCATTTGGCTGGCGCAGCTCTTGGCTGAATTGAAGAGCGAGCAGCGCGCCGCCTTCCTACTGAAGATGGACAGCCAATCGGCGATAGCTCTCAGTAAGAATCCTGTCTTTCATGATCGAAGCAAACATATAGATGTCAGATATCATTTCATTCGTGAATGCATTGGCGACGGGAGGATGGACATTGAGCACGTCCGCACTGAGGAGCAGCTAGCTGACATACTGACGAAGCCGCTAGCGCGTGATCGTTTCTGCGAACTCCGAGCACAGCTGGGCGTTGTCAAGATCAGCAAGGAACTTCAGGCTTAAGGGGTGAAATGTTAGCTTTGTAATCCTGAGTTCCCGCTTGTGTTTTATTTTTTCTGTTAGTTAAGCCTTGGACTGTAGTTGGTTCGTGGGTGACGTCACGGACGTGGGCGTGACGTGCGTGTATGCGTCTGTACGTTTGGTTCGTGGGCGACGTCACGGACATGGGCAAGACGTGCAGACCCTGTACATTTGTAAATTTGCTATAAGAGGAGAAGGAAAGAAACAGAAAAGCTGTGCGGTTTTGGCAGCACCAAACTCTCGTGTTCTTGTGTGCGTTTGTTTTCGGGTGAAGTCGCAGGCTCACCGCGGGCGCTAAGGCGAGATCCCGGGTACGGGAGCCGATCCGGGCGCGAGGTCGGGTTCCCGGCAACGAGTACCCGAGCACGGTCGCAGGTCCCCGGGCGAGGTACCTGGGCACGGACGCGTGTACCCGGGCACGGACGCGGTCCCGGGCGCCAACACCAACTTCCCCTTGACCTCCACAGCCAATCACCCAAGGAAGCCCCAAGAGTCAAGCCCCGACAGAGGAGATCAACCATCGTCTTCCCCGACTCCGGTCGAAGACCTCACTGTTGATTCTGCCACCCTTGGTAAGTTATAGTTCGATTCCTCGCGTAGGGGCCATCTCTAGGATACCTCTAACACTACGGACATATTTCCTTGGCAGCTTGTTATCGAATCAAGCCACCGCCGTAAATCTGTGAATCCAGCCGCCATCGAACCATCTCCAGTGCCGTCGTCGTCGACCAAGCCTTTCCGTGCCTTGCGTACACCTTGGTGAGCCTCCTGGAGTCCCTTAGGAGCTCATACATGCATCCATTTAGACCAAATCCAACCGTAACTCCACTTTCACCTATAGCCCGATCTGCACCGCCGTTTTGTGACGCCGCTGCACGCAGCTCAGGTCATATCCGGCCACGCCACTGCCACCGTTGGGTGCGCAAGGAAGTTCTCTCCAACTTCTCTTTTGGTCACAACCCCATCCGAACCGCCGTTCACTGCCGCTGAGGCCAAACATGGCCACTGGCCATGGATGGCTGCTCTGTCCAGAGCGCAGGGATCTAGTTCGGAGAAGAATCAAAACCTCAGGTGGCAATTTGTGAAATACCTATGACTGGCATATGGACCCTAGGACCTAATTGTAATAATTAAATCTTGAAGCATTCTTTATGAAGTCATTTTCAACACGTGGGGAGTGCGGGTTCCATTCCCTAGAACTTGAGAGGCTTAAATGCAAAGTGTTACTCACTTACATGAGGACGCCCCTATATTTAAAATCTAGAAAATATAAAGAAATGTTTAAAGCATTATTTGTTGAACTGAAAATTTGAGAAAATTGTAAAATCCATAGAAAATTCATCCTAGCCCCAAAATAATATGAACCAAATTTCCTTGGATTCAAAAAATTATGATCTTTATTTGTGTAAACTTAACCTGACAGCTTATGTGCATAAAATACCCCTAAGTTTTTATGTAGCACATAAATACATATATTGCACCTAGAACTTACAAAATTTATAGTACATCCATGCTAGCTCTAAAATTAATGTAACAAGACTTGTTGAACTCAGAAAATCATGCTCTTATTTACTATAAACAAAAGTGTTGCATACTTTGTGGGCACCCGATTATTCTGCACTATAAGAGGTAATTGGTACGACAACGCGAAATATCTAGTTGGATGGGATCTCGAATAAAAACCAAATAAAACTGTAACCATCCAACCTCATCGCAGCCTTGTCACACAAATCACCAAATATAATGCAAAACAACCGAACGCCAGACTAAGAACACAAGAGATATTTGGAAGAATAGTTACACCAGTCCACACGGCGAGATATGCCCGTCAAACCACACGAAGGCGGCGACCAAACACGATACATATCTCTGAGGACATGGTCTACGGTTGAACTATTCTCCATGCATCTCAACTGTTCTAAGTCTATACTCATGCAGACTAGCCCCAGGAAAATTGCTAGTCCACACTTTCATCTCTAGCAATGGTATACAATAAGTGGTTGTACAAGTAAGTAAACTAAATTTTCTACATCAGAGTTACATAGGCCAAAAGGCAAATATATGATTCAGCGGAAGCTTGTCTACCATACCACAGGCAATCCGACTAGGGGTACACCCTTAAAGAATCAATCCTGAAAAAGCAACGGAATCCCGTAGCACTTCAACCTACAACAAGGTAATAAACGGAAATACAAGCAAGAGTCAGTACATTACCGAAATAATGTACTGGCAATGTCAATCCTATAATACATGCAAGTTCTAAATCAAGGAAAGGCTATTTGTGGGTTCAGTTTTGCATAAAGCTAATTTTAGTTCACAATTATTTTGCAATGGTAATTTAGAAAGCATTTAAACAAATATAATAAGTAGTGAAGTGATCAACATAATATCAACATAATGATTTTCCTGCTTGTGCCCTCCTCGGCAACAAGACACCATAAGCATTGTAATAAGCATAATAGTTCTCATAAATCACCAATCCTCATCCCAATTTCATAAAGCATTTTAGAAACATAAATCTATACTCAATGAGCACAACCATGCCGCTCATGACCGTGAGCACGGCTAACCGATTAGTTTTGACTCTGCAGAGTTTGTACATCGTTACCCACATGATGTGATAGAAGCCCAACGGCTACACTCTAGTTTGTCCGGTACCCGTCGGTACCACCACACTCTTCACGTTGAATGCGGTCTAGAGGTCACAACATAGCTTTTACATTACCTAATATTTAACCTTGCACCAGCACGAGGTGTGTTACTCCACATCGGGGTGCAAACCCGATGCCGTGGGTGGCGGGCCCACGCCTTAAACCCAGCGTCGTGGGAATCTGCCTACACGGCTCCCCACGAGGCACACAACGTTGTATTGGACAAACTTAGACGCCTACGCCATGAGGTGATCACAGTCCCTCATGGTTCACATAGGTAGCTCCTCTGGACAGTCCTACCGTACATTCGTAGGCACTGCCCCTACTACTCAGCCTACCAAAGTGCAAGGCTAAATATTAAGTAACTTAATCCACTATGACCATCCCATAACTAGCACATGTGGTTGTACTGTTTAACATGAGAATATGGCACTGAGTTCAGTCCTTAACTGACCCGGGCGAACACTCCCCCTATCAGTGTGCAACTACTTCATATGCACACCACTTGCCGCCCAAGTCTAAATCAGGTTTTCCATCATTTTAGTTCACAAATAATCAGAGGCTTCACCTCTGTCCAGGAGTTATAAAATTCCCATTTTCAAATATATATAGTGATCACTGTAATATTTAGCACGTTACTAAGCATAGCTAAGCATAAGCAAGTGTATTGACTTGATACAGACCCCCCATGAGTACAAACCAAGTACTTTAATCAAGCCTAAGGTTACAAACATCAAGGATACAAGTTCTAAAGGTTGATCATGCAACAATTTGGTTATAACTACCAATTTCCACAATTTAAATACCGATAGTTGCAAATACGCATGCAATTTTACAAACAACACATTTCATTCCCCAAAACATAGGATTCAATTTGTTCAAGGAGGAGGGGAGAATACTTGCCTTACTCTTGAGTACACGGACTCCAACTATTTCACTCCTTCACCGATATCGAATTCGTTCTCTAAAAGGAAATAACGTACGATCGAATAAATAGCAAATAATGCAGAAAATATGAAATGCTCTAATATGCATGATATTTTATGCTTAGGTTGCTACTGTCTAAAGTGAATTTAGGTGAAGGAATTTCTATTTTATCACGTTCTGTTTGAGAGTTATGAATTTTACGAGTTCTATACGAAAATACGTCCGAACACGATTTAAGGTCAAAGTTGAAGTTATTCTGATATGTGTGAGATCTATACAGTGACTAGGTACTGGTTTTATATACTCTCTGGTGAACTTATTTTTATCTTTGCACTTGCCATTTGTGAGATATGATTTTACAATTTTTATGTGTCCTTTTAGTAGTATAAAATGTACTGATTATGTGTGGCCTAATTCTGTGCAAACTGAGTTCATAAATGGAAAGTATACATTTTTATAAGAATTACAAAATTTGTTTGACATTTTTCTGAGTTATAATGGATTTCTTATGAATTTTCTAGTTAAAAGTCCATTTTCACCCTTTATTTACTCTTATAAATTTTCTTGCAGATTTCCTGTACGAATGTGCTACTGTTTAATTTACCAGATTGTAGAGAATAAAATTACAAAACCAACAAAACTAGTTTCACTCAATTTGGAGTTAGGATGGATTTTATATACATTTTCAAAGTTAACTAAATTTTCAATGTAACAGAAAAGCATTTAATCATTGCTTTTGTTTTTTCTAGGATTTTAAATCATGGGGTCCATATGTAAATGAGACAGAGCAGAGCAGGCGTGCACTGAAAGCATGGAGCGGACCGTCCAATTGCAGTTCGGACCGTCCGGCGAGTGGAACACAGGGGCACAGCCACAATAGAACGGACCGTCCGATTGCAGTTCGGACCGTCCAGCCAGGCAAAAACAGAGGAGGGCAGTTAGTGAGCTTTTCTGTGGCAGCGACGGCGAACGGTGGCTCGGCTCGGGTAGTGACCAAAAGAGAAAAGGTGGGGAAGACTGTGGCGAAGCTGTGGGTGGTCTTCTTGCCATCTCGGGTGATCAGAATCTCTCCGGCGTCGAGCTCCAGCGGCGGCTATTTTCGGGCTGACGATGCCGGCTTTGGTTTGGGCTCGATTTTGGCCGTGCACATGCATGTATGAGCTATTACTAGGTGTAAGGGTTCTCACCGTGGCGTCTGGCGAGGCCGGCGAAGTCAGTGTAGTAGCAGCAACGTCGAAGACAGGCCGGCGGCGGCGGAACGCAGTGGATCTTCGTCGATAGCATCCTCCGGTCAACGAGCTGCCAGGAAAAAGGGTGCACGACGTCCTGTGAGTCCTAAGGTAGCTACTCGTGCGATGAATCGATCTAACTCTCACCGGGGAGTGAGGAATCGATGGCGGCGGCGACTTGACTGGAGAGGAAGAAGATGGCCTCGATCTCAAGCTTCACTGCATCATCTCCCGATTCCTTCTGCCGGTTGTCTTCTGGGAGTAAGGCGATGACACTGGCGAGCTGGCTCGGTCAGAAACCTCCTGTGCCGGCCGGAACGGCGAAGCGACGCCGGCGGCGGCCCTGCAGATCAGAGGACAAGGACGGCGGCGCCACAGCGACTTCGGTCGACGGTTCCTAGGGCAGGTAAAGTGCGAAAATGGAACCATTAGAAGGTGTAGATCACGTTCCCGGGGCTTAGAAAGGACGGAGCCCACCGGCGTTGGCTTGGGACCGATCGAACACCTCCGTCAGAGGAGCAGATAGACTTGCCGGCGGTGATCCTTGGAGGAATTCTTGGTTTTCTCGGTGGGAACGTGGAGAGGGAAGGAAGGAGACTCTGTTGATGGCGTTCGGAGGTGAAAATGTCGATGCTCTCAAGGAATGGAGCTGGGCTGGCTGAATCAGTAGGCAGAGAGAGTGAGAGGAAGAGGAGAGGAGGACACGTCTGCCATGCAACAGCTGAGTTGTATCCATCTCTACAGTACCCTTGGTGGGTCCCACATGTAAGATAGCACTTTTCTACACATATTTGGCTAGATTTTCTCTATGACTTGTGGGTCTAAGTAGTGATGTTCTAGGAAGATGAGAGAGGTGTGGGTGAATTTCTTGGTGAAGCACACTGTCCCAGAGATGCTAAGACTTACAGGTGGGCCAGGGTAGCTGTGGGTCCCACTTGGAAGTGAAAGATGAGAGGAGAGCTCTCTAGAAGCCAAGTATAGGAGGCTGTGCCAATAGCTGTTTTGCACTGATGATTTTGCCGAGTTGTAAAAGGTTTATGGGGTTGGAAAAAATTCACATGTGTAGGTGGATATCTGTTCTATTGATCTGCCAAATTCCAAAGCTAGAGGTCTTATATCTTTAATGTAGGAAAATTATGAAATAGGCTTAGTGACACAGTTTCTGCTGTGCACTAGTCTGAGTCAGTGAGCTTTGCCCTATTATTTTATGTTCAAGTTTTGTGAAGATTGTACTGAAATTTTTACTGCAATTAGTTCACAATCTAATCCAGGCTCTGGTAATTTTGGTGAGAACCGTGATTGATGGATTAATTCTGGCAAAGGTGTCAAATAGGCAGTCTGCAGGTGAAAGTTATTCTGTATTGCTGAGTTAAGAGTATTTATTTGAGACACTTATTGAATTGATAAAATCTGGTAAAAATTACTGGAGATAGAGAAGGATGTGATTAACCTGCTGACCAAATTTTGTTGCTAGGAGTGATCTGGTTTATTTTTGGTGGATTCGCAAAGTAGGGTTGTGGATCCAGTTTTTCTGAAGTTTCATTTATTTCTCCAGTGCCTTGATCTTATCATTTGATGTGTTTTCTTTGGGAGAAAAATTAAACCAAAATTACTGGTGGTAGGGTTCTTGTTGGCACACACTTTGGAAAGAGAGATCTGTCCAATTATTCTTCATTTTCATTTGGTGAATTTTAGAAGTATACCTATTCATCTTTAGCTAGCTTCCTAGTCTAGCTGATTTGAGAGATTTTATTGAAGTACCAATTGAAGTGATAAGGTTATAGAAAATTTACAGTGGATACATCATGTGGGATAGTGGTTACAGGAATTTTTCTATGATTTTACGTTAGACCTATTCTCCTTAGAAATTATTTAGGCTATACAAATATATATGCATCCTATTGTGGAAATGCACTTTAAGATCCAAAAACAATCCAGAAAAAGGTATGCACATGAAATGGTAATAATTTATTTATCTTTATACTTTATGTCAAACTTTTATCTATACATATTTAGTCATATTACATTTTCTGTTTATCGTGAGCTAACTCCTAAAATCTTTATGCACTCCTGAGATATTTTAACTTGGTCAAAACCTATTATCGTTGCTCCCTAGTTTGGAAACTATAGGATTTTACTCTCGAGGTCCTTTTTGTTAATTTGTTTTGGTTAGAATTTCGAAAGTCGAAATTCTGGTATGTTACATACTTAGTATAAGAAATACTTTTAACTTTTGTGTAATACAAAAATACACTAATTTATACCTAGAACTTATAAAATTCATAGGAAATTCATATTAGCTTTGAAAATTATGAGCTCAGCTTTTTTGGACTTATATAAGTATGATATATTTTCTGTATATTTAATAATTGGCCAACCTAGTACAGAAGATGACTCCAAAAAATTGTGTAATAGATAAATGTATATATAAGGTGTATAATATCTTCTAAAACTTATAGAAAATTCATGCTAACTCCAAATAAAGTGAAATAAGATTTTTTGTACTCATAAAATTTTAATCTTTACTTCTGTGATGTAAAATTTGGTCAAAATCACTATAGAAAATACCTTCAAATACACATGATGCATAAGTAACATATTCTACCGTATTTAGACTTCAAACCTTTATAACTTGCTTATACTGAATTATTAAATTGAAATTTTTTTACGACAAATCGTCCTAAGCTATACCAAATATCACTGTAAAGTTAAGATTTACAAAACTACCTTCCAAATCGCATGTATATTTAAAGAACACGTATAAATGATGTAATCGCGTATATAACTTCTAAAAATTTATATCTCAAAAGTGAAAAATGATAAAATAGAAATTCCTTCACCGAAAATCATACAAAGTCAGTACCAACCCACTGTGTAGGCTACACCCATATTAAAATAACTTGAATTTTGACCTTATATTGTATTTAATTGTATTCACGTATAGAACTTGAAAAATTCATAACTCACAAATAAAAAGGAATAAAATGGAAATTCATTCACATAAATTCATCTTAGGTCAGAACCAACCTACTTCATAAACCCCATGCATTATTGAGCATTTTGTATTTTTCACATTATTTGCTATTTATATGATCGTATGATAATTTTCATTTAAAGGACAAATTCGAAGTCGGTGAAAGAGTGAAGTAAAGGTTACTCTAGGTATTCAAGAGTAAGATAAGTATTCTCCCCTCCTATGAACAATTTCAATCCTATGTTTTGTGGAATAAAATGTGTTGTTTGGAAAATTGCATGCGTATTTGTAACTATCAGTATTTAAAATGTGGAAATTGGTAGTTATAACCTAATTGTGGCATAATCAACCTTGAGAATTTGTATTCCTTGATGATTGTAACCTTAGAAATGGTTAGAGCATTTTATTTGTGGTCATTTGGGAATCTATATACTCATACATATGCAAATTGCTTAGCCATACTTAGAGATATGCTAGAATAGATTGTGATCACTTTATAAATGAGATTTTGGGAATTTTATAACTTCTGAACAGAGGTGAAGCCTCTGGTTATTTGTGAACTAAAATGATGGAAAAATGTGATTTTAGACTTGGGCGGTAAGTGGTGTGCATATAGAGTAGTTGCACACCGATAGGGGGAGTGTTCACCTGAGTCGATTAAGGACTGAACTCTACCTTCTATTGTTTATAGTATAACCACATGTGCTGGTATGGGACGGCCTTAGCCTATTAAGTTGTTTATGTGTCTAACCTTGCATTTGGGAGGTAGTTGTAGTATGAACTACTCTTGGGGATGGTTTATAGGAGCTACCCATGTGCGTGTGTTAAAATTTTTACGAGACTAGAATCATTCCAGTGTGTGTTCTGTAAGTGGGTTGTTTCTCTACTTACAGCATGGGAGTCTAGGCATGTCCAATAAAATGATGAGTGCCACGTGGGTTGTTTCTCCACGACGTCTCGGTGTTTTGCTAACCACCGTGATGGCATTAAGGATCCGGACTTAGTATGGATTCCCGCTCATCGTGCTCATGCAAGGTTAGACAAATAGACAATATAATGGCTTCATTGTAACCTCTAGACCGCACTCAACGTGTAGAGTGTGGTAGTGCTTTGCAAGCATAAGACAAACTAGAGAATTCACATCATGTGGGTAAAGTTGTACAAACTCTGCAGAGTCAAAACTAATCGGTTAGCCGTGCTCACGGTCATGAGCAACATAGGGATGTGTCATGAGTATAGTTTTGTGCTTTACAAATGTGTTTATGAAATGGGGATATGGATTGGTGAATTTTGATGACTTGTTGCCGGGGAGGGTAACAAGTATGAAACATATATTATATTGATCACCTTCTTTATATACTATACATGTTTCATTGCTATACTAAATACCGTTGCAACTGATTGTGAACTAAAATTTGCTTTATGCAAAATGAACCTAGAAATAGCCTTCTCCTTGATTTAGATCTTGCATGTAGTGATATAGGATTATCCTTGCCAGTATATTATTTCGGTAATGTACTGACTCTTACTTGTATTATTGTTACTTAACTTTGCTGTAGGTTGAGTGCCACGGGATCGGTTGATTCTTCAAGAATGATTCGTTAAGTGGTCTACCCCTAGTTGGTTGCCTGTGGTATGGGTAGATAATTTTCTGCTGAATCGTATTATTTGGTCGCTTGGCCTATGTAACTCTGATTTTATAGATTTAGTTTATTTACTTATACACCCATTTATTGTATACCATTGCTTGAGATGAACGTGTGAGACTAGTGCTTTTCCTAGGAACTAGTCAAACACAAGTATGGGCTTGAAATAATTTAGATATTTACTTAATAGCTATTGTGGATCGAGTCCTCTGTGATATGTAGTCGCTTGGTCTCCACCATCGCGTGGTTTGATGGGCATATCTCAGGGAGGACTAGTAAAAACTATTCTATTGAGTATCTCATTTATTGCAGGTTCGGCGCCGTGAGTTTGTCACGTATTTGTGGTTCGTGTCGTCAAGTCTGCTTTGAGGTGTGGTGGTTATTGTATTTATTTGGTTTTATTTGTGACCCCACCACTCCAATAGTTAGCGTTGACATGGCGAGCTACAAACTACGGTACAAGTCTTGCGGTGTCCACACAAAAATGTTTTCCAATTCACTGGGCCGAATCCGGCCAAGTCCTCCTTCTCTCTCTGTGCGCGGCCTGCCAAGCCCACCGCTCCTCCACTCTCTCGGCCGCACTCGTGTCGGCCCAGGACAGCCCGTGAGGCCTCCTCCCTCTCTCTCCTACTGACAGTGGGCCCATTTGTCAGGGTCGTACCCTACCTCTTGATGGAGTCCGATTCCACCACGGTGCCGCTGTCCCCTTTCCAAATCCGGCCGTCTTGATGATGGATTCCCAAAATTCGTTGGGGGTTTGGAAATCCTTGACGCCCTCTTTCTTTCGCCTCTCAATCCGGGAAGTTTTTCATCATGTGGAGCTTGGACTCGAGTTTCCTAACTCATCCGGAAACCCTAACCTCTCTGTCGCCATTTCCTGTCGTCACCGACCAGGACTCGTCTTCCTGGTGCCATAAAAAGGATGCCTGAGCTCCCATTGTCCTCAATCCGTCATCAATTGAAGAGGTCCCGAGCCCTAGACTCGTCGCGCCATTTTGATCTCTGTCCACTACTGCTGCCACCTTCCATCCGAGCCGTGCCATCGATTCTGTCGTCACCAGAGTCCGTCATTGTCATCAACAGCTTCGCCGGGACAAGGAGGACCTCGGCCGCCCATCTGCTTCGTCGAAGCCCATGGAACTTGTCACCACCGTCAAACCTGAGGACGCCGCCATTTTCTCAATGTTCTTTGCCCATTTTCGGCCAGCACCACCTTTAACATTGATCTGGAAAAGTAAGTGCATGATGAAAAATTAAAGTTTTCTATAGTTGTTACTTATGGATCGGCTAACTTCAGTTTTCAATCGTCCAACAAACTTTTAACAAAGAAGGTTTCATCACACCCCTTGTTGTAAACTAACACCCTACGCATCAACTCCCCAAATTTGGTATAAAACTCCTCAACACTACCTAGCTGACTCAGGTTTTCTAATTCCTCTAGGTGTTGTTAGTATTTATCCTTCCCAAACTTGCTATTCACTGCCACACACAACTCAGCCCAACTCTCTGCACTATACACGTCCTCATATGTTTGCAACCACAGTGCTTCATTTCCAGTAAAATGCAGAGTTGCGAATGATGCCAATATGTCATAAGGCACTTGATACATGTGGAAATACTTAGCTTCTCACAATTTATCTTCCACAACTTGGGGTTGTCACCATCAAATATTGCGCAATTGGTTTCAGGTAATCTAGAACTTCCAAACTTGCTACTACTCTGGGATCCCCCAAATCCTCTATCAGAACTCTCTATTAATGTAATACCCCAAGTTTTAAATAAGTGTATTTTGGGAAATAGTTATTAGTAGGCATGAAAAATTCAACTTTTAAACCGTTATCCGAATGGATGATCGAGACTGTGGATGTGTAGATCTCGTCGAGTAGTGCGATTTACACTACAAATTTGTGGTAATCGGAGTTCAAACGAATTCAAGGTGATCGAATTGTTCTGAATCGCTCGATTGTCATTAGATTATCCCTATGTAAGCAACTAAGGAAAAAAAGGAAAAAAATAAAGAGAGATCGGGAGGACTTCAGCCCTAGCACCGCCAACGTCGTTGATGCTCATGCCACCGCTGCACGGTTGCCGCCACCACTTTGCCATGGGCTGCTCGTCGCTCACTGCCGCTGCTCCTACTGCTGTTGCCGCTGCCACTGCCACTGCCACTTCTGCTGCTTGCGGCGATTGCTGCTCCTTCCACTTCTGACCGCCCCGCCAAGCAGGTTTGGATCTGTTGCTTTGCTCTTGCTCTGCTGCTGCTTTGCTTCTGCATATTGCTTTGCTGATCTGCTGCTGCTACGTGTTGGCCTGCTGCTGCTGCTGTGGGTTGCAGCAGCAGCCTACGACCAGAGCGCTAGGGGGAGGAGAAGCAGGAAGAAGAGAAGGAAGAGAGAGAAGAGGAGAAAAAAAAGGGAGAAAACTTGGGAATTTTTGTGAGTTTTCTTCAATTCAACAGATTCGTTCCAAATTGGGTATAATATGGTTTTCCTCTCAAATTGGGTATAATATGGTTTTCTACTCAAATGAAAGTTGTAGATCATTTTCTTTAGATGTTCGTAGTGTTATTATTTTCTACTTTTCGTTAGGTGCTCTACGAGTTATGCATGAAACAGTGAAGGGACCATTATAGGTAGTTTAATACGGGTCGACGGGAAAAATAGAAACTGTGTTTTGGTGTTTGTAAATATTCTAACTATTGATAGTTAGTTGCGTATAGAGTTTTACATATAGTTTTGCTCCATACGTGTGGAGGGTTCCAACGTGGGAGTTGTTGAGCCGGGTTGTCACCGAAGCTAAGGCAAGTGCAAGACGAACTTGTGTGATGTGATCAATGGACTGATTTATTCTATTTACTTTACTTTCATTATAGCATTATAACTCATCTTATTAGATAGTTTCTCGATTCGTGATTCATGCTATAAATCACGTTTCATTATATTCATGATTCTCTATTCCAGTTTCATTCAAATACTATGTGTAGGCATAGAGTGTTTTATTTGGTTCTTTATTCATGATCATAGTAGTAAGCGCTAGCCCCGCTTACTCAGCTTACCGGTAATGCTAAAGGATGTCCACCTTTGCCCCGGAGGGGAACTACTACTTCTTAACTTCTTCATTTCCAATAACAAAAGAAAAATGTTTCATATGGTTTCTTATTGCAAATGAGAGATGCATATGTCCTTTTCTAGTTCTATAATGTACTTGCTGAGTATTCTTTACTCACTCTTGTGTTTTATTTTGTTTTTAGGTTGACATGGACATGCATGGGATGGGAGTAGCACCCTCTATTTCACCTTTTATTGCACACTTTAAACTATAGCTTTAAGTTTCATAATCTTGCTTAGCATCAATCAGGGATTGAATTTGTAAATGGTCATTTAATGTTGTGGTCATTAATTGTGGCGTTGGTGGTGGTTTGGAACGTATGGGTGTTAATATCATTTGTTTGTTTTATAACTCCCTGTCGTGGATGTCCATATTTACAGGGGATACTGCCGAAATTTCTAATAATTTTAGCAGCTAGCAGTTTTAGGTGTGTTCTAGTGTAGCACTCCAGGAATATTGATTTGCAATTTGGTAATAACCAAATTCGGGTGCAAGAAGAGGATATTGAAATGACAATATTTTCCACGAGGTATGGGCATTACAAGTATAGGGTGATGTCTTTTGGGCTAACTAATGCACCAACTTATTTTATGGAGACCATGAACAATATGTTACATCCTTTTCTAGAAAAGTTCGTGGTGGTATTCATTGATGATATTCTGATATACTCCAAGAATGCGGAGGAGCATGAGCGCCATTTGAGGATGGTACTAGAGACTCTATGGGAGAACAAGTTCTATGCTAAATTGAAAAAGTGAGTTCTGGCTTTCTGAGGTGGCCTTTCTTGGGCATATAATTAATTAGCAGGGTATCTTGGTTGATCCTTGAAAAGTTTCAATTGTGGTAGGATGGAATAGGACAAAAAATGTTAATCAGATGAGGACTTTCTTGGGCATGGCAGGGTACTATCAGCGCTTCATGAAGGATTTCTCGATTATTACTAAGCCAACGACGATGCTCACACACAAAGATGTGAAGTTCCAATGGATGGGTGATTGTGAGCATAGTTTTCAGCAGTTGAAGGAGAGGTTGGTGACTGCTGCATGCTCACTTTACCCGAACCCAGTAAACGTTTCACTGTTTATTCCGATGCTTCATGGGTAGGTCTTGGTTGTGTTCTTATGCAGGAGGGTAATATTATAATGTATGCATCAAGACAGTTAAAGAACCATAAGAAGAATTACCCCACTCATGATCTTGAGGTGGCAGCAGTGATTATCGCTCTCAAGATTTGGAGGCATTACTTGTATGGTGAGTCTTGTGACATTTTCACTGATCATAAGAGTTCAACATATATTTTTTCTCAGAAGGATTTAAACTTGAGGCAGAGGAGGTGGCTGGAGTTGATTAAAGACTATGATCTCAATATTCAATACACATCGGGTAAGGCGAATGTGGTTGCGGATGCTTTAAGCCGGAAGGTTGTTCCCCCAACTCTAAGTTGTTTGATAACCGATTTCGAGGGGATGAATATCTCCTATTGTTATGTCGGAGTGGCGAGTGCTGAGTCACGTGTTATTCTTGAGTCCGGCATACCCCAATGAGTCCTATAGGCCCAACAGAATGGCCCGTTGCTGCAATAGGTTAAGAGGCGTGTGAAGGAAGGAAAGACCGAGGATTTCATTTTGGATGCCTCAGGAGTTGTGTGATTCCATGGGTGTTTATGTGTACCACAGAAAGCTGAAGTCAAAGAAGAGATTTTTGCGAGAAGCACACGGAACTCCTTATAGTGTGCATCCTGGCAAGAACAAGATGTATCATGACTTGAAACAGATTTATTGGTGTAATCGGATGAAAGTGGATGTGGCAAAGTACGTGGCATCATGTTGAGTATGTCAGCGAGTGACGATTGAGCATAAGAGTCCTGCTGCGAAGTTACAATCATTAGAAGTTCCAATGTGGCCATGGGATGACATTGCTATGGATTTCGTGGTTGGATTGCTGTCATGCCCCAAACCGACTTTCCAGGAAGGACGAGTCTGAGTCATAAAATTCTCCTGCATAATCGTACCAGTCCTAGGAATATAGTGTTGGTACAACAGGCGATGAAACCGTCATGGCACAACTATCTTTATTAATAGATATAGTTTTACAAGCAGGTTGGAACTGCAGATATACCCCGAGTTCACAATGATATATTAACAAAAGAGCGGAAACAGAAACTAGCCTAAAGCCACAAGCATGACTCGTGAACTAAGCTGAAACACTAAAACTCTTTGAATCTAGCCTAATCCTGGAAGAACTCCTCATCGGTTGGATCTATCTCTTCTTCCAGCACTGGGGAAGAAGATATATATATAGAGCAAGGGTGAGTACTAGCGTACTCAATAAATCATGGGATCTTAAGTGGTCAATGCAAGCTTCAAAGAGTGGTTGGTTGTTTTGTCACTTCATTTTATTCAGAATTCTTTTGAATATTCTAAGTGTGTGCTTCTCGACGACCTGAGCGAGGTGAAGTCTTCCTGGTCCGGTCGGAGTGAATTGTCTCAGTCTTTGATTCAGCACAACTCTCAAGAGTTGGCTTTCGGGATTCAGCTACACCAGCTGATCCATCCACATACTGG
Source organism: Oryza meyeriana var. granulata (assembly GCA_003991445.1). NCBI lineage: Eukaryota > Viridiplantae > Streptophyta > Magnoliopsida > Poales > Poaceae > Oryza > Oryza meyeriana. Next base: position 78,136 of record RYFJ01000617.1, on the reverse strand, counting down.
GCTTACTGTCCTCGACAGCTCCACCATTATTCCAAAAACGGATTCCCGAACCCACAACATCTTTCACAAGCAGTAGACAAACAAAACTATACTAAGGAATCACCTCATATCCACCCATGACCGTGGGCACAGCTGTTCAAACAGTTTAGACCTCTGCAGAGGAGGTACTCTTTACTCACACGACGCGACTTACCCTATCACCTAGCTCACGATGAACAGACACGACTGGTGACTAGGCATTTTCGAAGTTGACAGCAGGTTACCTCATGCCGACTGGAGGGCTCCATGACCAACGATAGGGTAGGTCCACGACCATACTGTGCCAGGAACCCAGGAGGCATCCCCATCGCCATACCGCATGATCCACAATCCAATGGCTAGCAAGGCGTCCCTGGGTGACAAGTTACTCAACCAGGGGCTGTCCCATATTACCCATGTGGTTGTACTCTTGTATGTTCGGATGAAATTCCAAAGGAATCAATCCTTAACTGCAATGCAGGAGAATCGTCCTGCTAGCACGATTCCCACATCACGGGTTTTGTAAAATCATTTTGTTTTCAAGACACCGACCCAGGTGTCGGGTTTTCCAAGGTTTTAGAAACCCAAGTTTTATCCATCGTAATCATTTTTAAATTTGATAGGCGATCACCGGTACCATGCCCGTCAGCACAGGTACCGTGATCAGTCAAGAGAGGTGACAAGGATGTTCAGGGGATCACAATCATTCAAGGTGTCAATGCAGCAATTAGACTGGCGGCCCATCGGTTGTCTCGTGACCGTGGCTGAGAAGGTAATCCAGCATAGCCTAATTAATGCAATTTCAGCAAATAAAATACTTAGTTCTGTAATTATTGGTGCAACATGTTCAAGGACGACTTGTCATGCTCAAGGCCTGAAGCTTCGCCTTCGAGGCCCATGTCTTGAGGCTCCTCCGACTCCGATGCTACACATGGAACGAGACAACTCAATGAAAAGACTAAAATAAAAGCCCTATTAGTGACCTCTAAGTGTGCCATTAGATAGATCTCATTTTTAGAAAAATTTTGGAAGGGGAACAAAGTCAATCGGACAAACAGTCAAGAAGATATGAATTTCTAAAGGTCTTAGGAATTTCTGGAATATGGAAAAATGATTTAGAAAAGAGATTCTCTATTTAATTCACTCCTGGGCTGCTAACTTCCAGGGCACACGGTGGTTGGGTCGAGTCGGACAGGATTTGGCCCACGTGGCGCGGAACCGGGCGAGGCCAAGCGGGGATGGGCCGAACGGCCTCACGAACCAACAAGTGGTGGAGTGGCGCAGGTGGAATCTGACCAGCGTGCCCAGGTCCGAGGGTGGGGCCTGTTGGTCGGTCTCTCGGTGCACGTGAGATGGGTTCGCAGAGGGACAACACATGGGGAGGCGGTAGACGGGGTGCAGTTATTCGGTTTGCAATGCTCTGGAGTGCGGTGGTCCCACATGCAGTCCCACGGTCCTCGATGGGCCCGGTGTGCGTGAGACAGGGAGAAGGGCTCGGCACTCAGCCGCACGGGGCGAGAGGAAGACGATTAATAGGACTCGGATCCAATGGCTATGCGACGGTGAGGCCCGTTGGGGCGATCAAGTGAGAGACGAGAGGCGGCAAGACCCTAGCAGAGAGAACGGAACATGGGGAGGATATCCAACGGCTCGGATTCGTCGGACAAGGAACAACAGTGGGGAATCACGGCAAAGAACGGAAATGAAGCTGATTTGGGGACTTCTCCGGTGAAGCTTCGTAGGGCGATTCCTTGCGGTAAAGGGCTCCTGATGCAGTCCAGAGGTGGTTCCCGGGGAGTATTTGGATGGTAGGTGGCGCTATACGACAGGCGGCGGTGGACAGCATATGGGCGGTGCAACGAACGTTGGAATAGCATCTACGGCGAGGAGATTAGCCCCAGGAGGCACTGGCGGTCACACACGAGAGCTAGTGGAGGGACAGAGGAGAAAAACGAGGAGGGATGGGTTACCGTTGGTGGAGAACGCAGTGACGAACGGCCGGCGGCACGAATGAGCGGGGAGGAAGGAGACCGACGGCGGCAGCAATGGTCCTGGGTGTAGCTTGGGCTCGCCAAGGCTCGGGGAGGTCCAACGGGTATGGTGGCAGAGGGGTTTTGGAAGGGAGAGTGATGGAGCGGTGGGGGAGTTTTATAGCCGAAGCTATGTCAGTTGCGGCAGGGGTGGTCTGGGGATTTCCTGTGGCAAGCAGTGGGCTGTCACAGTCAAGGCGAGGACGGCGAACAGGCGAGGTGGCATCAGCGGTCCGTGCTCCACCGCGGGTTGCGACAAGGGTGGAGCAGAGGCTCGTAGCGGGGAGAGGAAAAAAGGAGGACAAACGGCTCCCGGGCACAAAAGGGAGGGGAGGAAGAGGAAAAGGAGGGCTTCCTCCTGGTTTTGGGATGGCGGGGGCAGTCAAGCCCATCTTGAGCTTGGCGGCTTGCGGCGGCCATGGTGACGCGAGGGAGGATGACAGCACGAAGCCGAGCGAGCGCGTTTGGGGTGGAGTGGGGACAAGGCAGTCTCCGGCACAGGGCGGTGACGGTGGAGTCCTTCCGATCGGCGAGGATGAGCAGGAACGGTGGAAACTGAGATGCGGTGGCAATATTTGAATTGGCAGCGGCAAGAGCGAGAGAGAAACAGAGAGGCAGAGAGGAACGGAGAGAGAGAGAGAGAGAGAGAGAGAGAACTCTCTCTCGGATCGGTCTCGGGACATGCAAGGCACGTGCCGCATGGGGCAGCAAGCCAAGCGGGCTGGGGGGTGCATAGGAATGGGCCGGGGGAAATGAGACCTACGGTCCATAGGATAATTTGATCTTTTTAAGAGAGTAATGGGGATTTGACTTCTGTTGAATTTTTTGGAGGGAATCAAATGGATGAATGAATTTGAATTTTCGATTGATTTGAATTAGAGGATAGATCACAGAGCATGGGACTTGGCTTGGAGAGAGGATCGAGATCTTGGCACACACCACCAGAACCAATTAAAACCCAATTTTTGCAATTAGCGATTTTAATAAATTTTAGTAACACTAGGGCGTTACAGTTGCCTTGTACTCCGCGAGGAAAGGATGCTATTTGGGTTGTGATAGATTGTCTAAGTAAGGTGGCACACTTCATTCCTATTCGCACCACGTACTCCGCAAGTGACTTGGCACCAATTTATACACGTGAGATAGTGAGGTTACATGGTATGCCTTGCTCGATTGTTTTGGATAGAGATACTAAATCCATTTCTAAGTTCTGGGAACCTATACAAGAGGTATTTGATACTCATCTGAAGTTCAATACTACTTTTCACCCTCAGACAAATGGTCAATCTGAGCGGACAATTCAGACACTAGAGGACATGTTGAGATCATGCATTGTTTCATGGAAAGGTAGTTGGGAGGATCTATCACTTGTGGAATGTGCATACAACAACAGTTACCATGCTAGTATTCATATGGCACCATATGAGACGCTTTATGGCAGAAAGTGTCGATCCCCATTATGTTGGGATTCCGTAGGGTAGAGTTGTTTTGGGAGTAGATTGGGTTCAACAGACCTCACAACGGATAGCAGACATATGACAGCACATGCTTGCGGCACAAAGTAGGCAGAAGAGCTATGCTGATGTCAGGAGACGTGAGTTAGAGTTTCAGGTTGGCGATTAGGTACTTCTAAAGGCATCTCCTACCAAAGGTGTTGTGAGATTTGGGACAAAAAGGAAATTTAGCCCTAGGTATATTAGTCTGTTCTTGATAGTGGCAAGAGTTGGAACCCTAGCATATCGTCTTGAGCTACCAGAATCCATGAAAGGTGTACATGATGTGTTCCATATTTCCATGCTGCCGAAGTATTTGACAAGCCCTGAACATCATATTACCTTGAAACCAGTGACTATTGAGCAGGATTTGACGTTTGATTCTTGTTCGGTGAGGATTTTGGAGAAATCACAGAGGGTGCCGAGGCATAGAACTATCATGTATGCCAAGGTTGTTTGAACGCACCAGACTGAGCGAGAGGCAACCTAGGAACTTGAGTCACTGATGCTGGAGAAGTATCCGGAGTTATTCACGCCTGGTGATTGACATATAAGTCTTATGTTTTGGTTCCTTGTTATAGCCATAATTGGACGAATTCGAGGGTGAATTTGATTGAAGAGGGGACGAATGTAACACTCCGAGTTTTATATAAGTGTATTTTGGAAAATAGTTATTAGTAGACGTGAAAAATTTATCTTTTAAACCATTATCCGAATGGACGATCGGGACCGTGGATCCGTAGAGCTCATCGGGTGGTGAGATTTACACTACAAGTTTGTGGTAATCGGAGTCTGGATGAATTCACCGTGATCGAATTGTTCTGTCGGTGCCATGGGCCCCGGGTACCTCATGAGAAGCATTTGGGCCACTCGGACAGAGGGTAGGCCCAACCTTGTAATTAGGGATACAATAGGACTCGGCATACATAACCTTGTACGACAGAGAAAGGATATAGTCCTAGTCGGGCACATTGTATTCCTAGAAGAAAATCCCTTGGTCGGAGTCTGACTGGGATTTCTACTCTGTAACCCTGTCCCCTAGTATATAAGGGGTGCAGGGTGCCCCCGAGGGCAGGATCAGAAGATCACCAAGATCAGAATCATAGCGAAAATCTCACCAGAGAAACCTCAAAGGCAATACACCATAACTGGATGTAGGGTATTACCTCATCTCGAGGGCCTGAACCAGTATAAATTGTTTTATGTTCCTTTGCAATCCATCAAGTTTAGGTCTCACGAGTAGCCCCATATTATTATTGCCGATACAAAATATCGACAGTTGGCACGCCAGGTAGGGGTCGTCGAGATCATCTTCAACAAGCCTGTGGGTCCAACCACGGGAGTCGACGGCATCAACTTCCTCCCCGGGGAAACAATCACCTTCGAGAACCTCGACTTCGTCGCTGACAAATTCGGCAACCTTGCCATGTCCGACTCGGGCCCGATCCGATCGGCCAGGGACCAAGCTGACTCCGTGCCAGTTGGCCTATGTAATGCCGCAGCAACCCTCGTCGACATGCTGTGGCAATCTTCAATATGTCCGAGTCTAGGGACAACTCTTTCTTTCGGTGTTCGACTCGGACTCAGTTTTGAACCAGCCAAGATCGGGCTAAGAGAGGAGGAGATCATCAATCTCCCATTCGGACTCGGCAACGCCGTGGATATCTTCAATCAACATCCGATGTGGCAAACCCGATCCCCTGGAGTTAAACTTGGATACGGCCTAGAGCCGCTCGAGATTGAATCTAGGGAGGTCGGAGTTGTAATCACCCCCATCAACTATTCTAACTTCGACTCTTAGTCGGACAGCAGTTCGGCAAGCTTCTCTCCGCCACGTGAAGTCTTTATAATATCCAAGGGTTCAACTCCCACTCAGGAGGCACGCCGACTACGAGAACAACAAAAGGAAGACACAAGACACTTACAGACCGAGCGCGATGCCCGCAATGATGATCTGTGCAAGGCTGGGCGGACTGCTCAACAAGATATCCTCCAGACCCAAGTTGGCGACCACCATGTTTTCGTAACTCCTCAATAGAATGTTGTGGCCGCTGCAACTCTACTGGATACACTGCAATTTGGGCTTAATCACCAGGCCACCCCGACGATAGCAAGGATTAAAGCCATGATCACCGCTATTGCATGCCAGCAGCGTCAATAGTGGGGTGGCACTCTCATACCGACCAATAGGTTGGCTTCTCCTGCAGCGATCTCATCTGCCTCAACGCGACGCCGAGCAGCCGGCTCTAGTCAGCCGCACACGGAGCCATGCCACACGTCACTCGGCAACCACAATAATGACCAGCGGCGCCGACATCAAGGTGACCGTCGAGATAACCAGGACGTCTGAGGCCGACTATGACGTGATCTTCGGCAAGACATCAACGCATGACGCCGTGAACACGAGGAAGATGAGCGTTGCCTACTAAAAGATGAGAATGAGCGCTTCGGCCTCCACCATGAGCAGTTTCACTACCGTAGTCGGAGTTGGAGTCCTCACACAGATGAAGGTGTACCAGCCTTCACCCACGAGCTACAACAAGTCGACTGGCCATCAAACTTCAAGCCGACTGAAATTGAAAAATACGACGAGAAAACCAACCCTGAGTCCTGGCTCACAGTTTACACTCTAGCGTTCCAAGCAGCTGGAGGAAATCACAAGGCCATGGCTAACTACCTCCCAGTTGCTCTAGCCGACTCGGCGAGGACATGAATAACAGGACTTCCTAAGAGATCAATCCGCTCCTGGAGAGAACTCCAAGAACGCTTCATCGCTAATTTCCAAGGAACATACGAGAGGCCATCTTCCGAGTATGATCTGTATCAGTTGCTTCAAAGGAAGAACGAGTCTCTTCATGATTTCATCAAGAGGTTTTCTGAGAAAAGGAATTCAATCCCAATGATCAAGGACAAGGTCGTCATCGCTGCCTTTCGAAAAGGAGGCAAAGACATGGCGAACAAATACGCCAACTCAACCGACGCTGTTGCTGAGGCCCTTAATGACAAAAAAGGCACCCTGACAGAAATAGCGGAAGGACACTGATGACGCGGCCCCAACTAAAGCCGGGAACCGCAAACGCAAGCCGGATGACTTCATTGTGGCAATCGGTCGCAACTGTCTTCAACCTCCTAGAATCAACCTCCTAGAACTGAAGATTATCAGAACGACAAGTGACATGTTTGGGGGCTCACAAGCTCAAATGCAAGGATTGCATCCCCACTTCCAACTTTGTGCAGTACCGAACAGCTAAGTTGCTTTCTAATAAATATTCCTCACTCGGCCTCGCCAATGCCACAGCAGCTTACACCTAATAGGTGTACATTCTGCGCATTTTCTGTTTTTGCTCTTAATGATTGCAAAAGTACTCGAGTAGCATAAATTCCAATCCATGAAGCTTTGCTCCATGAAAGACGAATTGAAGTCACCCAAAACACATGTCTGGGAAAGAGCCATGCGTTGACTCCCGACGCTAGGGGGCTATGACTAGTCGGGCAGAGTGTTTAAACGTAAGGGGTCAACTACTTGGGGAAATTAATATCAATAAGAGGAGGAATACATATTTACATCTATTGTAAAATACATCAATTTTCTTCGGGTGAATGTTTTCTTCATCATATGCTACTCATCCAATATGTTTATAATGTAGGGCCAATTCTGGATACGCGTAACAGGAACTCAGGGCTACGAGCCTATCTCCTATGCTCGGGGGCTGGACCAGTTTGCCATGATACACTTGGAGTGTGACGCTTCAAGAATTACTTGGAATGCTCCACGTGGGCTATTGACCGAGTACTCGTGCCAGTCGGGACTCGAATATCACCTTTACTTTGGTACGCTCCATGTGGGCTAATAACCAACCTCCAGCACTAGTCGGGGCTCAGGTACCACTTAGCTGGGTAGGGTACGCCCCATGAGGGTCGCCAGCCGAATCTTATGCTAATGCTAGGTTTGGGTATCTTATTGGGTCACAACTCTGCTGGGTAAGGTATGCCCCATGAGGGTCGCCAGCCAAATCCTATGCTAATGTGAGGTTCGGGTACCTTATTCGGCTAATAACCGACCTCCGGCACCAGTCGGAGCTCGAGTACCACTCTTCTGGGTAGGGTACTGTCACGCCCAGAATTTCCATCCAAAATTCCAAACGCTTACATATGTATTAAATCCTCGTCCAGGAATCAACCGAGGTACACAATGACAAATTTGATAACAAAGTACAAATCTATATTGAATAAAGTGACGAATGTATAATTATTATAGAGGTAGATGGAACCTCTCAAACAAATAAAAAGTCTAAACAATGGAATTAACTAGTGATAGCGACGTCTCCATAATCCACAGGCAAACTTGACTTGGACCCAGCCTAGTCCTCCAAATCTTCTCCTTCACTATAGTATTCTTCTTCTGATGATTTGATATTGTAAGGTGAGTACATGGAATACTCAACAAGCCACACAGTAAATATGCAAATGCACAGCATAGCAAATAATGGCATATATGGCTAATTTGCATAAACAACATTTAACTAAACAGTTAAGAGATAATTAAAATAATAGAACAGTTAAGTAGTATTAAATCAACACTGTACAGCCCACCTAGCTACACAGGCCCAAACCATCCCAATTTGGATCTCTCATATCTCATTTAAACATTAATTAATAAATAGGACTAATCACGAAAAACATCATTTAGCTCGTCCATGACTGCTGGCACGACTATTCAAACAATTTTACTCTGGTCAGAGGTGTACAATTTTACCCACAAGACACAACCCCACAGCATGTCATCATGCGCCTTGGCACCACCACGATACCTTGGAAAGGAGTTGTGACAAGACTCTTCGCATAGCATGTCCAACAAAATGACCACCCGCCAAGTCCCCAGTAGAGGTGGCCTAACCTCCAGGCTAGAGAAACTCTTGGCTCCCAATCATATGGTCTTATTGGCACTGCTATTGTGGATTTATTGACACTACCACTTATCAACTAAACACACCATGGTGCCTCCTGCTGGGACTTGCTACACTACAAGTCCAGCCGTTGTCCATGCTAGCTTGTGGTTAGTACGGTTAATGCTTCACAACAGTAGCTCGTGAACCGGTCCTTAATTGTCATGAACACTGCTAGCAACAAAACCAACCTGGTGCTCACAATCCACCATTCATCCATGTTTTAGTTGCCCATTAAGAATCAGTCTCACACAACCACCGTCGTGAACAGAATCATCATCATTTTATGTGTAATCATATGTGATTAACAACCTTTATGTGATTCTACGGTTTCTAAGCAGGGCTAAGCAACCTAGAATTATTCTAGCTAACCAATACCTCAGCTAGCTAGTCATATTAATCCCATAGGCACAAAGGTAGGTTATCAAAACAATGGGCTATAAACAAGGATCAGGGTTTCCCTTCCTGATTTCATTATAAAATAAATGCACCTTTGAATCAAAACAAAGATTTAAATCATAGGATCAACATGCTCAAAGGGTTGTGGGTATGTGTGACTTGCCTTGCTGCTCCGTAAAGTCTTCTGAACCCTCCTTGGTGTAAACCAGCTCTCCCGGAACGTCTGAAACTATAGGCAAATAACAAAACGAGCAAAAACAGTACATAAGCACATAGCAACAGTACATGTGGATATTTTTAATGGATAGATCTCAATTTTCAAAGAATTTAGAGACATGAACGACCTCAATCCGAGTTCGTATAAATTAGTTATGATTTTTGGAAGTTTAAACCGATTAAAACCATTTACAGGAATTATTAAAGTATTAATGACGCAATAATGAATTAATTTTGAAAAGGAAAAAGAGATTTATTGCGTCAACAGAGAGTGGTCCACCATAGACCGAGTCCATGGGATCGGTCCACGGGTGCCGACGGCTAGGATGGATAGGATCCAGATCCGATGGCTCAGATTCACCCTGAGGTCAACGCACAGATGCACGACACTTGGTGCCGATCAGGCAGCCACGGGGGACGGAGGGGTGACGCGGCGGCTAATGGGGCAATGATGTGGACGACCGGTGATGGCGGCGGCTCGGACAGCGAGGCTCACCGGCGATCCAAGGCACGGCGGCAGCTGCGTTTTGCACCAAAAGGGAGATCTCGACGTGACGAACTCACCTCACAGTCACTCAGCAGCGATCGGCGACGAATTGACCACCGGCGATGAGAAATAATGGCGGCGACCTTCGGGTACTCGGCGACGACGGCACTCCGGCGGGGAAGGGCAGCTGCCGAGTGGCGGACTAGGTGCTGCTCTACCAGGGGAGCATGTCTGGGTTGTCAGCAAAGGGGAGCGATGAACCAAGCGGCGGTGCGGCGCGGCTAGACTTGGCGGTGGCGGCGGCAGCGCTGGGATCTAAATGTGGCTGGGGCTCTCTAGGGCGTTTAGGGTTAGGTCATGGGTGGCGGTGGACTGAGGGGAGGACGATGGTACTTATAGGGTCACCAATCAGAGGAGTCTGAGGCGGATAAGGCGGCTATGGCAGCGGCAAACTTAGACGGCGGTGGACTCCAAGTCGATCTCGAGTTCGAGCTCAATCTCGAATCGTTTCACGCCGGGTTTTGAGGGGATTGGCGGTGGGGACAGAGGGGAGGATTTTCCCTCAACCAATTTGAGGAGAGGAGGAGCGGGGCGACCGGATTTCTCGCGGGGAGGGCGGCGACGGACTCGGGCTCGGACTCGGCCCGAGGAGGACAAAGGACCTGATAGGTGAGGTCCACCTGTCGGCGGGGAAGGGAAAGAGAGAAAGAGAGATGGGCTGAGCTAGGCTGCGAGCGAGGGAGAGAGAGAGAGGAGGGGAGATGGGCCAAAATCGGCCCACGGCCTCGAGAGGAATTAAAAACCTTTTTCATTTTATTTATTCACTGAATTGGTTTTCTATTTATTAAAAATACTTCCATAGCTCAAATAATTCCCAAAAAAATCCAGGGACTACAAGAATTAAAGAAGTATTTAATAAAATTTTCTCTGGCCCATTTTTACATTGAAATTTATTTGGGATTTTTATTAGCCACTTCTTTAGGCTTTTAATTAATTTCTAAAAATATATTTCCGTAGGTATTATTTATTAACTTATTTTTAGGGTGTGATAGGTACGTCCCATGAGGGTCGCCAGCCGAATCCTATGCTAATGCGAGGTTCGGGTACCTTATTCAGCTACAATTTTGTCAGGTTGGGTATGCCCCAAGAGGGTCGCCAGCCGAATCCTGCACTGGCGTAGCTCGCCACCGTTTTTTCATCCCGCCAGATCTACACCACCACCGCCACCGCTACTCCGCTAGGAGAAGGAGCACCGCCCTCCACCAGTCGTCGGCAGCACTCCCCTTGCTACTGCTGCCTACCTTCCCCTTGCTACTCCTGCCGCATCCCTCCCCCTCCCCTCCCCCCCAAATAACCACTGCAACATCATCCTCCTCCCCATTCCGGCGTCATCTCCATCCCTGCTTTCGGTTGATTTGAGTGGGTTTACCCTGTTTGATCGAATTGAGCGAAGCCAGGCATGATTAGGGAGCTGTTTGTCCCCTCCAAAACAGACTAATTTAGCGCGGTTTGGTTCAAATTTGGAGGCACTGTGTTCATGTCGATTAATGGGTCGATTTTTCTGTAGAATCATTGTCATGATTAATATTTTATGATGAACAATTGGCTTTATAAATAACTTATTTAAATGATCTTTGGATTGAAAATATATGTGGATGTTGGCGTGAGTGTGTGACTAATGTGGGTCAGGTTGCGATATCTGTGTCCAGAAATGGTTGTTTTGTCTATTTGTGTGCAGGTGACTTGAGGTCTAACCTTGATCAATGGTGAGGACCGGGACTACGCTCAGGGAGGAGCGGAGGTCTAGCACGGTCGGGATGCCATGTGACAAGATTGGACTAAAGTCAGTTTGTCTTGTAGTCAATCTTGGTCAACGGTAGGATCGTGACTACGCTCAGGGAGGAGTCGAGGTCCAGAACGATCAAGGATGCTGGGTGACGAGATTGGACACAAGAATACCATGTCGGAGGTCTTCACAACGGGTTTTGAAAATTAGATATGCAAGCATCGGAGCAAATCGAAGAACGAAATCGGAACCGCTGCTACAGTGAATCGGACTGCTACAGTAATTACTTCATGTGAGCGAGTCTGAGTTGACTATGGAAAGGAGAATTTAATTTGGTAAATTGTAATTAGATTTGGTAAGAGAAGGTTTGAGTCCTAGTGGAACTAGGAGTTCTACTCCTACTTTGTATAGGATGTTTGAGGTATAAATAGATGAGGGATGGAGGCTCTAGGTATATAACATTGGGAAGAGAGGAAAGCTAGGGTTTAGTCTTGAGAGAGAAAGGAGTGCTTTGTATGCACTTTGTAAACACATCTTGATGCAATAAAGAGAATAATTCTTCAAGATTTGCATTGTCGTTTGAGAGTTTCGTCAAGATCTTTTTAGTTCCAGGAGATAATCGGCGGTCAGACCGGTAGCAAGGACACGGTCAGATCGGCGGCATCTTCCAGAAAGGTTAGAGATCTTGATTGAAGTAAAATTAACTTCATTGGTTCAGAGGTAACTTTTTATTCTGCGAAAAGTTTGGTTTTTGGTAATTCTACCACTCACCCCCTCTGGTAGGCTTAATTCTTGTGTTCGATCCTACAAGTGGTATCAGAGCCTTGTTGTCTCTTTTTTTATCTTCACCGATCTTGAGATTTAGCCATGGCTGACCGATTTTCAATTAAGCCACATGTTTTTGATGGAGTTGATTTTCATTATTGGTGCAAAAAGATGCAATCTTATATTATGTTCCAAGGCTTCGACATTTGGCAAAAAGTTTCAAAACCCTATGTTATTCCTGAAGAGATTACTACGGCTAATAAAATTGATTTTGAAAATAATTGTAAAGCTTGCAATTATATTTTAAATGGAGTTTCTTGTTCTGATTTTGATCGAATCTCTCATTTTTAAACTGCGCATGAGATTTGGAAGGCCTTATGTGACTTTCACCAAGGATCTTCTAACATCAAGGAACTGCATAAAGATGTTTTTAAAAAAGAGTATATGAAATTTGAGATGAAATCTGGAGAAACTCTTGATGATTATTATGCTCGCTTTAACAAAATTTTGAGTGATCTTCGTTCGGTTGATGATGCTTATGATGCTAATTATACTCAGTCTGAAGTTTCTCGGCATCTTTTGAATGGTCTTGACATGTCTATTTGGGAGATGAAAGTTACATCTATTCAGGAATCTATAAACATGAATACTTTAACCTTGGAATCTTTGTATACCAAATTAAAGACACATGAGATGAATATTCTTTCACGAAAAATTGATTCAAAATCTTCTGCTTTAGTGTCTTCTTCTAGTTATTCAGTCAATGCTTCTTCATCACTTTTTTTTAACTGCTTTTAATGCATTGTCCGATGACCAACTCGAGCAAATCTCGGAGGAGGACTTGGTTTTGTTAACTAACAGACTCTCTCGAGCTTTGAATAATGTAAGAAGCAGGAAACGAGGAGGTCTAATACAGTGCTTTGAATGTGGAGAGCCTAATCACATTCATCAATTGCCCTAAGCTCAAGAAAGGAACAAAGGAAGATGAAGAGGACAAGAGCAAAAACGAGAAGAAGAACAAGGTATTTAAAGGCAAGAGAAACAAAGAAAGTTACAAGAAGATGCTAAACAAAGTGTGTGCTTTTGAACAAGCAAGTGACGTCGACTTTAGTAGTGAGGAAGAAGATGATGACAAAGGCAAAAACATCTCAGGAGTATGCCTCATGGCTCGTGGACAATCAACATCTGGAGAGTCTGATTCTGATAATGAACACATTGAGGTAACATCTTTTCAAGATATTATTGTTTCTCTTGGCTTTAAGATTCAAAAATATGAGAAAAAGATAAAATAACATGACTTTATTGTTGAATCTCTTAATGCTGAAATTTTCAGATTGAAATCTCTAATTCCTGATGATGATAATTGCACATCTTGTGAAGTTTTATTTTCTGAAATTTCTTCTTTACGAGATGTTCATGCTAAGAACTGTTTGAGATTAGAATCTGAAATTGAGAAAACAAAAGTTTTTGAAAATTCTTTAGCTCTTGGTCTTGCTTTACATTCTCGTATTGCTAATGAGTTAGATTTGACAAAAAATATTTTAAAAAAATATAAAGTTGCTTTTGGTGCAAGTTCTTTGTTCAATGTTTTATGTGCTAAAAGAATTAGACAACACAAGGAGGTTTCAAGTTCTAAAACTTGCTCAACATGTTTTGTGAATGAGATAAAAATGAAAAATGCTCTTAGTCGTGTTGAGTATATGGAGAATATTGTGAAAACTCATGAGATGATTTCTTGTTCAAACTGTAAAAAACAAAAAGGAGTTTTAGTAGATTGTGAAAAATGTGTTAACTTAACAAAAGAAGTTTCTTATTTGAAAAGTTCCTTGGAACGATTTTCTGATGGTAAAAAGAAACTTAACATAATTTTAGATCAATCAAAAGTAAGCACACATAATAGAGGGTTAGGTTTTGATCCACATGCTTATTTTACTAATCATCAACCTTCTATTTTGAGTGTCACAAACGATGGAGAAATTTTGACAAAACCAGAACCTAAGAAAACTATTTTCAAATCTGCTGGAATTATGTCTTCTCTTTCTTCTTCAAACCAAGGTGTTTCTACTGCAAAACCTTCAATTTCAAAATCATCTTCCCGTGTGAAGTATACATGTACTTTTTGTGGAAAAGATGGACATTTGGTTGGTTATTGCTTTAGACTTGCAAGAAAACAGAAAAAAGACAGAGAACGTGAACTTGAAAGGTTGAGATGGCAAAGGTCGAGCTTTTCTTCAAGAGGCCCGGTCAGACCACAAGCCCCAGGGAGGTCCAACCGGTGGCCATGGGCAGTTAGACCGCTGGCACATCACCAATCAAACCGACGGCCGACAGTGGTTAGACCGACTTTTCAGCATTGGTCGGATCAGTTTTCAGTAAAGCCCCAAGTTAAGTTTTTAGGTAAATCTAGTACTGATTCTATTTATGCATATACATGTGCTTTGCCTACTGGTTCTATTGGTCGTGTGTCTCAGTGTTGGATTCCTAAATTTATTATTTCTAATCCCAACACAAAGGCCTTGACATCTTCTTATGCATAGGTCTTTTGGCGACATACTCCCCATGTGCATTAAACGATTGAGACATCATTGTTTTAAGGTAACATTGATCTACTTATAAATTGACAATATAATATCTACTTCTTCATTAGCTTTTTCTCGCTAGTTATGGAGATAGTAGTTTTTCATAATAATACAAGTGGATATATATCAATTAATGAGAACCTTGGTGATATCTTTGGCAAATTGGTTGTCTTTTTCAAAACCTTTGATATCTTCTCGATTTGCTTTGTTTTTACGTCGAGAGGGTTTGGAGGTTGTTTTGAGGGGGAGTTTATGTTTTTCGATGCATTCATGTTTAATTTATTGCACTGCTCTCAATTTGAAAATAAAAAAGAAAAGTAGAGCTTTGTTTTATACCTCTTGTATATTCTTGTGCTTGCTAGTAATATAAGTGAGGTCTTTTGGTTGCTAGTTTAGCTTGTATGCATTCTAGTCTTTATATGAGCCTTTGCTATTACTTTTAAGGCATATGATGCATGACACTTAAATTCTTTTATTTGAATTAAATAAATATGCAATATTGAAACTAGTGCTAAGTTTGAATAATTTATGCTTATATTTATTCTTTATTGAATTTTCATTCCTCAAATGCTCAAAAATGTCTTTACTTTATAAGAGAAAAAAATGGATACCGAATCTTTGGCAAGAGTATTCACCACAAGGACGTATCCAAAGAGAAGAAAAAAATGGATATCGAATCCTTGGCAAGAGTATTCACCACAAGGACGTATCCAAAGAGAGATAAAAAAATGGGTACCAAATCCTTGGAAACAGTATTCACGATAAGGACGTACCCGAAATAAATTGAGAAAAAAAAGAGAGAGAGAAAAAAATATATATATTCTCTTTTGAGCAAAATATTTGAGAAAGGATATGTTATTCAACTTGACTAGGTATAAGGGTATTTTGTTCAATATATGTACTAGTCAATATATTGCATTATAAATTGTTGGAATCATAAATTTTTAATGCTGATTTGATCTTCATTATAATATCATGGATTCATGTTTGGACTATAACTCATACTTGTTTGCTAGTTGGTCAATTTATCTCCCTTGTGTTGCAACACATGTCCCTGAGTTGCTTTAGATACATTTCAAAGCTCCTAGAAAAGAAAAATTTAGAAGAAGGAAAATTGATAAATATTTCATATTCATTGCATTTGTGCTTTTATGGTTTATATTCTCTCTTTTAAAATTCTTGATGAAATCATTGTCAAAGGGGGAGAAATATACAAAATGCGTGCTTAAAGAAAGGGGAGCTATTTTAGAAAAGGGGAGATTTTGAAAGTTTGAAAGTTTTGACAAGTTTGACAAGTTGATCGATTCTTTAAAAGGTCAATTTTGTGCTTTTATTGTAAATATAGTGGAGAAATTCTTTCTTTTAAAAAGGGAAGAGTTTTGATACTTCTTGGTTTTTATTTTTCAAAAATGTCAATTTGTATTTTGGAGATGTTGCCAATGTGTTCATCAAGGGGGAGATTGTAGAATCATTGTCATGATTAATATTTTGTGATGAACAATTGGCTTTATAAATAACTTATTTAAATGATCTTTGGATTGAAAATATATTTGGATGTTGGCGTGAGTGTGTGACTAATGTGGGTCGGGTTGCGATATCTGTGCCCAGCAATGGTTGTTTTGTCTATTTGTGTGCAGGTGACTTGAGGTCTAACCTTGATCAATGGTGAGGACCAGACTACGCTCAGGGAGGAGCGGAGGTCTAGCACGGTCGGGATGCCATGTGACAAGATTGTACTAAAGTCAATTTGTCTTGTAGTCAATCTTAGTCAACGGTAGGATCGTGACTACGCTCAGGGAGGAGCCGAGGTCCAGAATGATCAAGGATGCTGGGTGACGAGATTGGACACAAGAATACCATGTGGGAGGTCTTCACAACGGGTTTTGCAAATTAGATATGCAAGCATCGGAGCAAATCGAAGAACGAAATCAGAACCACTGCTACAGTGAATCGGACTGCTACAGTAATTACTTCATGTGAGCAAGTCTGAGTTGACTATGGAAAGGAGAATTTAGTTTGGTAAATTGTAATTAGATTTGGTAAGAGAAGGTTTGAGTTCTAGTGGAACTAGGAGTTCTACTCCTACTTTGTATAGGATGTTTGAGGTATAAATAGATGAGGGATAGAGACTCTAGGTATATAACATTGGGAAGAGAGGAAAGCTAGGGTTTAGTCTTGAGAGAGAAAAGAGTGCTTTGTATGCACTTTGTAAACACATCTTGATGCAATAAAGAGAATAATTCTTCAAGATTTGCATTGTCGTTTGGGAGTTTCGTCAAGATCGTTTTTAGTTCCAGGAGATAATCGGCGGTCAGACCGGTAGCAAGGACACGGTCAGATCGACGGCATCTTCCAGAAAGGTTAGAGATCTTGATTGAAGTAAAATTAACTTCATTGGTTCAGAGGTAACTTTTTATTCCGTGAAAAGTTTGGTTTTTGGTAATTCTACCACTCACCCCCCCCTCTGGTAGGCTTAATTCTTGTGTTCGATCCTACATTTTCTACAGATTTGAGTAATAAGTTCCTGCTGCTACCTATATGTATGAATTCGCGGTCAGTTGTTCAGCCAGCAATCAAGGATGCCGTCAGTGCAGCTCTCCGGTGCCAAAGTCGCGGCGGTGACCTTCACCAAGAAGGGAGCCTCTTCATTCGATGGGCTCTGCCTCGCGCCACCTATCTCGGAGCCTCATCGTCAAGGCTGCCACATTCTTCACCCCAAAGGTTTACAGAGACACCAATACAATATGTTACTCTTCCAACTATCTGTGGACTATGACAAGCTTGGCTAAGGTTCGCATCAGTGAGTTATAAATTTTGTTGTCACTTGGCAGTATATTTTGCTCAAGCCTATGGGAGACAGAGTGCTTGTGAAGCTTGGTTCTGCGGAGGAGAAGACTGTTGGTGGAATTTTGCTTCCGTGGACTGAACAGTCTAAGCCTCAGGGAGGTGAGGTTGTTGCTGTTGGAGAGGGAAAAAACCATTGGGGATAAGAAAGTTGAGGTCAGCGTCCACGTAAATTCTTCTCACAATGAGATTGCATATACTTGTATGATGTCTAGTACATTTTGTACTCCCTAACTCTGTTGTGTGTTAAAGATAATAAATAGCAAATAGTGGGCTAGTAGCCGATTAGTATCTGGATAGCGGATGCCAATAGCGGGTGCTATTGTGGGCGCTAAGTTCCAATAGTGAAATTCAAAATTAACCATAAATTTATATTATATATCAATCCTAACATCAAGTTTTACTTACATTTTTCAAGTTTAGACTACATACTTAATTACCCATACATTTCATAGCATAAAAATTATAATATAATATCGATATTTTGTATAGGCAATAATGAATATGGGGTTACACGCCGGACCTAGAGCTCGGTGATTACATAAGGCAATGAGATTTAGACAGGTTTAGGCCCTCGATGAGAGGTAAAACCCTACTCCTATTTGGAAGATTGGGATACGCTGGATTGTATTGCTCTGTTGACTTACGTCGGATTGGCTGTGTATTGTATGAGACTTCTTTTCCTATTTTGGAACCCCGGCTCCCCTTATATATCATGGGGCAGGATTACATATTAGATATCCAAGCTGAGTACAACTTGGTTCCCTATTATATTTATAGTAAGTTACATGAGGATGCCCGTATAGGAGTCTATCATATGCCTTGAGAGACATATCTTCATATTTCCAAGTTCTATTCAATCTCTCTAGCTCTATGGCTCGGGCCACCTTATCATCATCTAGTCAGATAGGCCTCCCATATGGGTATCTGGAACCCATGTCTTCCACAAATAACATAAATGAATAAGATATAAAGAAGGAACATGATGTTACGTTATCCTATCCATGCATGAAGAACGTTGTTTAAGCACACTAGCAGTCCAACACAGCTAATAGCGGACTGCTATAGCGGTCACTAAGAGTTTATAGCAGCCGCTACGTACGCTGTTTATTACCTTGAGAGTAGGAGTGAGATAGCGCCATATACTTGTTGATTGTTGCCAACAAATTTAAAAGCATACTTCATGATGCCCTGATCGAGAAATACTATGTCAATGGTGTACTGGCTCTACAGGATTGAAGTTTAACACAAAACTCATGTGAAACCAACCATAATTTTACTTCTGAGATGATGTGTTCTCGGATCCTGTGACATGTCTGTTTTTACTAGTGATCCTGTTGAACAGGCTACTGTTTGTTCTGATTGATGGGCGAAAAAGGCTTTCAATCTTTAGTTCCTATTCTTAGATGCACCTTGCAACTTTATCTCGGTTCCTGAATAAAAACATTTCTTTGGGTTCATCATCTTACCTACTGGAAATGTCTATAAGATAAGGTTATATTTGTGAAAATAATTGATGGTGATGCTTATTATTAGGGGTGGACAAAAAGCTCGAAGCTCGTGGCTCATATCGGCTCATATCGAGCTTGGCTCGGATCGACTCGAACTTATAGTCATAATGAGTCGAATCAAGCTAGACTTTTAGCTCATGAGCTTAACGAGCCAGCTCACGAGCTACTCATTTAGCTCATTTGTACAAAAGATCACCATATTTTCATATATTTAGGGCTTCTTAACTAGCATTTAGTCTTTTAATTACGTACAAACTATCCGGAATTAGTGATCTCTTTATTAGTTAACATATATTATTATGTTAATATATGGTAAAATGATAGATTTTAAATTATAAATGTGATATAAATAAGATAGAACTCATTAATGAGCCTAACAAGCTAGCTCGTTAAGATAGCGAGCCAAACGAGCCGAGCTGGCTTGTTATCCACCCCTACTTATTATGACACTATTGTTATTTTCATTTTGTTTGTCTTCTGATTGAATCTTCATTCTTAATATTATTATTCCTTAAGCATTCACCTTTTTTTTATCGTTTAAACATTCATGCTCTAGTCTTGTTACAAATGCGAGTGCTCCAATTATGGTATATACTCTCTGATAAGCTCGGTATGTACCCTATTTGTATATTTGTAAGACTACTCAGCATATATGGTACGGTACCTGTTCTGTGTTGCAAATTGTGAGCTCCTCTGAATTTCAAGGGCAATTTAATGCATGCTGGCAAAATAGAGCTTTCTTTTTTTAAAAAAAGTATTACTACCTCTAGTCACAAATAAGTGATGTTTTGGAATGCATGTAGTCAGCATATTTAAATTGTGATCATTTATTTCTCTTTTAATACTTGGATTCAACTCTTGAAAACGATGGTTATATTCATCTTCAAAAATAATTTCAAAATATTATAACTTTGCTATACTTTTTATAAATTTTATACTAGTAATTATTAATAAAACATGAGCATAGGTGATCGTATCGCTATCCAAATCGACACTTTTGCTAACTAGAGGGTGTACTTTAATCGATATGAAATTGTTCAATACATTCTTGATTGCAACACTTCCTTTATGTATGCACTTGAGATTTGAAGTTTTTATTGTTTACACGAGAGCTTAGGAGGCTTTGTCGTCCATATAAGGTACAAGCCCTTACTAAGTGTACTATTTATTGGTGGTTATCTTCTGGCACAACCAACTTTGTTAAAAGTGTGGCTTTCCACATAAAATGTGACTAACAATTCATTGACCATAAATGTAGTAAAGTTTGGCAACAAATTAAATGTATGACATGCAGGGTCGAGAGTTAATAAAGTATGGTATAACCCAATTGTAATAACAAAACAAACGCTAGACAAAATTTATGACGTGCAGGGTCAAACTATTGCCAACAACCAAACATGCACTAAAATTCTTCGTGATAAAACAAAGTAGGTAAGTATAGATATTACCTTTTGGAATCATACCGACCTTCATAGTAATCATAACTATAGATCGCAGTGGTGGTATGACCTTTTAAAACAAAAAGATCCAGGACTCCAACTTGTCTGGTCAAGCTAATTAGATCAATGTTGACTCTGATGGTTTTCTGGGGCATGGTGGGGATGACCTTGATATTTAATCAGTCAAATTCACAATAGTATTGCAGGTGTCAGGAATAGAATACATAACATGTGGATACTTAAATTCTAAATGCAAATATACATGATATGAGCAAACTATATTTTTTTTTCTTCACAACACAGTATAAATATTGAGACCTATATAGATGCGTGCACATTCAACCCTATGAAAGCGCACACACACATATTAGCCATATGAGTACCTTCGACAGACTGATCCGTCATTTCTTGAGGTTAATAGGTTCCACCACAAAGAATCTAACCAGCTGAGGTACGCTCAGTTAAGCAGCAAACCATGTATATTGTTAGTGTACAAACCATCAGCTTCAATACAACTGTACAGACCATATTAACAACTCAGTATTTTATTACAAAATAAAACATGCGGATAGACCGGTGTCCCAAACAGTCCGAACAGTGGACCCAGTGACCTAGGACCTAGGTCCTGTGCACGGTCAACTTTATTAATTTTGGTTGTATTTATTTGTTACAACCATTTGGTCTGTCTACGACACTTTTCCAACATAAACTTGGATTTAGGGACAGGGACGCAATTTCTTGCGACCAATCGGCGGCGAAACTCTCCAAGTGCCCAAATGGGATATAGATTGCGGTAGTTTCCATAATTGAAGTACATGGAGCAGTTGGAGCATCCAACATGTTCCTGTCATGAAAGATGGAATTCAGATCACATATTTTAAATTAAAAGTTGGTAGCATGTTATTCATGGCTGTTCAGAGAAGGAAATATATATGCTACAAAATTCTAACCATCTATCTTGTAAGAGGCTGATAATTTTATTCAAAGGACTATCACGTGAGGTATTGCTAAAAACAATCCAATATATTTGTTTCAACTTAGAAAATATCTAATATGGAATGTGTTCTTTCGGCCCAACAACTGACTAGAGATATGGTATTTCAATAAAAGAATAGTGGCTAATTGGGAAGGTGAAATGGTGAATCAAGCATTAGCCGCATGCAGCTCTTTTCTGTTCTTTATTTTTGGAAATAGTAGACAAGTTAACTGCCATCAAAGGTGTAAATGAGAAAAAGCCAATTGGAGGACCAGTGGGCAGTTACCAGTGTTGAAATGATTTTAGAGCTGATCGACCATAGGGTGTTAACTCATATAACAATTACCTTCACAACAACAAACAATCAAATTCTTCCATGTTAACCTAGCTGCTGATCAATGACAACATAACTGAGGCATGAGAAAGTTTTTTTTTTTGAAAACCAAGAGTAAATTGCTTTGGCGGTATACGAATTTGTGATGTGAATGCAATCTAATACACAAACATGTAAAATATTCGTTCTAGTACATGGACTTATGTGTATGGGGACCAGGATGAAAACATACACTATAGCTAATCTAACTAAGTTGGATGGTGATTAGGATGCCATGTGCACACTTGAGGAGGGTGTGTCTTGAGGAGGGTGTGAGACATGGTATATTTGCAAACTCACTTTAGTTTCTATTTTTGCCATTCATCTATTTCCAGTGGCGAACTTGGAACAAAAATTACCGGGGTCCTATACATCTTAATGGTCTAATTATGGAGTAATATAATAGTTAGCGTGTCCTAAATGAGCTAGATATAGATTTCCATCCTTGTGTCATTCCTCTGTTTCCATGCAATGTCTTTCTCTATACAGTCAATTTAGAGTTGTTCTTACAACGTGCCTATGTGACATCCACCAAACATCCTAATCAGCTAACAAGTCAGTAATATTAACCATGGTATGTTATTTAAGCCTTGGTTCGCACGATCTATACAAGTTTGTGCAATGAAAGAACATTTTGCAAATTTATGTGCTATATTACACCCATCTTGTAAGTTTATGTTTTTCTGGCACAATTTACTCAAAAAACAAAACAAAGAACCAAGCAGAATCAAGCCACAAGGAAAAACATGGAGATCATTTTTTTAGATAAGCATGTTGTAGAAGAAAAAAATATGATCTAAACTATGGAGATCTCAAGATCGATTCAGGTGGCAGTATTGTGCCATGATCTAATTTCATAAGAGCATTTCTATAGTTTATTTTTTAAGAGGAGCATAGTGGATGCATTTAATTTTCTTGTAGGTGGGCCATATTCAGCAAAGATGTAAGACAGAGATCTAATCTTAACCTCTAAATCTTGGTGTTCTTCGGGCATAGTCCAGTTCTTGCAGGGGCGAAGCCCAATGGGCCTAGGGGTGCACACACACCAGGGTCCAAAAGAAATTTTAGTACTTGCTAACAGCAATTTACCATGTGTTGATGATCAAATTTGTCACTAGTTTAGATTTATAGCAAGGTTAAGCTAAATTTAAAAAAGATCAGAGCTTTTCTTTGGAGGCTGGTCTAACCGACATTGTGTGGCAGGTCAGCCTAAACCGTGAACTGCTGCCAGACTGCAGGATATGGGTGGTCTGACTAGTAGACTTTGAGTCCAAGTCTTATTGAGATCTTTCTTGTATTTCCTTAGATGTGCACAAGGTTTCTTGAGTCCTAATCATTCCTGAGACCTAATACGACGTGGAGAAGGCTCTATGGAAGCAAGACCAACCCCTTTATAAGGGCTATGGCCGATTCGATTGAACCCCCTAAACCCCCGACAATCAACCCAATCGAATCATTCTACTTTTCTATTTTTTTAGCCATGTCTTCTACTTTATCTTTTACCTAATACCATAGTTTGTCCATCTTTATCGATTTGTGTAGTAAATCGTCCGCCTTCACTAAGAGAGTGCTAATTCTTTGTAGGTTTGTAATGTAAATCTTCCGATTCACCTACGAGATGGGTGTTTACCCCAAATTGATCTAAATCGGCCTAGAAGCTGATTTTGATATCTAAATCAGCTCCACTAGGCTATTTGATCTTCTTATCATCTTGGTCAGGAGATTCTCAAGATCAAGGTGGTTGGCGACTACATACAGGAACACCACAAATCATTAGGTGACAACTATGTTGGCCGGAAAAGGCACCAACACCAGGTGTGCGCCCCCTTTAGCCCATGTTGGGGTACCCCTCAATCCACAGTCTCGCCTAAAGGCCTAGCTGCCCAGGCAAAATCTCACTCGGTCAAGATGTGCGATAGCAACCACCCACAATCGCACACAGGAATAGGGACGCACGATACTTTGATACCTGGCGACTCCTCCGCTCCTGTTTCTCATTGGGCATTTCACCCTCAAACCTCAGCCCTCATCTTCTGATCAATTCATCGCCAGATGCGAAGACACCCTAGCTGGTATTCTCCCGGCTAGTCTGCCCTCACTACCGTCGACCACCACTGCACTGGCATTTTCTCCTTCCCTCATCAAAATTGGCCAACAGGGCACTTTGGAAGGTTAGGTTTCTGCCCTCTCTTAATTCCCTGCACCGGCCTTAGTCATTGGTAAGTGATATGTTCAATGAAAAACCTCCAGATATGGAAGATAAGATATGGATTATGTTATCACAGTGTTGTTTTATCCCCATATTATAGTGTAGGGTTTAAACTTTGATTAGGGATTTGGAGAATTGTACTAAAATATCAGTCAAATGAATAATTTTAAAGTTGAAGTGGCTAACTAACTATTGTCTACTAGATCGTTAAGTTACCAACAAGGCCAAACCATGTAATTTACCACTTTCAGAACATGAAGGACATAAATATTAGAAGGTAAAGATGAAAATTAAAACACTTTTTTATCTTTTTATGAGGTTTTCGACCATTCTTGGAGAGGTATGTACCTCCTATACCTCTCCACCACTTGGGAGATAAAAAAATGTAAATTAGTTGAACTGATTAGATTTGTACCTCCTTTGTAGAAAGTTACCACTCAAGAGCTATAGGATGTATATACCTCTCTAAGGATGGAAGAAAACTATGGAGGAAATTGAGGTTAGCACCTTAGATTATGTATTTTGCACCTTGATTTTTTACCTGATTTTGACACCCCTTTAACGCACTTCTAATTGCTACTTCATCGTGGCAGTAAATCTTGATCCTATTTTGAACTATATTGTGTAAAAAACTGCCTACAAACATTATTATTTAGTATAACATTATCTGGAAATTCTATATACCGCTATACAAGTAGTCAAGTAGTGCACCCCCCTCTTAACTCAAAAGCTGACCCAACTTCAATCTGTACAAATAACATATCCAGAAATTATTCCACGGTGATTGTGATTTTACATGGTGATCATTTTCTCTGACTTGGACTAGTGATTAGGCAATTCTGGCTGAGGCGATGCCACTGTGATCCATGTCATTCAGATTTGCCAAATAGGCATCCATGTCAATGAATACCAATACCATCTCAACCAAAAGAACCATGAAGTAGGAATGGTGGTGTTATTGTCCGGATTTGGAAGGTCAGCCAAAAAAATGGTTTTTAGGGTGAAACTGGACTACAAGAACAGTTCTTTACTCGTTTCATTTTTAATAGATTTACGAATACATCCCTCCTTGTGTACTTAATGTCTAAAAAGGCTTATCAAGGAATAACACAACATTAAGTAACAAGTATTTATAGATTCAGTAGCTGTTAGATGTCAAATTATTCATGAGAATTTGGGAAAAAAATCTACCGCACAAACATTAAGTACAATGATGTCATACTTAATTTTAGTTTCTTTAAAAATTGGTGTCCTTAACACATGGTACCTAAACATATGTTAGTAGTGTCACCGGTTCAATTCCAAACAATGATGTCATAATTGATGTACTAGGATCACATCTATGTTGATAGGATCAGATTATATATATGATCATGGTAGGTGAGATATAAAATTTGTTATTATAACTGCAATAAGATATATACCATTATTTTAAAATTATTATGACTCTATGTAGGACCTACAAACTACTAACTACCACAGCTCAGGATCCCTCTATGTACTAGCTCGTGCATATATATTCACAGTTTCTAGTTTATGATACGAAGACAGCTGCTCTTGCACAAATGCACAAATGTTTGCTTACAACTTCTTGTTATGAGCTATATGTGTGAATTGTTAACTCATATTATATGGGCATGTCAGTATGTGTACTACAATTTATTATGTACTGAATAACTTCCCCTCCCCCCAAAAAAAAGGGGAAACAGCATATACTTACTTGTTGAGGAAACTCGCCTGTTTCTAGTTGCATATTTATCAGTTCTTTTGCAGCATGATATAGCGGTGTCAGATCTCGTTCAACCTTGTTAGAACACCCACGACATGAAAATAACATGTCGATTTGATATTAGAAGTTCTATAAGTGATGTGTAAACTGTAAACTGTTTGTACTAATTCAAATGAACAATAAACAAAACACACCTGTCCGGCATATATTAAAGCCAACATTGCCCAAGCAGTGTTCACTGCATGAGGGCTATTAGCCTCTACATAAACCTGTCAAAATGAGTGGAAGCAGCACTCACATGACTACGTACAATCATAATTATAAAAAAGTAGACAACTGTTGGCCACTGGTGGATGGAAGTGATTAGCCAGATAATGAAATTTAAAATTTTTCTCAGGTATAGCATAATTTACGTGGCATAGTAGGTAGCAAATATCAAATTAAGAACAATCTTACCAAAATGAGAGGAAAGCATAAGGTTAGATAAAAAGAAAAGAAAGTTGCATGCTTTCCTAATGGAAGAGCTATTTTCATATGTTTGTCCAGCAGAAACTAGTCCTTTTACAGCAAAGAATGTCCCATAAGTGAAACATATACCCCAAGTGCCCAACCTGTTGGACAATAAGAAATTTAGTTACCAATGGTAAGTGTCAAAAGTTAAAACAACTTGCACCAACAAACAGGGTGATTTTAGAGTGTTCCATAAGTGAAACATATACCCCAAGTGCCAAACCTGTTGGACAATAAGAAATTTAGTTACTAATGGTAAGTGTCAAAAGTTAAAACAACTTGCACCAATAAACAGGGTGATTTTAGAGACCATGATCCATCGTTCCGTTGTTCACGCTCAATAAATTTGTAAGCATTTTTAATACATTTCCCTATTTCTTCTTTCCGGTACGCTGGATCAAGCTTTCTGAACATAATAAGAGCTTGAAGTACCGATGATGTGCATTCAACAGATCTACAAATTATTGAAATTGATAGGTTATTTCCTTGTATATTATAATATAAAGAGGAACCAATGATAACATTTCAAGAAAGGAGATATGTATACTCACGGATAATCAACTGTAGATTATGCAATCTACTAAAATTAAATGTTTAGCCTATCCTTTGATCACTTAATTCGGAATTAGGAGTACTGACCAGCGTGATTTGAAGCCATAGCAATGCCTTCGATTTCCTCGGCGATGTTCGGTACGGATGTAGAGGATGAAGCTCCTCGAACCTCACCAGCATTCGTCGTAGACATAGTAGTGGTATGGATGAGGTAGCGAAAACCTCCGGTCGCCACCTACACTGTCCGAGAACGGCCCTTCTCTTCCCTTCTAGCGCTCTAAGAATTGGCTAGGGCTTTAGGGTTGTCGGGGAGAGAGGAACAGTGAGAGAGATCGTCATCTCTAACATGGGCCGGCCTCCCCTTTTAATCTAGCGCTGAGGGAATTAGGGGCTGCTCCAAAATAGGAAAGATTTGGCGCTTCCGATCATCACGCAACATGCCTAATGGATAGCGATCATGTTCGCTGTGATCACGCACGGCAACAGGTGGAAACATCCGTGCGTGATCACCTCCCGGTTCCATGCCAAGAGATTAAAAAAATACCAACATTCTCCCTCTGATCTTGAGGCTAATGAATCCATTCTCAGTAGGATAGTTTCCCAAGGCAACACGTCAGGGTAGTTAGTCATGCACTACTAAGACTTCGGTACCTATAGTTCACCATAGGACTTCGAAAGAACTCTGTCTAATTCTAATGGGAGTCAGTTGGGACTAATGCCCCTATATCCAGAATCATTGATTCAAAGGTGTTCAGTTAGTCCTATGCCGGCTACATGATCTTTAAATAAGTTGGGAGATAAACCTTTAGTTAGCGAATCTGCGAGCATTGACTTAATACTAAAATGCTCAATATTAATGGTTTGATCCTGGATTCTATCTTTCACAACATGATACTTAATGTCGATGTGTTTGGCAGCACCACTCGACTTGTTGTTACTCGAATAGAATAATGCGGCTTTATTGTCGCAGTATATTGTGAGTAGTTTTTCAATACTGTCAACCACTCTCAGTCTAGAGATGAAGTTCTTAAGCCATACAGCCTGCCCTGTAGCTTCATAACATGCCACAAATTCTGCCCGCATTGTCGATGATGCAGTCAGTGTTTGTTTGGAGTTTTTCTATGAGATTGCTCCTTCTGCAAGGGTGAAGACATAACCTGATGTTGACTTCTTAGTGTCTATACACCCAGGAAAATCAGCGTCTGAGTAGCCTAGGACTTCAAGCTTATCAGACGTTCTGTATGTGAGCATGTAATGCTTAGTGCCTTGCAAATAGCACAGGACTTTCTTTACAGCTTTCCAGTGGTCTAAACCTCGATTCGACTGAAATTTGCCAAGCATCCCTATAACAAATGCTAAGTCTCGACACGTATAGACCTGAGCATACATTAAGCTTTCGACAACTGAAACATATGGTACCAATTTTATCTAATCTAATTCTAATTTATTTCTTTGGCTTTGGAATAGTCCAAATTTATCCCCTTTAACTATCGAGCAGGTGTCGCAGAGCATTTACTCATATTATATCTTGCTAATACTCTGCTAATGTAAGCTTTCTGAGGCAATCCTAATACTCCGTTAGACCTGTCTTAGTGTATTTCAATGCCTAATACATAACATGCTCACCGTGATCCTTCATATCAAAATTAGATGATAAGAATCCCTTTGTCTCATGCAGCATATTACTATTAACGCCAAAATTTCGTAAGGCCCTATGTCAGATTCGGTCAAAAGGAGAAATTATAGTCAACCGGTGGAAACCGATCCAGAAGAGACCAATTCCGGGAAGGGGCCGTGAAGACCGCTATTTGGCAGTTAATTACTGTACATATTAATTAGGCAAGTGTTTATCTTTAGGAAACCTGACCTCGTGTCCGGTCAGGTCTTATTAGCGTTTTCTATTATAACTAGGAAATCATGTATCGTGTCCTATAAGGACTCATGTAACTCGGGGTATAAATACGTACGCCCGGGCACCTTGTAAGAATAAATCAACAATCAATACAAACTTCGGCGCATCGCCACCCTTCCAACGGGATCCTGCTTCTCGAGCCGGGCTGCATCGGTTAGGTCCGAACTCCAGCGAGAGGGTAAGTCTCGTCACCCCGGCTACCTATCGGCCAGGACTTCCTCGGTTAGGTCCGATATTCTAGTCGGTTTATGGTAGTCAGCTTACCACGGTATATTTATTTTATCTATGGCTACATCAGTTCAGTTTGATCTCATAGATTGACTAGGTATATCACATCACACGTGCGTAAATCGTATCGGCTTACTGGGAGCAGTTTATCATCAGTTTGTGCTGCATCGGTTAGGTCCGACCTACTAAACTGCTAGCGATAAATAGTTCCTGCTAAGTTGATGATTTATGCGCAGGTGTCTTATCGGGGTGTATAGTCGGTAAGTTATCATGTTTTACATCACGATCGCATTAGATCTATCGGCCTATCAAGGTATTGTTATCATCATCAGTCTGTGCTGCAACGGTTGGGTCCGATCTACTAGACCGATGATAATAGCTTTACTCTTGATAAGCCGATGGGTGTTATGCGATGTTGTTATCGGAGTGCTTAGCCGATAAGTTATCTGTTGAAGCCGACTGCATTTATTTATCTTAATAGCTTTATTATTCTGCTATCTATTTTATCATCGGCTTCCAGCCGATGCCCATGTGTCCTGTTCGGTAGCCGGCAGACTCATCAATGGTTTATCATTTATGTTATTGCTTGCCTTGTTATACATCCTTGCCTGCATTACTGTTGCGATCGGCTAAGGGCTAGCCAATTGGTTTATTCTGCCGATCCAAGTTCTCGGGCATGACCTCAACCAAGTTCCCGGGGACGACCTCAACCAAGTTCCCGGGCACAACCTCAGGGAAGGACCCGGGCACGAGCTTAGGTAAGGGCCCGGGCACGAGCACGGACAGGATCTTCACAGCGATATCAGTAACTTTAAACCACGATCGGCTAGAGTTCCTTTAGTTTATTTTACTCATGCATTCTGCTTGCTTATTTTACCAAGTTTACAGCCGGTTTTTGAGTATCCCTTTGATGATCGGCTAGTTTAATACATATTTATTGTTATACTATTGTTCATGCCATCATCGGCTTCCAGTCGATGTATAAGTGCTACAGTGCGTATCGGCCATCGGCCGATGAGATGAGTCCAAGCCGGCTTCCAGCCGATTGGCTCACGAATTTAACATCCTTCCTCCTTGTCAATTGCAGGGTCAAATTGACTGGCACGCCTACGAACCTCAAATCTTTAGGACCTGCACTGGAGTAAAGCAAATCTCCTAGGCCTTCGCGTATCACCAAGACGCCGAACGGCCCCGGCGGGTTTTCGGTGTCAACACGCTTTTGGCACGCCCGGTGGGACACGAAGTTTTAACCCAAAGTCTCAACGCAAAGTTTTGACGATCAGACCTGCAACATGGCTAGGAAAGAAATCAAGACAGACAACGTAATTCCAGTCAGCATGGAGGATTTAAGAAAAGAGCAGAAACAGCAGATTGAGCAAACTATGGCCAACTTTCAGAAGCTGTGCTTAGAGTCCTTCAGTATGACAAGGCAAGGGCCGATTCAGAAATCCCAGTTTTCGAAGCCAGTATTGGTTGGAGAATCGAGCCATACACAACCCGAGAGCCCACCGATTAAACCTTTGTAGGAGATGGTCAATGAGGCTGTACACCACGTGCTCATTAATCAGTCGGGGATCTTGGTAAATACATTACATAACCTCATCAAGAAGACTGTTGATGGATCGATTGCCCAAGAACCAACTCGGGGTCCTGTTTACCTCCCACCAAAGGTTGAACCAACTCAGATTGCTTACAACATCGGCAGAGATATACCAGAAAACATGTTTACACAGAACCAGGCTGGGGGGCAACAGGATATTCCTGCTGGGTACCATCGGACTTCTTACTATGGAGGATATCAGCAAAATCACCCAGGAGGCGGGGCCGATCCAGGTAATTACCAGAGGGATTATCATAGACAAAATCGGCAACCAACTCCACCGGTACAGTATCAACAGTATCAACAGGAGAATCCAAGGGAAGAAGACTTATCGGTGCGAGTTGAGGAAATAATGAGGGAACAGTTCGGGATAAGGCCCAGAGAGCAAACGTTTATGTATCGGCATCCATACCCCGAGTGGTTCGACAGGGTTCCATTACCACACCGATACAGGGTCCCGGATTTTTCTAAGTTCTCAGGACAGGACGATACGTCTACAGTAGAACATGTTAGCCGATTCCTGGCACAGTGCGGGGAGGCATCGGCTGAAGAGGCCCTGAGAGTTAGATTTTTCCCCTTGTCCTTATCAGGATCGGCTTTCGCATGGTTTTCTTCATTACCACCGAATTCAGTTCGGGGGTGGGCCGATCTAGAAAAACAGTTTCACAAATACTTCTTTGCTGGAATCCATGAGATGAGACTGACAGACTTGACGTCGGTTAGGCAACGACCAGATGAAACAGTACCGGAGTACATCCAGCGATTTCGGGAGGTTAAAAACCGATGTTACAGTCTGAACCTGAGCGATGGGCAGCTGGCCGATTTGGCTTTCCAGGGACTTTTGGCACCGATCAAAGAGAGATTTTCATCCCAAGAGTTCGAGTCCCTGGCCTATCTAGTGCAGAGGGTATCGGCTCATGAAAGCCGATTTCAAGAAGCGAAGAAGGACAAATTTCAAAGACGAGTTGCCCAGGTACAAGTTTATTCATCGGACTTAGACGATGAGGAATTCGATGCTGAGGTTGGATTGGCGGAGTGGGCCAGGAACAAGAAATCGGTATCGTGTCCATGGGTCAAGGATATCGCCAAGGAGGAACGGTATGATTTTGATATTAGTAGGGCCAATAAAATATTTGACTTGCTGTTACAAGAGAAGCAGATACAACTACCGCCAAATCACGTTATTCCATCAGCTGAAGAACTAAAGAAGAAGAAATATTGCAAGTGGCACAATGCGATATCGCATCACACCAACGAGTGCAAAGTTTTTCGGCAACAAATTCAATCGGCAGTCGAGCAAGGACGAATCAAGTTTGAAGACAAGAAGCCGATGAAGATTGATGGGCACTCATTCCCTGTAAACATGGTATATGCGGGATCGTCATCAAGGGATCAGGCCGATGGAGCGAGACGTCAAAAGTATAAATCAAGGGTTACTTCATCGGACATGATAGAAAAATATTCAAGATACGAGGAACAGAGGGATGAGTTAGAAAGATATAATCCGCATTGGGACTGCCCGTTTTTTTGGTTCTGCTGGGATCAAGGAATGAGACTGCCATCAGCTGAAAATTGCCCTGAGTGCAACAGTGCAGGGAATCGGCATGATCGCCAGCAGGAGTTTTTGCGGGATCGGTCGCTTGGGAAAAGAGCATCGGTTCATAGCCGATTAGGGCCGATCCATGAAGAGTTCCTTGAAGAGGATAGAGAGGATGAAGAGGAAGTACATGAAGAACAAGTCTAGAATCCTCAATGGTGCCCTAGTGGGATATTCACGAAAAATCAGAAGAGGAGGGCACAGCGTTTACGGCACCGAGAGCAACAGGAAGAGCAACGCCAGGATCAAGAGGAAGCTGATCATCGTCCTAAAAAGACCAAGCAAGTTTGGCAAGTCAGGAAAAAGGACGATGAGGATGCATCGGCGCCGGTAAATATGGTGTTCTTTTTGCCTTTGGAATATAAAGCACTTTCATCAGATGAGGAAGGCCGTGAGGAAGTTTTCGCTCAGTTAACACTGCAACCTGACCAAGCCATATTTGATAAACCTGAAGAGTCAGAGCATCGGCACCTAAAGCCCTTATACATCAAAGGTTATGTGAATGGGAAGCCGATGGCAAAGATGCTGGTTAACGGGGGAGCAGCAGTTAATCTCATGCCTCATGCCACATTCCGAAAATTGGGGAAGACTACCGAAGATCTGATCAAGACAAATATGGTGCTAAAGGACTTCGGTGGGAATTCATCAGAAGCTAAAGGTGTGTTGAACGTGGAGTTGACAGTAGGGAATAAGACATTACCCACCACGTTTTTCGTCATTGACGGGAAGGGGTCGTATAGTTAGCTTCTCGGCAGGGACTGGATTCATGCAAACTGCTGCGTGCCCTCGACAATGCATCAATGTTTGATACAATGGCAGGGAGATCAAGTCGAGGTAGTGCAAGCAGATCGGTCGACCAATATTGCCATGACCGATCTACCAGTCTGGGAAGCCGACGGTGTTGACTGCCTATCCGGAAAAATATGGGAAGGAGATTACCTTAAGGTCATGTCACGCCCAGAATTTCCATCCAAAATTCTGGAGTTTTATTGTGTGTAAACCCTCGTCCAGGAATCAACCGAGGCACACATGACAAAATTGATAATCAAAGTAATTGTTTACATAGCGTAAGCATTTACTACAGAGGTGAATGGTACCTCTCAAATAATAAAGTTCTAGCAGCGGATAAATAAACAACAGCGTGACGATTCCCACTCCACGCACTTGACTGGGCTCCCTCTTAGTCCTCCAAATAGTCCTCTTCGCTGTAGTCCTCCTCTAAAGGATTGTTGATTGCAAGGTGAGCATATGACATACTCCGCAAGCCACACAGCAAATATGCAAGTGCACGGGATAACAAAGGAGGGCATAGTATGGCTCATAATTGCATAAAAGCATTTAATAAAACATTTGAGAGAGTAATAAAACAGTAATTAAATATCAGGATTAATCAACGCTGTACCGCTCACCAAAACGGTATAGGCCCAATCACTCCAACCTGGAGCTACACATGTTCCACTGTTCAACCATTAAATTTAAGTAGTGTGAGACTAATCACAGAAACATTGCTAGGCCGCCCTTAACCGTGGGCACGGCTATTCGAACAGTTTTACTCTGGCCAGAGATGTACCAATTTACCCACAAGACACAACTCCACAGCACATCACTGTGCCCCTCAATACCACCACGGTATCTCAGAAAGGAATTGTGATAGGACCCTCCATGTAATCCGCACAACAAGGAAGCCACCCGCTGGACCACCAGTCTCCGGTAGCATTGATCAGATACCTCGGCTGGGAGACGATCCAACACCCAAAACATGGACTTATTGACGCAGCCATGGTGGTCTTATTGACACAGCCACAACACACCATGGTGGACCCCGGTTGAACGTACTACACATTGGATCCTACCATTACCCATGCTGGCTTGTGGTTAGCACGAGTGTTGCTTCGCAACAAGTAGTCCGCGAACCGGTCCTTAACTGTCACGAGCACCGCTAGCAACAACACCAACCATGGTGCTCGCAACCCACCTTTTAGCCAAGTTTTAGTGAACCATTAAATTGTCCTTATACGACCACGTCGTAAAGGGATCATCATTCCATGTGACTGAATAATAGTATAGAAATCATTATGACAACCCATAAGTTATTCTATTAATTACTAGGCATGGCTAAGCAGGGTCCTAGAGTTATTCTAGCTGACCAATAAATAAAGGTAGCTAGTCAAAATTATCCCATAGGTACAATGTCAAGTAGTCAATTCAAAAGGGCCATAACAAAGGGTAGGGTTTCCCTGTCCGATGACATTCCAAAATAAATGCAACGTTGAAGGAAAAACATAGCTTTAATCATAGGATCAATATGTTCAATGAGAAAGAGGAATCTGTGTGACTTGCCTTGCAGCTCCACACAGTCTTCGACACCTGCCTCGACAAACTGCGCCTCTTCCTGAGCGTCGGTAGCTATAGGCAAATAACAAAACAAGCAAAAACAGTACATCAACACATATGAACAGTACATTGTTATATTTTTAATGGATAGTTTATGATTTTTAGAGAAATTAGAGACTTGAACGACCTCAAACCGAGTTCGTATGAATTAGTTATGATCTTTAGAAGTTTTAACCCTTTATAGCCTATGCAACAGAATTAACTGATTTATTGTGTCATCATTGAATTAATTTTATTCCGAAAAAGGTATTTAAGACGTCACAGGAGAGAGGGGACTCTCGGCTGACCAGCGGGGCCCACTGTCAGAGCAAGGGAGGCATCGGGTCCATGGTGAACCGAGTCCACCGTGGTCCACGAGGGGCTGGGATCTCTAGGGTTTGGATCGGACGGATGGGATCTAACCGAGGAGATCCATCGGCCGGCATCGATCCCGATCGGATTGGCTACGGCGCTGAGGTGGCGGCGAGCTGGCGCACACACGGCGACCACGGCGGCTACAGCGACGGCGGCGACGGCGGCGGCGCTAAACCCGATGGTCGACGGGTACAGCGACGGCGGCGACACACGGGGAGAGCGGGAAAGGATAAAGGGGGTCGAGGCGATCGTTACCGAGGGTGAAACGGCGAAGAACGACGATGGCGACGACTGGCGACGAGCTTGAGGCGGTGGAGGGCTTCTGGTCTTCGTCGACGATGGCGTTCCGGCGGTTCCCGAGGGCTGGGAGACGGTGGCCTGGCTTCAGCGGCGTCCGGCGAACTTAACCGAGGCGGCGGCGAACTCCGACAGCGGCTGAGGCGACGGCGGCGCGCAACCGAAACCTGGCGGCGGCGGCGGAACGAGCGCAAGGCACGGGGAGGCGGCTAGGGCTAGCTCGAGCTCGATCTAAAGGGCGAAAACGACCCTAGGGGTTCCAGGCTCACTATTTAAGGCAAAGAGGGGCGGACTCCGGCTCGGGCTCGACGGGTTTTGCGGCGGCGACGAGAGAGAGAGAGGAGACCGACTCGGGAGGCTTTGGGGCTCCGTTCCACGCACGATTCAGCTCCGGATTCCTGGGGATTAGGTAGAGGAGGATAAGGACTCGGTTTTCCCTCAACCGATTTGGAGAGAACGGGTTCGAGGCGAACGGATTTGGCAAGATTCGCGGCGGCGGCTCTCGGGTGCTACAGCGCCTTCGGGCACGAGGAAGACGACGACGACCCCGACAGGCGGGTCCCACCTGTCGGCGACTGCGGCGGCGCGGGCGCGGGCACGAGCACGGCAGTGGCGCGGGCACGAGCACGGCCGGGGCGCGGGCACGGCACTGGAGAGGGCGCGGGCACGAGAGGAAGGCTGAGCACAGCAACGGGCCGAGATCTGGCCCAGCGGCTGCGAAGGGGATTTTAAAAACCTTTCTCTTTTTATTTCACTGCTGTGAGCTTATTTATTTTGCCGAAATTACTTCCCCTAATCAATTAATTCCCAGAAAATTCCAGAAATTAAATAATTAAGCAAAGAATTTTATAAAATTATTTTCCAGCCCATTTTACTTCAGATTTTTTTTTTCAAATTTTATTCTTTTCACTCATTGAGACTTTTAATTCCATTTCTGAAAATTCCTTTTTGCACAATATTTTATATAGGGATAATTTCAGGGTGTTACAGGTCACTAGCCAGGGGATACAGCCGATTCAGCAAGTCAGCTCTGAATTGTTACTCTGATGGGCTCTATTGAAGACTTCGAGGGGAAACTGGGGCAAGGATTTACGTCGGCCGATGATTTGGAGGAGATCGACATAGGTCCGGGAGATAAGCCAAGGCCGACGTACATAAGCAGAAGGTTAAGTCCTGAACTTCGAGGAGAATTGATAACACTGTTGAAAGAGTATCGGGATTGTTTCGCCTGGGAGTACCATGAAATGCCAGGATTAAGCCGATCAATTGTTGAACATCGGCTGCCCATTAAACCAGGATATCGGCCATTCAAGCAGGCTCCAAGGAGATTCAAGGCAGAATTATATGAGCCGATCAAGGCGGAGATTATAAGGTTATATGATGCCAAATTTATAAGACTATGCCGATATGCTGAGTGGGTTTCTAATATCGTCCCGGTGGAGAAGAAAAATAGAAAATTGAGGATATGTATTGATTTCCGGGATCTGAATAAAGCTACCCCCAAGGATGAATACCCAATGCCGATAGCGGATTTATTGGTGGATGCAGCCTCAGGCCATAAGATTATCAGCTTCATGGATGGCAATGCGGGATACAATCAGATTTTTATGGCTGAAGAAGATATACATAAGACTGCATTTTGGTGTCCAGGAGCTATCGGCCTATATGAGTGGGTAGTAATGACTTTTGGATTGAAAAGTGCCGGTGCGACTTATCAAAGAGCGATGAATTATATATTTCATGATCTCATCGGCTTATTGGTAGAGATTTATATTGATGATGTGGTGGTCAAGTCTAAAAGTGAGGAAAGCCATATAGCCGATCTACAAAAAGTGCTGGAGAGAGCCAAGAAATACGGACTAAGAATGAATCCCAATAAGTGCGCTTTTGGTGTATCGGCTGGGCAATTTTTGGGTTTTATGGTTCATGAGCGAGGGATTGAAGTTAGTCAGCGAAGTATCAGAGCCATTAAGACTACAGAGCCACCAAGCAATAAGACAGAGTTGCAATCGTTGATCGGCAAGATTAATTTTGTGAGAAGATTTATATCAAATTTGTCAGGGAGAATTGAGTCTTTCACGCCGTTGTTGAAGTTGAAGGCCGAACAAGAGTTTGTGTGGGGGGCAGCACAGCAGAAGGCATTTGATGAAATCAAGAATTATCTGAGTTCCCCACCTATTTTAATTCCACCGCAGAAAGGAATGCCGTTCAAATTGTATTTGTCAGCCAATGAGAAATCCATCGGATCTGTTTTAATACAAGAGTTTGAAGGAAAAGAGCGAGTTGTGTTTTATCTGAGCAGAAGACTTCTAGATGCTGAAACGAGATATCCTGCGGTGGAGAAATTATGCATGTGCTTATATTTCTTGTGTACAAAGTTAAGGCATTACATCCTATCGGCTGAGTGTACAGTAGTTTGCCAGGCCGATGTGGTCAAATATATGTTGTCGGCTCTAGTCTTGAAAGGGCGAGTTGGCAAGTGGATTTTTGCTTTGACAGAGTTCGACTTAAGTTATGAATCGGCTAAAGCAATCAAGGGACAAGCAGTGGCCGATTTCATTGTGCAACATAGAGGGTCTCATGAAGATTATGCTGAACCGATCCCATGGATTTTGTTTTTGATGGATCGGTTTGCAAGCATGGATCTGGTATCGGCTTAGTTATCATATCGCCTCGGGGGGCAAGTTTTGAGTTTGCTTTTACAATTAAGCCTTATCGGACTAACAATCAGGCAGAATACGAGGCGGTACTTAAGGGACTTCAACTCTTAAAGGAGATCGGGGCCGATGTCGTAGAGATAATTGGCGATTCTTTGTTGGTGGTCAAGCAGTTGTCTGGAGAATATGAGTGTAGGGATGATGTTTTGAGGTCATATTATGAGGAATGTACAGATTTGTTAAAGGACTTCAAGATGGTATCAATAGATCATATTCCTAGGGAGCAGAATTTAGAGGCCAATGATCTTGCACAGATTGCTTTAGGGTATCGGCTGAATAGGCAGGTTGAGGTTGAAATAGCCGATATTGATGTTCAAGACAAGACCGATGACTGGAGACAAGAGATAGTTGATTATTTGCAAAATCCGTCGAAGTCTGTTTCCAGGAAGATTCGGTATAAAGCTATTAAGTATGTGCTGCTTGATGGAGAGCTGTATTATCGGACTTTTGAGGGAGTTCTGCTTAGGTGCTTGGATTTGGAGGAAGCCAAGGTGGTTATGTGCGAAGTGCATGAAGGCGTCTGTGGAACTCATCAATCGGCCCATAAGATGAAGTGGTTGTTGAGAAGAGTGGGATATTTTTGGCCGACAATGCTGGAAGATTGCTTTAGGTATTATAAAGGGTGTCAAGATTGTCAGAAATTTAGAAATATACAACGGGCGCCAGCATCGGCTATGAATCCTATCATCAAGCCATGGCCATTCAGGGGTTGGGGAATTGATATGATCGGCCAGGTTTTTTCTCCATCAAGTAAAGGGCATAAGTTCATATTGGCGGCGACGGATTATTTTACCAAGTGGGTAGAGGCGGTTCCTTTGAAGAAAGTTACGTCCAAGGAGGCGATCGAGTTTGTGAAGGAGCATATAATTTATCGGTTTGGGATTCCTCAGACGATAACTACTGATCAGGGGTCTATATTTGTGTCTGATGAGTTTCAACAGTTTGCTGCCAGTATGGGGATCAAGTTATTAAATTCATCACCTTATTATGCTCAGGCCAATGGACAAGCGGAGGCTTCTAATAAGAGTCTGATCAAGTTAATCAAGCGGAAGATTGATGAGCAGCCGCGGCGATGGCATACTACATTAGCCGATTCACTATGGGCCTATCGGATGGCATGTCATGGATCTACTCGGGTGCCGCCGTATCAGTTAGTATATGGACATGAGGCAGTTTTACCATGGGAGACTAACATCGGCTCTAGGAGAATTTCTTTGCAGAATCAGTTGACGGCCGATGATTATTATAACTTAATGACAGATGAACTTGGAGATTTAGCTCAGAATCGGTTGAGGGCGTTGGAAAGGATCAAGGAAAATAAGGTTAAGGCAGCTCGGCATTACAACAAAAAGGTGGTGAATAAGTCGTTTGCCGAGGGAGATCTTGTGTGGAAGTTGATTTTGCCGATCGGGTCCAGAGATAATAAGTTTGGAAAATGGTCGCCTAATTGGGAGGGACCCTATCGGATTAGTCGTTGTGTACCCGGCAATGCATATATGTTAGAAGATCTTGATGGGACAGAGTTTGCTAAAGCGCTTAACGGAAAATATCTCAAGAAATACTACCCTAGCGTGTGGATCGATTCTTAAATCAGTTAAGTATAGCCGATTTCTAAAATAGTTTGGAAAGCCGATGTTTTGCATCGCCTAAAAACAGCCGGTATCAATTGGTATCGCCTTTAGATCAAATAAACAAAAATAATACTAAGGGGCAATTGAAGGAGACAAGCAGCAGAGCCGATCAAGTTATGTTACAGTACAGCCAGCGTATTTCAGGAAGTCATCAATTGTTAAGTTACAAGAATTTTTGAATAGTTTCGATTGCGCGTAGACGGATTTGATCAATTTCATTAATGGCACGGATGTCGTCATCATCGGAGCCTGGGATGGTCTTCAAGTTCTTGCGCCGATGGATGACTTGACGCATCGTTGCTGCAACCTTAGCCTCTTGATCTTGGATGGCTTGTGGCAAGCCGATAAGCTGGGATTCTGTGGCTTCAAGATCCTTACGAACTTTTTCAAGTTCTACCAGCAAGTCGGCTTCCTTCTTCTTCAGTTGGTCTAGCTTGGGTTGGAGTTCTTGGGGGGCAGCAGCCATATCATCAAGTCTTTTCTTCTCTGTCTGGGCTAGCAGCCGATCGGCTTGGATGCCTGCGGTGATCTTCTGTTGGTCAGCGCGATCGGCTATGCGCTGTCTAAGCTTGATAAGTTTAAACCTGTGAGATTCCAGGTATGCTGCAGGGGTTAATGCATCGACGAGTTCTTCGGGCAGGTAGTGTTCGATTTCTACAAGCCTTGCCCGAATCGGCCCACAGTCTTCAACTAGCGCATCAATTGGGTTTTCCAGCCGACTGTTGATGCTTGTTAAATAATCGCGCACGTTGGCTGGGAACGACGGTTTGGTCGCTGTGCTGGTGGTTGGTTCGTCTTCTGCCTCCAAGTACTTGCCGATGTTGAAGGGGAACAAATCGGCTAAGGACTGCAAAATTGACATCGGTAAGGGGATCAGTAAAAAGTTAAAAGCAAAGTATGGGCATAAAGAAGTTACATGAGGAAGGACGTCAGCAGCTCGGGTGGCATCGGCTTCAGTGAGATGAATAGGGTGTTCTTCGGAGGGGCCGATGTTAGCCAATGGGATAGCAGCAGTCTCAATGACGGTTGGACTTGGTACCGAGAGTGGAGCAGCCGGAGAAGCCATCGGCTCAGTGCTTGGAAGGATATCGGAGGAGTGTTGAAGTTCTGGAGCCGATGACTCGAGCTGGGAATAAAACTGGTAAGATAAGAGGAAAGCGGGTAATAATATTGAGACTTGACACGTACCTGAGGAGATGAGGGAGCCGATGTTGTTTGAGGAGAAGATGGCGTCGGGGTAACGGCATCAGCATCAGTTTTCTGCTTCTTTGAGGAGGGGCGATGCGCTAACTTCTTACGTTTTTGTCCCATCGGCCGAGGCGCCTTAAGAAGAGCCGATGGAGATGGAGCATCGCGCCCTAAGTTTGGAGTGGCCGATGGAGGTTGGTACAGAATCGGCCGACCGCTGTTGCTTGTTGATGAGGGCTCGACGCTGGCAGCCTGCAAAATAAGAGTTAGAGATGATTGGAGATGATGGTTAAAGCTTGCGGGTGTTACCTCTTCGTCGGATTCGACGTACTCAGTGTCAAGACGAGAGCAGTAGCAGGTGGCCGCTAAGCTGAATAGATGTTTTTTCCATTCTGACCACCATCGGACAAAAAGCTTGGTGTTGGCAGTGCAGATACACACCTCGGTGGCAGCGCCTAGGAGGAGGGGGTCTGTCAAAGTCCGCAGCCGATCATATTCCAGGGCGCTGCTGACCGTGCCTCGGGCTTGAAGTTTGTTGATGAAGAAAAGGCCGATCGGAAGCTAACCAAGGCCAAACTGGCGGGAGCCGACCGATGGGTGGTAAAACTCGTAAGAAGGCTGTGATCGGCCCAGGGAGAAGCCAGTTGGCAGCAGACGAGGGGAGATAGCCGATAGGAATATGGTCTTGGACTCGTCATTATCCAGAGTTTTGAGTGGGTCAAAGTTATAAGGCATCTCAAATGATGATGCATCATTATATGCAAACCAGAGAGTGGCCTCCCTGGTGAAGCCATAGTAAAACCCCTTGAACCACTGACTAAGTTCAGCGGGGGTTATCTTGCCGCCAGAAAGAGCCGATGCAGCTTCGCCCATGGAAACGCATCGGCGGTAAACGGGATCTTGGTCTTCTGTGTAATCAGCTGGGAAGGATTGCTTGAGAAGAGAAGTTTCAGGAACGGCCTTGGAGGTGTAGATATTAAGCCAGAGCTGTACGAACCACCAAGGGCCCCCGATGTGGCCGACGGGCTGGCCGGCCGATAACTTAGTTGCTACTTGGTGAAGCAACTGATAGGTGGCACCGAGGAGGAATTGCCCCAGGGGGATTTGTTTCCGATCAACCAAGCACTCTGCCAAACACTGCATGTTGATCGTTGGACCGAGGGTTGCGCCACCAAAAACAAACCGCTCTAGCCATAAGTTCAGAAAAGCAACGTGTTCCCGATCATCAACCGATCCAGTTCCCTTATTGTGAAGAGATATGTACCTGGACCAGCCGCCGATATTCTTTGCCTGGAGCCGATGAGCAGGTTTGAAGCGGAGCTTGAAGGGGTCGATGTAGCTTGTCGTGTCTAGACAGGTGAGCATGGTCACATCCAGCAAAGTGGGGGTCATTGGCCCATGCCCGAACAGGAAGGCATTGAGGGCATCGGACCAGAAATATGAAGCCGATGCGAGCAGGGGTTCATTTCTTTCCATATCGGCCAGAGAAAGATTGATGCAATGGCCGATATGAGATTCTTCCCAGTAGGTTCTCTTCGCAGCCGACACCCTGATGTACCAATCTCTCCACCTAGGCAGTTTGCTTGGCCACGACCTGAAACTGTTGGTCCAGTCGCCGACTCGCATGGCCGAGTTCTTGAAAGGGATACGCTGGGTCTCGGCGCATATGAAATCGGTGGGATCTTCGTTACCCATGGGGCCATGATAGAAAATGTTTGGGTAATCGGCGGCCGGGATCAAGATCTGGCCTCTAAGATGCTACAGTAAACAAGAACACGACGAAGAATAGATGAAGAACATGGTGGATTGGACGCATCTGGGCCACAAGATCGAAGAAATAATCAGTTAGGAAGATTACCTCAGGAACTGCAGATGCCGATGCCATCGCAAGAAAGGAGGAAGATGCAGAAATTGACAGCTGAAGAAGAGGGCTGCGACGGTTCGTCTGGATTTGCTAGAGCTTGTTGAAGGTTTGGAAGATGAAGCGGTGGTGCTCTGGTGATGTGAAAGCGTAAAAAAGGGCTAGGAAGACGAAGCGTTTTATAGAGGTATGATGACCGGGCGGGAATCGAGGCTGTTGGCACTGTTTTAAACAATTATGGCAAGTGGGCTATCTTGGGCCGCCTCGGTATGGAAGAAATCTAGAGGCCCAAAATGAAAGAATTTCGAAATCCTACAGGAGGACTCCGAAATTAGGGGGCATGTGTTAACGCCAAAATTTGGTAAGGTCCTATGTCAAATTCGGTCAAAAGGAGAAATTATAGTCAACCGGTGGAAACCGATCCAGAAGAGACCAATTCCGGGAAGGGGCCGTGAAGACCGCTGTTTGGCAGTTAATTATTGTACATATTAATTAGGCAAGTGTTTATCTTTAGGAAACCTGACCTCGTGTCCGGTCAGGTCTTATTAGCGTTTTCTATTATAACTAGGAAATCATGTATCGTGTCCTATAAGGACTCATGTAACTCGGAGTATAAATACGTACGCCCGGGCACCTTATAAGAATAAATCAACAATCAATACAAACTTCGGCGCATCGCCACCCTTCCGACGGGATCCTGCTTCTCGAGCCGGGCTGCATCGGTTAGGTCCGAACTCAAGCGAGAGGGTAAGTCTCGTCACCCCGGCTACCTATCGGCCAGGACTTCCTCGGTTAGGTCCGATATTCTAGTCGGTTTATGGTAGTCGGCTTACCACGGTATATTTATTTTATCTATGGCTGCATCAGTTCAGTTTGATCTCATAGATTGACTAGGTATATCACATCACGCGTGCGTAAATCGTATCGGCTTACTGGGAGCAGTTTATCATCAGTTTGTGCTGCATCGGTTAGGTCCGACCTACTAAACTGCTAGCGATAAATCGTTCCTGCTAAGTTGATGCTTTATGCGCAGGTGTCTTATCGGGGTGTATAGCCGGTAAGTTATCATGTTTTACATCACGATCGCATTAGATCTATCGGCCTATCGAGGTATTGTTATCATCATCAGTCTGTGCTGCAACGGTTGGGTCCGATCTACTAGACCGATGATAATAGCTTTACTCTTGATAAGCCGATGGGTGTTATGCGATGTTGTTATCGGAGTGCTTAGCCGATAAGTTATCTGTTGAAGCCGACTGCATTTATTTATCTTAATAGCTTTATTATTCTGCTATCTATTTTATCATCGGCTTCCAGCCGATGCCCATGTGTCCTGTTCGGTAGTCAGCAGACTCATCAATGGTTTATCATTTATGTTATTGCTTGCCTTGTTATACATCCTTGCCTGCATTACTGTTGCGATCGGCTAAGGGCTAGCCGATTGGTTTATTCTGCCGATCCAAGTTCCCGGGCATGACCTCAACCAAGTTCCCGGGGACGACCTCAACCAAGTTCCCGGGCACAACCTCAGGGAAGGACCCGGGCACAAGCTTAGGTAAGGGCCCGGGCACGAGCACGGACAGGATCTTCACAGCGATATCAGTAACTTTAAACCACGATCGGCTAGAGTTCCTTTAGTTTATTTTACTCATGCATTCTGTTTGCTTATTTTACCAAGTTTACAGCCGGTTTTTGAGTATCCCTTTGATGATCGGCTAGTTT
This sequence comes from Oryza meyeriana var. granulata, assembly GCA_003991445.1. NCBI lineage: Eukaryota > Viridiplantae > Streptophyta > Magnoliopsida > Poales > Poaceae > Oryza > Oryza meyeriana. The sequence goes on along the minus strand of RYFJ01000617.1, from coordinate 33,773 downwards.
AATACATATTTATTGTTATACTATTGTTCATGCCATCATCGGCTTCCAGTCGATGTATAAGTGCTACAGTGCGTATCGGCCATCGGCCGATGAGATGAGTCCAAGCCGGCTTCCAGCCGATTGGCTCACGAATTTAACATCCTTCCTCCTTGTCAATTGCAGGGTCAAATTGACTGGCACGCCTACGAACCTCAAATCTTTAGGACCTGCACTGGAGTAAAGCAAATCTCCCAGGCCTTCGCGTGTCACCAAGACACCGAACGGCCCCAGCGGGTTTTCGGTGTCAACAATTACTATCGCTGCTTGCTAATAGGATGTCATCCACATAGAGTACTAGTATTATAAATTTTTCACCCTTAATCTTAAGATAAATACAATTATCTACCTCATTCTCCTTAAATCTTAACTTCTTAATTATTTCGTCAAATTTAAGATACCATTGTCTAAATACTTGTTTAGATCTATAGATGGATTTTTAAGTCTACAAGCTAGATGTTCCTTGCCTTCCACAGCAAAACCCTCGGGTTGTGCCATGTATACATCTTCATGCAAGTCACCGTTAAGAAATACAGTTTTAACATCCATCTAATGGAGTTCTAAGTTAAAATGAGAAACAAGTGCCCTGATAATTCTAAACGAGTTTTTTCTTAGAAACAGGAGAAAATGTTTCATTATAATCTATTCCCTCTCTTTGTGAAAACCCCTTAGCCACAAGTCTTGCCTTGAACCTTTCAATATTCCCTTTAGAGTCAAGCTTAGTCTTGTAGACCCATTTACAACCTACTGTTTTTGCTCTTTGGGGAATTTCTACTAAGTCCCATACTCCATTATGACTATCTTAGTTCATCTTCCATAGCCTCAAGCCACTTGGATGAATGATCACTCATCATCGCTTCTTTGAATGAGGTGGGATCATTCGTTTTCCTAATATCTTCACCTAAATAAACCTCATAATAATTTGGGGTAGTAGATCTCCTCTCTCGTTGTGACCTTCTAAGTGATTCATTATTGGTCACTGTTTGTTGAGGAGGTTCATGTGGAATTTCTTCATTTTGTTCTTCATTATGTGCCTCAGAAGTTTGTTGAGTATTGATATTTAAATCATTAGTGTTCTCAACAAAAGGTGTATCATCAGAATTCACATATATTGTTACTTCATTCTGAGTCAGTATGCTTTGTTGCACAATGGCCTCAATTTGAGGTGGCGGTGCTATAATATGAGGTACAATATGGTTAATTTGAAAATTATTCTACTGGATATCCGGTATAATATTAGTCTGAATTTCCTCAAGATTGATCTCCCTTTCATGTGAGCTCCCCCAGACTTCATTTTTTTCCAAGAATACTCCGTGCCTAGTTTCCACAAACTTAGTCACACGGTCTGAGCAATAGAATCGGTACCCCTTCGACCTTTTTGGGTATCCAATAAAATGGCAGCTCACAGTTTTAGGATCTAATTTCTTTTGTTGTGGGTTGAATATTTTGGCCTCTACAGCGCAGCCCAACATATGTAAATATTTAAGTGTCGGCTTTTTCCCAGTCCACAATTCATAAGGTGTTTTGGGAACCGACTTATTGGGTACTCTATTAAGTATGTGGGTAGCTGTCTTAAGTGCTTCCATCCATAAGTTCACAGGCATAGTAGAATGACTGACCATACTGCATACCATATCCATAAGTGTACGGTTACGACGCTCTGCCACTTCATTCTGTTGTGGTTCTCCAAGCATAGAATATTAAGCAACTATTCTATGCTCTTGAAGATATTGTGCAAAGGGCCCAGAACTTTGTCCATAAGTAGTATGTCTCCCATAATATTCTCCTCCTCGATCTGATCTCACTACTTTTTATCTTTGCATTATGCTGATTTTCTACTTCAGCTTTGAAGATTTTAAACATATCGAGTGATTCAGATCTTTCCTTAATGGGGAAAATATATCCATAACGGAAGTAGTCATCCATGAAGGTTATAAACGAGTCATAACCATCAATAGAAGTAACAGAGAACGGTCCACATATTCAGTATGAATTATTTCTAATGGACTCGTACTCCTAATAGCTCATTTCTTAATTGTCTTAGTGAATTTACTCTTGATACAATCTAAGCAATGATCCACATTCAAAAAATCTAAAGGGTGAAGTATCTCTTCTTTAATAAGATGCTCCATTCTTCTCTTAGAAATGTAGACTAAATGATAGTGCCACAATTTGGAAGACGTCTTATTTTCATTATAGGCATTTACAACATTCATTATCTTATCTTCTAAAGAGAGTAAATAGAGCTTGTCTTGCACGATGGCAAGACTAATATCATTATTATTATACTTAATAATGCATTCGTTTTTAGCAAAATTACAGTCATAACCAGTCTCAGTTAAAACCATTACAGAAAATGAGGTTTCTCTTGATAAAGGGAGCATATAAAACATCATAAAGTAAAAGACTAAAATAGCTAGGAAGTCGAAGATGAAGTTCTCCAACGGCCCGGACTTCAATCTGAGCTCCATTAGCCACTCTTAGGATTCTGTCCCCTCTTTTTAGGGTCCTCACAGTTTGGAATCCTTGTAGTGAATTAGCAACGTGCACGGTGGCACCTCAACCCACCATGTTTCATGGGTAAAATCAACATAAAATGATTTATCAACATTAGAAACGAAATCAACAATACTATTACCATGTTTAATAAGCCAAGCTTTGAAGCCTGGACAGTCCCTCTGTGCATGGCCCTCATCCTTGCAAAATTTGCACAGGAATGGTACAGCTAGAGCTTATGTCTTGCCCTTCTGGGCAGCCTGAGGGCCCTGATTTGCCTGAGTGGGAGCTAGATTGGGCTTCTTCTTATTGTTGTTGTTATTGTTTCTCTGGGAGTTATTGCTCTTCCCTTTATAGAACTTCCTTTTTTCCACCAGCAATATTGAGAAGGTTTAACTGTTCTTGCCTCATATGCTTTTCAGCCTTTTGGTGTTCCTCCTCAATAGAGTGAGAAATTAGCTCTGCTATGGTCCACTTATCCTTTTGAGTGTTGTAATTAATCTTGAATGGACCATAGTCAGGGGGGCAATGAACTCATGATGAAGTGGACTAAGAAACCATCAAAAATGGCCATGTCCATAGACTTAAGCTCATAGGCCATGGCAAACATCTCCAGGATATGTTTTCTAATGCCATCCTTACCATTATAGTGGCTTGTCAGCATTTGCATAATTATTGTACAAGCATAAGTGTTGAGAGAACTCTTAAAGTTCTCATCAATGTTAGCTAAGTATGTTCGTGCATCACTGGAGTCCACAATAACCCCAAAAATAGCAGGGGAAATGTTACTCTTAATGTACATGAGAGACATCCTGTTGGATTTATCCCATGCTGCTGATTTCTTCTCATATTGTCTCTTAAGCTCAGTGTAATTCTCATCAGTGTAGAGAGGTTCCACAGGGGGATCCTCCCTAATAGCATAATCATAATCCAACATGCCTAGGTTTAGTAATACAGTACTCTTCCACTTGGCATAGTTGGTCCAATCGAGGGGCTCAAGCTCTCTAAGCTGACCAAGAGCTGAAAAATAATAAGAAAAGACATAAGTAAAACATGTATGTAATTAATCCATGTTGGTACAATTAATTACACACTTAATATTCAGATAAATTTCTTAACTATATTACCGTTGGGCCAATATAATTAAGAAAAACTAATTTGTCCATAAAATAGACATGAATTTATAATTGACGTTGGTAGAAAATAAATTCATATCATGACAAATTATCTAGCCAAACTTCTCGTTGGTTTCATTTAGCCAGAAATAATTAATAAAATTAATCCCATAATTTTTCAGCAATTTTTTAGCATGAAATATCAATTATATAAGTATTGTAAGTGGAAAAAGAGTAAAGAAATAGCTGGAAATTAATAAAAAACAAAGCAGTCAAAAATTGGAATCGGCCCGTTACTATGCAGCTGGCGCTAGTGGGGCCCAAACCGCACGGCCTGCTATTGTGCCGAGCGCTCGCGGCCTGGTCTAGCCCAATCAAGGGGTGAGGCTCGGCAGGATTGATCTGAGCCGTTCGATCTGATGGACGGTCGGATTCAATCCCTCGTCTTTAACTAAGATGGCCGTCCAAGGCTTGATGAACGGCCACGATTTAATGGAAAATTGGTGAGCCAATCGCGTCCGTTGAGATCTAATCGGACTGCTGAGATTGTCTCGATCGGAACAAAACTCCCCGGCGACCAAATCTGTTACCCTAATCCCATTCTCATCCCCTTCTTCCCCGATCTCACGGTGAAGCGACGGCGGCGGCGATCCGGCGGAGCGGCGGAGGAATGCCTGTGCGCGGTGAATTGATGCCGCGCACTGCTCCACGGATCGACGGTGACGATGACGGCGCAAGGCCACCCAGGGCCCGAGCGGCAGACTGATGCCACTCGGATGCCATGGCGGTGGGGCTCGCGCGGCAAGCTAATGCCGACGCGACCCCGACGGCGACAAGGCCTTCCTCTGGTAAGCCTGAAACCTGAGGAAAAAATTGATTGGGGATTTAATTTTGGGGATTTTGGGTTCGGGATTTGGGGATTTTCAAATTAGGGTTCTAAAATTTTGGGGAAAAATGGGGATTTGAGTACCCGTCAATTCTCCTCCTTCTAATTTGCTCCCCAGGCCTTAAAAAACAAATGAAATTCGAACTCGAACTTCAATTGCCCAAGTATAAACCCTAATCCGAATAAAACTCAATTAATTAGACTAAAATTTATGGCTAAAACATGAACCCAAAGCATATTGTGGCTTCAACCGGGATGATGGGATCAAGGGGCTAAACACATGGCTCCGATACCAAATGTAGATTATGCAATCTACTAAAATTAAATGTTTAGCTTATTCTTTGATCACTTAATGCGGAATTAGGAGTACTGGCCGGCGTGATTTGAAGCCATAGCGATGCCTTCGATTTTCTCGGTGATATCCGGTGCGGATGTAGAGTATGAAGCTCCTCGAACCTTAACGGCGTTCGTCATAGACATAGTAGTGGTATGGGTGAGGTAGGGAAAACCCTCCGGTCCCCACCTACACTACCCGAGAACGGCCATTCTCTTCCCTTCCAGCGCTCTAAGGATCGGCTAGGGTTTTAGGGTTGTCGGGGAGAGAGGAACCGTGAGAGAGATCGTCATCTCTAACACAGGCCGGCCTCCCCTTTTAATCTAGCACTGAGGGAATCGGGGACTGCTCCAAAATAGGAAAGATTTGGAGCTTCCGATCATCACGCAACATGCCTAATGGATAGCGATCTTGTTCGATGTGATCACACACGGCAACGGGTGGAGACATCCGTGCATGATCACCTCCCGGTTTCCATGCTGAAAGATTAAAAAAATCCCAACATCAACAACAATGTTAAGAAAACTCTCACAAGGGTTGAGAACCTATTGCCAAAAAAATCCAGGTTAGGATATCAGATGTAAGATGTAACCCGAGCATAGCATTTGGACTGTTCTAAATATGTGTAACATAATCTGCAAGAGTTGGATATATCTTCAAAAAAATCCTGAAGATTAAAATTTATTCGGAGTTCTAGATAATAGAGGACATTTCGCATCTGCTGTTGTTTATATTTTATATGGATGTTCAAGTGTACCAGCCCCCCTGCTTGGCTCATTCATTGTAGTGCACTACCAGCAAGGTATGGTTATACTTCTAGCTGTATCAATTCACGGTATGGGAAATACTACAATTTGTAAAATGCCCATTTATCTTTTCAGATTGATGAAAGAAATTCCCATCAAAAACTTGTCAAATTAAATTTCTGGATTGGAACATGCAAACTGAAATTGGCAGATGCCTGTAAACTCTTCTCCAAAATCCAAAACTCCAGCAAACTCAAGGCATTGCCACCAGGAGAAAGATTGATCGTGTGGTGACCACAATCCTTACTCTCATAACCAGTAAAACGGATCGCTAATGGCAAGCTGCTTGCCAAATGGTGCTAGGGCACCTCGCCGAGCTGATGGCGGGGGCATTTTCTCAGTTCTAGGAGTGCCTACATTACCTCATCAAACAGTGAAGGGAGGGGGTTTGTCATATGTCATCTTTTGAACCGTGTACTTTTGAAACCGTGCGCCAGCATCCAAGGCCACACCATACTTGATTGGAGCCACACGCACTAACACGACACGGCCCTGCTTGACAACGCCACAGTCAGAACTGTTGAGGCCACTACAGCAGACAAGAGCATGGCGTGGCCATTGCAGCAACACAGGTGTGGGAACAAAGATGCTGCTTGCCAAGATTGATCTAGCTTGGCATGCAGTGGTGTAATCAAGACGAGGTGCCAATGAAAAATCCAGATCCAGTGGAGACATGAAGATAACAGAGCAGCTGCTTATCTATGCGGAAGTAGACTCACAAAGGTATTTTTGTCACCCCACGTCAACCAGTACATAAAACAATGTGTCGATATTTTACACCGATAATAAATATATAAGGCTACTCCGAAACTCGATGGATTACAAAGAAACACGAAAGGTTTATACTGGTTCAGACCCTATATACTGAGGACCAGTGTTAAAAAGTAGAAGTTCCAGTCGGACTACGATCAAGTGATCTCCTTCTAGGAGTACAACGTGTCCGACTAGGACTGTATTTTCCCTGTCGTACAAGGTTAAGTCTGCCGAGTTCTATTGTATCCCTAATTACTAAGGCTAGACCCATCCTCTGTCCGAGTGATCTAATAGCTTCTCATAAGGTACCCCGGAGCCATGGCACTGACACAATGAGCTCAAAAGAAAAAAAAACTAACAGAAGTAAAAGAAGTGCCATAGATGGAAGATTTAAACATTCCCTGTGGTTTCGAACAAAGAGAGAAATTTTTTGGTATAGATAGAATTTTTATCAGTAAATAAATATAGATAGAATTTTTATCAATAAATAAAGGTATATGGTGTGTTTTGATCTGCAAACACATCAAGGGGGCTTTTGGTCATAAACAATTAAATGACACCTGCTTCTTGTTGCAACAAGATCAAAGATTTCATGACAAATTTTGTTCGAAGAAAAGAGATCATACGAAAAAAATTATTATTTCTCTAGATTAAGAGTATCATAAGTACTCTCTCCATTTCAAATTACTTGTCATTCTAGGATTTAAATTTTTTACCAAAATACTTATCATTCTCACATTCCAAAACATTTTTAAATATGAACTTTCCTCCCTACCCTTCATTAATGCAGCCACGCATTAATACGCTCATAGCTCTTATTGGTTCATCTCAACTAATTAGAGTTAATGGTTACAACTGTAATATATTTAATAAGGGTAATAATATAATTTGCTATAGCTCCTTGGTTAGTGTGAGATTTGCTAGAACGACAAATAATTTGAAACGGGAGTAGCATGCATTGACCTTAAGTGCTTCTGCAGTACAGTGATACGGACCATCCATTATCTGCTGTTTAAAGTGTCCATGAACCTTTAGACCTATGGCGGTAATAAGCCTTGCTCTCAGGAAGATTTTCAAGAACCTTTAAGTAAAAAATGCATGTCAAATTTATCATAATAATAATAATTTCTTTATATTATACAAGCGTAACATATTAGAATTTTGTACCTGTGATTTTTTTAAGAACCCGTGGGCTTTGTAAAGTGTTTGACCAAACTCATTGACAAGGTCTGTTGAACAGTAGGCTTGAATAATAAATGTTGTTTCCCAGGTTTGAGAACCATCATACACCTATTATAAACAAGTTTCATTATGTCTCATTCATAAAATTGAGATGTTATTTTCAGAAAGAACTATAAATAGAATACTAATGGGCTCTCATATTGAAGAAAAGTTACAGCAGTACTCACAATGAAGCTATCTCATCAAAGAGAACGAATGCATCAATTATGTGAGCACATAATTCCAAACAAATAAATATTGCAAAAATGTCATGAGACAATATAAAAGGTTTTATCATATCAAACAAAATATTTAACATATATATGGAAACTGTATACTGATCCCACCAACAGCACACACGGGCCTCTACTAATGAGCTGTAGTATTACATTTTGTATACATGCCTTTTATTTTAAAATACGATGTAAGAAATGGCATGCCTTATATTTTGAAATGCAGGGACATGGAGTACCTACTCATTATCTGTAGTTGAGAACAAATTACTATAAAGTTCTGAAATTAGTTGTTACTTATCATCATGAAGTAGAGAATATCCCGAGTAAACATGTAGTAAAAACCATTAACTTGGTGGAAATCAGTACATAGTGCTCTAAAAAAATTTCAAAATAAATCTCACATAAATCTATGGCGATATATGACTACCATACAGAATTCCAAGATCAAATACTTCATTTGTGAGATATGAAATTTATAAACAGTGAACAAAAAGATAAAAATTAGCAGTAGTTCCCTTCTTTGTTGTTTGTCAATTTCGTATCTCACAAATGAAGGTTTGATCTTGGAATATCACATTTTTGGTTGTCTAATATCACATTCCCCTACATGAGATAATTTCTGAGATTTTTGGAGAACTTATACGCAATTGCAAAGTGAATGCACCCAGTTTAACATTCTTGTTCTACTTACGCTTTTTTCTATGAAATTAGGCGGACCTACTCCATACTACCTCTTGCTGGTAGCCTATGTTATAACAATAAGGATTCAATTGTAATACTAATGTGTAAGCCTATGCTAATTATGTGAAGGGAGGAGGGGCACGGGAGGAAGGTAGAGATAGAGAGAGAGAGAGGATTAGAGATCATTCCACCTCATTGCCCTCTAATGTGCAATTACAACTTCTTAAATAGATGACAGAATCCTTAAAACTCCCTAAGAACCATGGCTAAGATACTGCTAAGATAATGGAACTAATCCGATAATTGGAGATCGTCAGTGCCGGTGACCTCCTTCTGTTTGCACCTCTGGAACGATATTCTCCACATGACAAACCATGGCAGCTCAGGAGAAGAATAAGAAATGAATGGTATGATTTATTATAATAAGTCTTCTAATTGGAAAAACGTTTCCAAGGTCTTAGTGATTTTCTTCAATGGCCAAGTTATAATCCTTTATAAAGGACTGCATTACGCCAGAATATCCACTCACCACAAGGCTATGAATTTTAACAAAGTTGATTTTCCTTTTAGTCACATTTTTCACACAACCATTCTCACTCCTTATCAAGTAAAAAAAAAGAAGTAAACATGTGCATAATAAATAACAAAAAATTACCTTTGTTGTCATTCCATCTTCCGCGACCCATAAATAATCATGTATCCTTGGAAGATGTAACTTGAATGCATCTGAATTTGGATTATCTATCCAACAACAAATCATATTGAGTGCCTAACAATCGAAAACATTATAGATGAGTAACATATAAATTATTTAGTTTGTGATTTAAATATAAAAATTCATGTTCCAAAAGATGGATCGCCTAACGAAAAGAAATTATAAGTCGGTTAATTTACAGAAAAAGTAGAAGAGCACTAACATGTCACATATTTAGTTCAATAATAAAATCGTAACCCCTATGGCCAACACCAATGTATTTCTAAAATTTATGTAGTCAATAGTACATGTTAGCTTTGAGCCTTTGACTAAATATAGTGTCGACAATATATAAGTTGGAGATGTAAAACTTATGCTTTACAGATCAATCATTCATGGGTATGCATTATATTACTTTGTCCAAATTAAGTTACATCTCGTAAAGAAAATGTTTGGTCTTGCCCAAACAAATTTGCTCAAAATGAGAAAGACAACCAAAAAATGCTAACAAGAGTAGCAAAAAAGCCAACATTATTTTCTTTTATTGGAATGAACAAGTTTGAAACAACTCCTCCATAGCAACTTCAGCATACATTACCTTGTTAATTGGACATAAACCGATGTAATAAGTGCTTTCATTTTCGTAACGAATATGTCTCATGAGTTTGTTCAACGCTGCACCTCTCAACTTATTCGCTGGCCAAATATTTAATATTGGCTCCACAACTTTATTAAGACAAGTCCAAACAACATTTTGCACAAATGACCGTGGATAGTGAAGGTCTTCCTGCACTCAACAAACCGAAATAGCAGCGTATCAAGTAGTTAAAAAAGCTAAGTAATCTTTTGTTTTTGCTAAACATATATACAGGAGGAAAGATGGCATAATCTTTCTTCTTATCTGGAATCAAACATGCCAGTTGAGTTATCTTTGCATTTTTTTGTGATCCAATAATCCCAAGTTCCGAACACCTTTTGCCGTTAAATTTAGAACTGCATGTTCAAGTTTTATATATTCCGATTAACAATACTTGTGATAAAACACTTTTTTTCTCATTTCCCACCTTGGGTTACCAAAAATTACCAATTGATGGTAGCACAGATAAAACTACAAATGGTGCCCTGTACTTAGATTGAAATCCATTCCGTTTTAGTTTTATCTTTGCCGTAACAAAAGATATTTTTATTTTGATTGTCAATGAATAGGTAATCTTTAATTGGAAGCTAGTATGGCAACTTGTTTGAGGTGACCATTCACCATTTGGTTTTTTTCATGAATACGCAGGAGAGCTACATATCATTTCATTAAAGAAGGAACAAAATCTGTAAAAAACAAAAACTCAAAAAACAAACACCACATATCCGCCAACACTAAAGAAACAAAACACGACCTGACCAACAGAGCCTAAACGAACCCAGAGACTAACTCTAGAAGCTGCTTAGCCCCCACAATACATCACAAGGCGCCTTTCTCTCTAACCGTCCTCAAAGCTTGATTTATATCAGGAGACACATAATTGAAGACAACATTGTTGCGGTGCTTCCAAAGCTCCAATGCAACAAGGATTACCAAAGAATTAAGGCATTTCTTATGCTGCTTGTCCACTCTTTTATGAGATCGACTCCACCAACTAGAGAAGTTCCCAACATCCAGAGGTGGAGAAAGAAATCCCAGCCCAAGCCAATAGAGGATGTCACACCAGACTTACCAAGAAAAAGCACAGGCAATGAGAAATGAGAAGGTGTTGCATGGTCTCTTCAGTTTGATCACATAATGGGCACCTGGGGGAATGGGGAAGGCCCTGTTCAGCAAGCCTTTCAACAGTCCAATATTGGTTGACAGCCAACGATAAGAAAAAAATACAGTGCAAGGGCACCAGGATTTCCAAATCCGTTTTCCAAGGCACAAATCTGATAGTATCCACAAAGAAGGCCATATACTTCTAGGAAATGGTTTAGGAATCATAAACCACCTCTAGTATACTGAATAAACATGTGTGGATACTATGAATCAAGGGAGACAGCCTTTTTACACTATTATTCTCGTTTCATGTAAAAGGATTAAGCCAAAGGTAATATGGTTGGAATGCAAAAACCTAGAAGGTGGCCCAAACCTATCTAAATTTAGCCACACAGGTCCAAACATGAACAAGCACATAGGCCAAACTAGAACATACTAACGGTTCACTGTATTGCAGTATGTGCACAATACGCTTACAGCTTGTACAATGAGAAAACCTTATAATAGTAAAGCACATAGGTATCATTTGCTAGGGTAATCAACACCCTTTAACCTATAACTGTAAGACACAAAAGGGCCATTTCATTGGATAGTGAATTAATGTAAAATTATGTGCTGAAAAATTGGCTTATCTTGTGATTTATAAACTTGGCATTGAAAAGTGTGATGAGCGTGTATACGACTGACGTGGGTCAGGTTGCGAATATTTGTGCCCGAAAACGGTGTGTTTGGTCTATTTGTGTGTAGGTACTTGGAGTCAACCTTTGTCAGCGGCGGGATCGGGACTAAACTCAGGAAAAAGTTTAGGTCCAGAACGGTCAAGGATACCGGGTGACAAGGTAGGACACAAAGTGATATACGGTGGATAAAAATCATATGGAAAGATATTCAGAACGAGTTTTACAAGGCAGTGTATAAACGTCAAAAAAAATTGAAAAAAAAAGGAGTACAGGACATGGTGCTGCAGTACCGCGTGGTACTGTAGCGCGGTAGCTTCACAAGGCAGTGTATAAACGCCGAAAAAATTGAAACAAAGGAGTACAGAACATGGTGCTACAGTATCGTGTGATACTGTATACTGTAGCATGATACTGTAGCACGTAAGCAGATGGTCCAGGCGGGGCAACTGGCCCAGATGGCCCACGAAGGGGTTTTGGTTCTATAAATAGTGACTCCCTATTAATTTTTGGTGGGATTTTTTAGGATTTCTAGAGAGCGAATTTATATTAGATTAGAGTTCTAATCTAGAGTTTTGGTGATTTCGTAGAGAAATTTTTTGGATGTTTGGAGAAACATCTTGTAAGCACAATCTTAGTAATAAAGGTAAAGTTTATAGAAGATTAGTGCGGTAATTAATCTTTCTTTCTCGTTCATCTTTATGTATGTCTAGCAATGGATTTTAGATTGATTTGTTTTCTCTAAGATTTAGATTGGTTTCTTTGATCTAAAATCTAGCTAGGGTGTTTTTCCAGTGTTCTGAAAAGTTTGGTTGGTTAATTATTTTTGGATCTCGTTTAATAAATTAATTAGGGTTTAATTAATTTTCGTTAACCTTCTGTTCTGTTCACTAATTTTGTTTCGTTAATATCTTGAGATCCAGAAGTCCGATTGACGTGATTCTAGTTGGGTTTGTTTGCAAATTTTGTCTAGTTTATTCTGACAAATTTTCAGGTCGATCGGATTTACGGATCTATAACTACAATCTGTTTAGTGACGAAACGGTATTCTGTCTAGATTCTGAAAACGTGGTTTTTCAGGTTTTGTGGTTAAAGAAAAGTGTTAAATTTTATTTTTGACTTACGTAATCATTCACCCCCCTCTGATTGCCCATCTTAGTGTGAGTCAATCCTACAATTAATTAAGTCTGATTAAGTGTGTACAGAAGTAAAAAATGCTCAGCACCAACTACCAACTACGAACAGGCTAGACTATTGATACATGAGTTAATAAAACGTCAATTAGAAAGCGAAGGAAGAAAGGTAGGTTTTGAGTTAATTAAAAATCAATTCCAAAACTAAGGAATAAAGGCAGGGCTCGAGCTATACAAATAAATATTTGTATGGTATTCTGCCGTATTTCTCGTCAACAGTGATTATCATCTCAAATTTCATCTATAGCTTCACCCGTTGAATAATGCTCCTCTAATAATTTTCAAAAGGCAATAGGAACTTGCTTTTGTGATCCACACCAGAACACAAAAGCAACAATAGTAAGAACTTCAATTAATTAAACAAGAAGAAGTGTCGTAGCGTTTCTATGCCTCTAAGCTGCCTTATTTCTAATTTTATAACAGTAGCTTATACATACTGGAACTAGATTATGAAGTATAATATTAAGACACAAATTTACTGCTGATAATTAATGGAACAAGGCACAAAAATAAACAAATGATTTGCATTGTTTGCAGTAAAATAAATTTCGAACTGACAACTTATTTGCAATATATGTTCTTCTAGAAACAATGGTTAATTTGGAGCTAAGAAAAATCTCATTAATACAAACCTTGGCGCACATATCCCGTGCTTTATTCCAATTAATCTCATGGTACGGTACACTATAGATTTCATCTCTTATTGCTAATATTGTTGGTGTAATTTGTCCAGGAAACTTCTTGCCATAGAGATAAGCCATTGGCATATAAACCAATCGGTAGAAACACCAGAATCGTCCTGTGGAAGAGCAACTTGGCTAAGATAAATACAATGTTGAAAAGAATCATGTGATACAATGTTGAAGACGCTGAAAGCTTTTTGATTCATTAACTTCTAACCACTTAAAAAACTCACATTAGCAGTCATGAAATCATGTTTCATTACTATTACACATATATGATGCATCCATGTACTCCTAAGGTTAGCCTGAGGAAACATATAATGGCACAAAAAAGGAAATTAATCTAAAATCGGTGAGTACATTTAGCTACACTAGATGTTGGCTGTCTAAGCAAACATAAGAGAACACATTTAACTTTGCATTGTACCGAAATATTTCATTAAATTTCGATGGATGGATGCCCTTAAATTGATTGGAGGGACTTACCTGTCAGTGTAACACCTTTCGATAAGTGTGGCCCATTAATTTGTCAATTAAACACACAAATAGGCCCCACATGTCAGATTTAATTGAATGCGATGGGTTTAGAACAAAATGAACTTTTCTGAAACTTTTTTAAACCATTTATTTCTTACCATAATACAAATTACAGCTTGCAATTTGTTTTAGACTTTTTGAAATTTTTTTTTGTAAAACTCATTTAAAATCAATACATGGCCACATGATTTGGTTATAAATACAGGCATAGCTCACGGAAAAATCTCAGGCACAGCTCATGGAAAAGTTACTTCCTTTCAGTCTATTTCATAGTTATAACCAGATTTTGTCACACATGTTAGCAAAAAAAAAGTTCTATATTATGTATTATTAGTCTGTAGACAATCAAGAAAGCTCAGCATTGTATGCACTGGGCAAAACATATGCTATCTAGACTGTAGAGATATTTTCTGCATTTTCAATAAAAAATTACGTAATTTTAATGATATTTTTTAAGGACATCATCTTGTACAAACGTCATTTGAGACATACTTTATTCTTTGTATACATTTTTCTGATAGCTGACCATTTTTCAATATTTAAGCAAGTTGTGCTGTGACTATGTTACTTTGACTTGGTTAATGGGGGCTAGTTTTAGCACTTGTTTATTAGCACTCTTTTAGTTAAAACAATCATTGTAGACAGAAGCATCACTGTGACATACTGAATGATGTTTTTGAAATGAAACCATGAAAAAAAAATGTATGCCTCAACTATAACTGGTTGTAGTGACTAATTAACTGACTACATACACTTTTTAACAAAAGTAACTTACCTGGATGAATTGGAAGAAAATGTGGTACAGTCCATAATTCTGGAATTACTGGATTATTTCCAGACCAATCATACAAGCCAATCACCTTCATTCAAAGATATGAATAGCGAATTAAAACTTACTTATTCCGTAACATAAAGTAATCAAAAAGGGGAATAACTACAACAAAAAAAGCCTTGTAAAGACATTTTTCTAATACCATAGAGGCTTTTTCAAAAGCTTTTACAATAATGTTCATGCATATTCAAAAGTGTCTTCTTAGTGCCTTTTGGTGAATTGTCACAACAAATGAAGAGGCATTTTACAAATCAAGAGAGTAGACATTTTCTAGAGGCATTAGATTGTGCCATAAACTAACCATTGTAAAAAAGGAGATAAAAATATGATTCATTGTTGCTGCTCATGTGATTACTTGTTCATATGTGCCATATGTTACTTACATCTAGTTGTAACACACATATTAACCTCCTAAAGAGTGTCTCTAGTGAGGTTAAAAAGCCTTTAGATATGAGGCAAATTTTTATGTGCCAATAAGATGTCTCTACAAGATAAATATAGCAAAATATGCTAAAACTATCTGTAAAGTGTCCGTAGGACAAAAATATTCTAGGCAATTTTTAAATTACCTCTAAAAAGTCTCTAGAAAAATGCCTCTACCTAAGGTTTTTTAGTGATGACGGCAACCAAACATTCGGTAACTCCTGGCTTCATACCAAACAGTCCCTAATATACAACTATTTCATAGGGAGCATACTTTTCTTCCAATATGTTAAAGTGAGAATGAACAATATGCAACAATAGGTTATATTAATTAAGATAAAAACAATGAAACCTTTGTACAACACTAGACCTAGTCATGATTATAATTAGATAATTTTTTTTAATTTTTACAATGATTCAGATTGGTATATGTAGCGCCAGAAATATGTCATCCAACAGTGCATATGTACCATTAATTCGAATGACCACGTTTAAGTTTATTATCATTATAAAATTATAATTTCATCAGTTCACGAAAATTGAAAAGAAAATATTTACAAAAAAGACAATCCAATACCAGCTGTCGGAGGATGGAACTCCAACCGCGGGGAGTCTGGGGACCCCCCTTTGAGGTTTAGCCAGGGGAGTTGTCCCAGGACGGCTGCGGCGTCCGGTGGATATGTGCTCGGGCCCGGAGACCCGAACTGAGAGATGGCACGCAAGGAGACAGGAGGAGGTAGATAGGTTCGGGCCGCACGGAGGTGTAAAACCCTACTCCTGTATGTGTTTGCTATGTGGGAGATGAATGTGGTTTTGGTGTTACAAGATGTTCTCGGCGGTGCTCTGGAGCTAGACCTCCCTTCCCAAAAGAGAGACAGAGCGAGCTGAAGAAGACGAATAGTAGCGAGAGAGCGAGCTAGAGCCAGAGATCGAGTGTCTCTCCCCAGCCTGTGGCATGGATCCTCCTTTTATCAATCAAGGGGAGTCCACAGTGCCGAGTACCCGGAGAAAGATTTTAGGTATGCTATGTCTTGTCGTGCACGTCCGCGCCCGTTCGCTCCCGCCTGCTGAGCCACGCCGAGGTTGGTCTGCTGCAGAGGCCTAAGTTGTGGAGATATGACGACGCACGCCCTCGCCGCTGAAGTCAAAAGTCTCTGACTACACAGGGAGCCGGCCCACGGGGGGCCGTCACGAGCCGTCATGCGTGGCAGAGCGGGCGATAGGGGCGACGCGCCCCGTCGCCTCGCCATTAATGTGAGTAGTTGGGGGTTGACTCGCTCGAGTCGGGTAAGTGCCCGGGGCAGAGAGCTCACCGAGCCCTCCGCGCGCACAAGGCGTTGTGCCCTTCGGGGACCGAAGCTGTGGGCCCCGGGACCGGGGGCGAGACCCGGGGCTAGGAAGTCCCAGCAATGTGCCCCGAGGACCCGTCCCGGGACCGAGGAGGTGGCTCCCGGGACCGGGAGGCGAGGCCCGGGACAGGGGAGGTCCCTGGGACGCGGGGAGGTGGCTCCTGGATCCGGGGGCGAATCCCGGGAATGGGATGGTCCCCGGGACGTGGGCTCAAGGAGGGGGCTACGAGCCGTCGTTGAGACTCGCCCGGGGAGCGCACACCCGGGCCCTAGGTAGTGCTCGTGCCCACGTACTTAGCGGGAAAACGGTCGTAGCCTGCCGCAAGTTGTGCAGAATGCGGGCCTCGGAGGGGCCGACGTGGCCGAAGATCCACGCGTCCCCGGGGTATGTGGGACCCCATTCCCGTTTCGCCGACAGTGGCCCCTGGCCCTGTTGCTCGGCCGGGATCCACTCCGGGCCGGAACAGGGCCACGTCTTGGAGAAACGAGGGGACGTGGGGCCCACCTGGTTAGTCATGAGGTGGTGGAGCTTGGCGACTTGCTGCGTAAACTGGACTTGCTTGCCGGGAACAGGTACGGGACCGGGACCCGGGGGCTTCGGCATAAATGCGGCGGATATGTGCCCGGGACCCGGGGGCCCGGACTGGTATATGGAATGAATCGGGACGATGTCCCCGGACCCGCTCTCGCCAGGGCGATGCTGTCCGGGTAATCGCACCCTATCTGGCTGCGAAAATGTTGAGGAAAATCTGGCGGCAGCGACCGCGATGACGATGCAGCAGATCCCCGCCCGTACAGTCACCACCGAGATCTTCGTGGCGACCCGCCGGCTGGAGATCGATTGCAGGCCGTTGCAAAATCTGCCGCCGACGAGGCCTCCCGCGCCCGGTCCGAGATGGAGGCGCGGGAGAAGGACATATCCTCTCGGGAGGAACGCGCCCGGGCCCGAGAGGCCAGGCTCGCGGCTCGGGAGCATGAGATGACCATGTGCGAGGCAGCCGTGGTGGTTCGTGAGGGGGCACGGAAAGCCGTGGCCGAGGCCGCTGCAACTGGGGCAGGGTCTTCGACCGCGGCGAGCATCTCGTGGAGCCGCCAACTGACGAGGTGTCCGAGGAAGACCATAGTCCCCCTTGGGCACCGCCCGGGGTCCGGCCCGAGGAAGACGAGTGACCTCCCCCTGGACGACATCTCCGGGCCTCCACTCGTGCTTGCGCTATGATTTTGTCTGTTTCGCACAAAGAGAAACATTTGTATATGTATATAATCATGTTTGTATTTTTGTACCTTTGCTTATTGTGTTGTTCCGGGGAACGCCGAGTACCAGGCGCCCTCCGACTCGGAGCGCCAATAGCCGTGAACGGCCGCAGCGCCTAAGTCCCCCTTCCGGGGCCCGGGGTAGCTGCCTGCCCCGGGAGCTTGGTCCCCGAGGGCAGCGAGCGTGATAGTCGCCCGCCCGGGAACTCTGTCCCTGATGACGTGAGGAACTGGGCGCAAGTCTTGCGGAGCGGTTAGGTCCGTAGATTCGACACCTCCCGTCGTCCGGGTCCGGGGGCCCTCCGTGCCCTCCGGCGCCGTTGGCCCCTGCCGCCCTGGGAGCTCGGCTCCCGAGGGCAGCGATCTTAATAGTCGCCCGCCCCGGGAACCGGGTCCCCGATGACTGCGAGCAACTGAGCGTGAGTCTTCCATGCCCTCGGGTGCTACTGGCCCCGGGAGCCCAGCGAGGCCGCGGGGAAAGACTGCTAAACAGAGAGGAAATACGAGAAGCCCTGCGTGGGTTAGGTATGGCCAAAGTGCTAAGCTCGTACCTTTTAATTCGCCGGGAGCCCCTCGGGAACCGACCTTGACCGGGCACGGGGTCGCCAGGCAGCGAAGCACCCGGCGCCTCGGCGGTGGCCGGGGAGGAGCTGGCCAGGCCGGGCACCGCAGCCCGCCCCGGGAATCTAGGCTGGCCCGACGGGGGTTTATGCCCGAGACCTCGGAGCATCGACGGTGCCTGGGGCGCGGTCCACGATCCGACCACCAGGCCTTAGCAACCGAGGCAGCGCTAACCCGGCGGCCCTCGCGCTAGGCCCCGGTAGATTTCGCTTTGCCCCCGGGGCGGAGGAGAACGAAACACATGGCCACACAAATGGGGGAAGAATAGAAATTGAGCAATGTTTAAAGTGGGATAAGATTACGTATCTGGATGTTAAAAACGATGGCATGGCCCCGCGAGAACGATCCCGGGGCCGGGAGCGCTGCCATCCCCGGGAACGCTGAGCACCAGGTGCTGTCCGCCGTGAACGGCCGTACCGCCCAAGTCCCCCTTCTGGGGATTGGGATAGATGCCTGCCACGAGAGCTCGGCGCCGAGGGGCCGCGAGCAACTGAGCGCGAGGCTTTGTCCGTCTTCTGGGCCCGGGGGCCTTCCGTGTCCTCGAGCACCGCTGGCCCGGGGAGCGTAGCGAGGCCGCGGGGACGGATCGCTCGACTGTGCCCGGGGTTGCCAGCCAGCGAAGAACCCGGCGCCTCGGCACTGGTGGTCGGGGTGGAGCTGGCCTGGCCGGCCGGGCACCGCTGTCCGCCCCGGGAAGCTAGGCTGGTGCGACGGGGGGCTCTGCCCGAGTCCCCGGGGCATCGACAGTGCCCGGGGCGCGGTCCACGACCCGGCCATCAGGCCCCGGCGACCGGGGCTGTGCTTGCCGCGCGGGCCCCCGGCCCGCGTCGAGGTTTGGAAAGCCTGTCTAAACCTGTTGGGAATTGGTCTAATCTGCACACGATGAACTGTGAGAGTATTTGGCTCGTTCCTTTGTCCATTCCATGCTACGAACTGTGACGTGAACCACCTCCCGAAGGCGTCCTCGCGGTCACCACCGTGCGGAGGAAAAGATCACGCATAAGCATTTCACCCCCCCACCTCCGGAAAAACCGATCCTGAGGCTAGCCAGACGGGACACCGCAGCCGTTGGGGCCCGGGGCACCGCGCGGGGGGGGGGGGGGGCGCCGCCACGGCCCCGTGGCTGGACAATGTCCTGGGCTTAGCACGTGGGGGTACGGCAGCTCGTTGGTAGGGAATTGATGATAATGCGTAAAACCTAGCCGCCGCACGGGCGCGGCCCGATTATGCCCCCAGGGGGTGAGACGGCCACGAACGCAACACACGGAAAAAGACAAAAGGCACGAGACCGAAAAGGATATTGAAAATGCTGCTAGGGAAAGCGAATGTACATGGTGGCGGCCCCCGGCCAGCGCTGAAATTTGAAGAAATCCGGCGCTGGCCCGAGCCCCCCGCAACTTATAGGATGTGTTTATGGAAAAAATTTGCGGAGATGCTCGACATTCCAGGGATTGGGAAGCGGGGTCCCATCCTCCTGGCCCAGTCTTACCGAGCCCGGTCGGGAGACACCGATCACCAGGAAGGGGCCTTCCCACATGGGGGAAAGTTTATTCTTTCCGGCACGTGTGAGGACACGGTGGAGGACTAGGTCCCCGACTTGGAGTGATCGGGCCCGAACCTTACGCTGATGGTAGCGCTTAAGGCTCTGCTGGTATCGAGCGACGCGGAGCGAGGCGCGCTGCCTTCGTTCCTCGAGGAAGTCAAGGTTGTCGAGCTGCATGTTGTCATGGTCGGGGTTGCCGGTGTAGTGCTGTACCCGGGGAGAGCCGAAAGTAAGCTCTAACGGCAGGACAGCCTCGGCTCCGTACACCAGGAAGAACGGGGTCTCCCCGGTCGCCCGGCTTGGTGTCGTACGATTTTCCCATAGGACCGCCGGAAGCTCGTTGATCCACTTGATGCCATGCTTCTTGAGGTCGTTATAGGACCTTGTCTTCAGGCCCCGCAGGATCTCAGCATTCTCTCGCTCAGCCTGCCTATTGCTGGCAGGGTGGGCAGGGGAGGCAAAACAGAGCTTGATGCCGACGTCGGAGCAGTACTCACCGAAGAGCTCGCTGGTGAACTGTGTGCCGTTGTCGGTGATGATGCGGTTGGGGATTCCGAAGCGGCTGGTGATTCCCCGGATGAACTTGAGCGCTATTAACGCCAAAATTTGGTATGGCTCTATATCAGATTCGGTTAAGAAGAAAATTACAGTTAACTAATGGGAGTTGATCCAGAAGGGACCGAATTAAGGAAGAAGCCGTGAAGACCATAGTATGGCGGCTAATTACTGTATCTATTAATTAGGCAAGTGCTGGTGTTTATCTTTAGGAGACCTGGTCTCGTGTCTGATCGGGTCCTGTTAGTGTTTCCTTTTGTGTTTAGGAAATCTTGTACCGTGTCCAATGAGGACTCATGTCAACTCGGGGTATAAATACGTATGCCCGGGTGCTTTGTAATCTATCTACATCAATCAGATCAATACAATTTCGGCGCATCACCACCTCTTCGACGGGTTCTTGCTTCTCGAGCTGAGCTGCATCGGTTAAGTTTGACCTCCTACGAGAGGGTAAGTCTCGTCACCCCGGACACCGCATCGGCTAGGACTTCCTCGGTTAAGTCCGATATTCTAGTCAGTTCACGGTGGACGGCTTACCACGATATATCTATTTTATCTATGGCTGCATCAGTTTAGTTTGACCTCATAGATCGATTAGGTATATCACATCATGCGTGCGCAGATCGTATCGGCTTACTGGGAGCCATTTATCATCAGTTTGTGCTGCATCGGTTAGGTCCGACCTACTAAACTACCAGTGATAAATCGTTCCTGCTAGGTTGATATTTTGTGCGCAAGCGTCTTATCGGAATGTATAGCCGATAAGTTATCATATAGTTCATCACGATCACATTAGATATATCGGCCTATCGAGGTCCTGTTATCGTCACCAGTCTGTGCTGCAATGGTTTGGTCCGATCTACTAGACTGGTAATAATAACTCTACTCTTAATAAGCCGATGGGTTTTATGCGATGTTTTATCGAAGTGCTTAGCCGATAAGTTATCTTCATACCCAGCCGATTTGTCACAAACATTTAGAAAATCGCTGCTAACCCGAGCGAGAACCCGGGCACGAACAGCAAGCAAGTACCTGGATGCGAACAGCAAGTAAGGACCCGGGCACAAGCACAGGCAAGGACCCGGGCACGGGCACGAGCACAGGCGAGGACCCGGGTATGGGCACGGACAGTAGGCGAAGATCCGGGCGCGAGCACGAGCATGGGCCCGGGCATGGGTGCAGGCAGCACCTTTGCGGCGACGCTAGTAATTTTAATCACAATCGGCTGAAGTTTATTTAATCTATTTATTTACGCATTCTGCCTATTTATTTTATCAGTTTACGGCCGATTTTCGAGGATCCCTTCAATGATCGGCTAGTTTGATATTTGCTTATTATTTTGTTATTGCTCATGCCATCATCGGCTTCCAGTTGGTGTATAAGTGCTACAGTTCATATCGGCCATCGGCTGATCAGACGAGTCAAGATCGGCTTCCAGCCGATTGGCTCATTGATTTAACACTTTCCATCTCCTTGTCAATTGCAGGGTCAAATTGACTGGCACGCCTACGAACCTCAAGATTTTAGGACCTGCACTAGAGTGAAGCAAATCTCCTAGGCCTTCGCATGTCTCTAGGCGCCGAACGGCCCCCGGCGGTTTTCGGCGTCAACACGTTTTTGGCACGCCTGGTGGGACATGAAGTTTCAACACAAAGTTTCAATCCGAAGTTTCAAGATGGTTGGAAAAGAGATCAAACAAGACAATATGATTCTAGTCAACATGGAAGATTTAACAGATGAGCAAAGACAGCAGGTTGAGCAAAATATGGCCAATTTTCAGAAGCTGTGCTTAGAATCCTTCAGCATGACTAGACAAGGGCCGATTCAGAAGACGCAGTTTCCAAAACCAGTTCTGTTTGGTGAATCGAGCCGCACACCACCTGAAAGTCCACCAGTAAAACCCTTACAAGATATGGTAAACGAAGCAGTGTATCATGCACTCATCAATCAATCCGGGATCCTGGTGAACACGCTTCATAATCTCATAAAGAAGACAGTGGATGGATCAATTGTCCAAGAGCCTACTCGAGGTCCTGTCTATCTCCCGCCAAAGGTGGAGCCCAATCAGGTTACTTATGGGATAAACAGAGATGTACCGGAGAACTTGTTTACACAGAACCAGGTTGGGGGGCAACAAGATATTCCTGCTGGATACCATCGATCTGCTTACTATGGGGGATATCAACAGAATTACCCAGGTGGCATTGCCGATCCAGGTAGTTACCAGAGAGAGTATCCTAGACAGAATCGGCAACAAACTCCACCTGTACAGTATCAACAGGATAATCCGAGGGAAGAGGATTTATCGACAAGGGTTGCAGAAATAGTAAGGGAACAATTTGGGATCAAGCCCAAGGAGCAAACATTTATGTATCGGCATCCATATCCCGAGTGGTTTGATAGAGTGCCATTGCCACACCGATACAGGGTCCCAGATTTTTTCAAGTTCTCAAGGCAAGACAGCACATCTACAATAGAACACGTCAGCCGATTCCTGGTACAGTGCGGAGAGGCATCGGCTGAGGAGGCTCTGAGAGTTAGGTTTTTCCCCTTGTCGTTATCTGGATCGGCTTTTACATGGTTCTCCTCGTTACCACCGAATTCAGTTCGGGGATGGGCCGATCTAGAAAAACAGTTTCATAAATACTTCTTTGCTGGAATCCATGAGATAAGACTAACAGATTTAACATTGGTTAGGCAACGACCAGATGAAACAGTACCGGAATATATTCAGCGATTTCAGGACGTTAGAAACCGATGTTACAGTCTGAACCTGAGCGATGGACATCTAGCCGATTTGGCTTTCCAGGGTCTCTTGGCGCCGATTAAGGACAGGTTTTCATCACAGGAGTTCCGAGTCCCTAGCGCACTTGGTACAGAAGGTATCGGCTCATGAAAGCCGATTTCAGGAGGCGAAAAAAGATAAATATCAGAGAAGGGTTGCTCAGGTACAGGTTTATTCATCAGACTCAGACGATGAGGGATCCGATGCTGAAGTCGGATTGGCGGAGTGGGCTAGGAACAAAAAATCAGTATCATTCTCGTGGGTCAAGGATATCGGCAAAGAGGAGCGATATGACTTTGACGTCAATAAAGCCGATAAAATCTTTGATCTACTGTGACAAGAAAAACAGATACAACTTCCGCCAAATCACGTGATTCCATCAGCCGAAGAACTGAAGAAGAAAAGATATTGCAAGTGGCACAATACTATATCGCATCACACCAACGAGTGCAAAGTTTTTCGGCAACAAATTCAATCGGCTGTTGAGCAAGGAAGAATCAAGTTCGAAGATAAAAAGCCGATGAAAATCGACGGACACTCGTTCCCCGTGAACATGGTTTATGCGGGATCGTCGTCAAGGACTCAAGCCGATGAAGGAAGGCATGTGGATCATAGAAAATCAAGGATTACTTCATCAGGCATGATAGAAAAATATTCGAAGTACGAAGAGCAGTGGTTTGAGCTGGACATGGAAAGATATAATCCGCATTGGAATTGTCCGTTCTTCCGATTCTGCTGGGATCAAGGGATGAGGTTGCCATCAATGGAAGATTGCCCTGAGTGTGATAATCTGAGGTTTCAGCGGGATCAGCGGGGAAGTCTTTCGCAGGATCGGCCACCCAGGAGACGGGAATCGGTACATAGCCGATTAGGGCCGGTCCACGAAGAATTCTTTGAAGAAAATAAAGAGGAAGTACATGAAAAACAAGTCCAAAATCCTCAGTGGTGTCCTAGCGGAATATTCACGAAGAATCAGAAGAGGAGGGCACAACGGCTACGACACCGAGAGCAACAGGAAGAATAGAGGCAAGATCAAGAGGAAGCCGATCATCGTCACAAGAGAACCAAACAAGTATGGCGAGTGAAGAGGAAAGACGATGAAGTTGATGCATCGGCTCCAATAAATATGGTTTTCTTTTTGCCTCGAGAATACAAGGCACTCTCATCAGACGAAGAAGGCAATGAGGAAGTTTTCGCTCAGCTAACGTTGCAACCCGATCAAGCCATATTTGATAAACCTGAGGAATCAGAGCATCGGCACTTAAAACCATTATATATCAAGGGCTATGTGAATGGGAAGCCGATGACGAAGATGCTAGTTGATGGGGGGGGGGGGGCAGCTATTAATCTAATGCCTTATGCTACATTTCGAAAATTGGGGAAGACTGCCGAAGATTTGATCAAGACAAATATGGTGCTAAAAGACTTCGATGGGAATTCATCAGAGGTGAAAGGCGTGTTAAACGTGGAGTTGACAGTGGGAAACAAGATATTACCTACCATGTTTTTCGTTATCGATGGAAAGGGGTCATATAGTCTGCTTCTTGGATGGGATTGGATTCACGCGAACTGTTGCGTGCCCTCGACGATGCATCAATGTTTGATACAGTGGCAAGGAGATCAAGTCGAGGTGGTCCTAGCAGATCGGTCAACCAACATTGCAATGACCAATTTGCTGGTCTAGGAAGCTGATGGAGTGGATTGCTTGTCTGGAAAAACGTGGGAAGGGAATTAACTCAAGGTCACCAGCCAAGGGATACAGCCGATTCAGCAAGTCGGCTCTGAGCTGTTACTCTAATGGGCTCTATTGAGGATTTCGAAATAAAGCTGGGTCAAGGGTTTACATCGGCCGACGATTTAGAGGAGATCGATATAGAACCAGGAGATAAGCCAAGGCCGATGTACATAAGCAAAAGGTTATGCCCTGAACTTCGAGAAGAATTAATAACACTATTGAAGGAGTATCGGGATTGTTTTGCTTAGGAGTATCATGAGATGCCAGGATTAAGCTGATCAATTGTTGAACATCGGCTACCCATTAAACCAGGATATCGGCCGTTCAAACAGGCTCCAAGGAGATTCAAGGCAAAGTTATATGAACCGATCAAAGCGGAAATCACAAGGTTATATGATGCCAAGTTTATAAGGCCGTGCCGATATGCTGAGTGGGTTTCTAATATCGTCCCGGTAGAAAAGAAGAATGGAAAGTTGAGAATATGTATCGATTTCCAGGATTTGAACAAAGCTACCCCCAAGGATGAGTACCCAATGCCGATAGCGGATTTGTTGGTGGATGCAGCATCAGGACACAAGATTATTAGTTTCATGGACGGCAATGCAGGATATAATCAGATTTTTATGGCTGAGGAAGATATACATAAATCTGCGTTTTGATGTCCTGGAGCTATCGACTTATATGAGTGGGTAGTAATGACATTCGGATCAAAAAGTGCCGGTGCGACTTATCAGAGGGCGATGAATTATATATTTCATGATCTCATCGGCTTGCTAGTGGAAATTTACATCGACGATGTGGTGGTTAAGTCTAAGAGTGAGGAAAGCCATATAGCCGATTTACGGAAAGTGCTGGAAAGGGCCAAGAAATACGGACTAAGGATGAATCCCAATAAATACGCTTTTGGTGTATCGGCTGGGCAGTTTTTGGGTTTTATGGTTCATAAGCGAGGAATTGAAGTTAGTCAACGGAGCATCAGAGCCGTTAAGACTACAAAGCCGCCAAGCAACAAGACAGAGTTACAGTCATTGATCGGCAAAATTAATTTTGTAAGGAGATTTGTATCAAATTCGTCAGGAAGGATTGAATCTTTTACTCCGTTGTTGAAGTTGAAAGCCGATCAAGAGTTCGTGTGGGGGGTAGATCAGCAGAAGGCATTTGATGGAATTAAAAGTTATTTGAGTTCCCCACCTGTTCTAATTCCGCCGCAGAAAGGAGTGCCGTTCAAGTTATACTTATTAGCTGATGAGAAATCCATCGGGTCTGTTTTAATTCAAGAGTTTGAAGGCAAGGAGCGAGTCGTGTTCTATCTAAGCAGAAGGCTTTTGGATGCTGAAACAAGATATCTTGCGGTGGAGAAATTATGCCTTTGTCTGTATTTCTCATGCACAAAATTGAGGCATTATATCCTATCGGCTGAATGCACGGTGGTTTGCAAGGCCGATGTGGTAAAGTACATGTTGTCGGCTCCAGTTTTAAAAGGGTGAGTTGGTAAGTGGATCTTTGCCTTAACCGAGTTTAACTTAAGATACGAATCGGCTAAAGCAATCAAGGGACAAGCGGTGGCCGATTTCATTGTGCAGCACAGAGGGGATTGTGAGAATTATGTGGAACCGATCCCATGGACTTTGTTTTTTGATGGATTGGTTTGCAAGCATGGATCTGGTATCGGCTTAGTCATTATATCGCCTCGGGGGGCAAGTTTTGAGTTTGCTTTTACAATTAAACCTTATCGGACTAATAATCAAGCGGAATACGAGGCGGTATTAAAAGGACTTCAACTTTTGAAGGAGATCGGGGCCGATATCATAGAGGTTGTTGGTGATCAAGCAGTTGTCTGGGAAATATGAATGTAGGGATGATGTTTTGAGATCGTATTATGAGGAATGTACAGATTTATTGAAGGATTTCAGGATGGTATCGGTGGGTCATATCCCTAGGGAGCAGAATTTAGAGGCCAATGATCTTGCACAGATTGCTTCTGGTTATTGGCTGAATAGACAGGTTGAGGTTGAAATAGCCGATAATGATATTCATGATGAAGCCGGCGATTGGAGACAGGAAATAATTGGTTATCTACAAAATCCGTCGCAATCGGTTTCCGGGAAGCTTCGGTATAAAGCTACTAAATATGTGCTGCTTGATGGGGACTTATATTATCGGACTTTTGAGGGAGTTCTGCTGAGGTGCCTGAATTTGGAAGAAGCCAAAGTGGTTATGTGCGAGGTACATGAAGGCGTTTGTGGGACTCATCATTGGCTTATAAGATGAAGTGGGTTGCTGAGAGTAGGGTACTTTTTGGCTGACAATACTGGAAGAATTGCCTTTAGGTACTATAAGGATGTCAAGATTGCAGAAGTTTGAAATATACAACGGCACCAGCGTCGGCTATGAATCCATCATTAAACCGTGGCCGTTCAGAGAATGGGCGAATTGACAATGATCGGCCAGGTTTTTCCTCCATCAAGTAAAGGAATAAGCTTCATATTGGCAGCGACCGATTATTTTACAAAGCTGGGTACAACAAGCGCATTCCTTCGAAGCAAAGTTACGTCCAAAGGAGCCGATTGAGTTTGTAAAGGAGCACATAAATTTATCGGTTTGGGATTCCTCAGATTACATAACATATACTGACCAGGGATCTATTTTTTTGTCCGATAAGTTTCAACAGTTTGCTGCCAAGTATGGGAATCAAGTTATTAAAATTCATCGCCTTATTATGCTCAGCTAAATGGGGCCAGGCGGAAGCTTCTAAAATAAAAGTTGATCAAGTTGATTAAGCGAAGATTGATGAACAGCCGCGAAGATGGCACACTTACGTTTGCCGATATCGTTTATGGGCATAATCGGATGGCGTGTCATGGGTCTACCCGAGTGCCACCTTAACCACTGGTATATGGAAGAAGCAGTTTTTTGGCCTTGGGAGACTAACATCGGGCTCTAGGAGGATTTCTTTGCAAAATCAATTGACAGCCGATGATATATAACTTAATGACAGATGAACTGAAAAGATTTTGGTCAGAATCGGTTAAGGGCACTGGAGAGGATCAAGGAATCAAGCTAGGGTAGCTGAGGCATTATAACAGAAAAGTGGTGATAAATCGTTTGCTGAGGGAGATCTTGTGTGGAAATTGATTTTGGCCGATCGGGTCCAGAAGATAATAAGTTTGGAAAGTGGTCGCACTAATGGGGGAAGGGCCCTATCGGATTATCGTTGTGTGCCTGGTAATGCCTATATACTAAAAGATCTTGAGGGGAACGGGTTTGCTAAAGCGCTTTAATGGGAAATATCAAGACAGTACTATCCGAGCGTTTGGATTAACTCCTGAATTCGGCTGGATGCGGCGCGATTTGTAAGACAGTTCAAAAGCCGATGTTTTTGCATCGCCTAAAGATAGCCGATATCAATTGATATCGCCTTTAGATCAAACAGACAAATACTAAGGGGTACAATTGAAACAAGCCAACAGTGCTGATTAGAATTATGTTAACAGCAAGATGATTGACGTGTTCTTTTTGAGCGACATCAAATAGTATTAAGGTTTTACAAAAAGTTCTGAATTGTTTCGATCGCGCGTAGGCGGATCTGGTCAATCTCATTGTAGCAGAAGTCATCTTCATCGAGCCCGGGAGAATCTTCCAATTTTGCGGCCGATGAACGCTTGACGAGCCGTGTGCTGCGACATGGCTTCTTGGTCTGTATAGCTTGTGGTAGGCGATTTGCTGGCAGAACTTGAAAAAGATTATCTGTTGTTCCAGATCCCTTACGAACTTTTTATCTAAGTTCCTGACAGCAAATCGGCTCCTTCTTTCTTTAAGTTCGTCCAAACTTGGGATTGGGGGAGCTCTTGAGGGGCCAGTTACCATGCGTATCATAGTTTTGCTTCCTCTGTTGGGCCGCCTACAGCCGATACGGCTTGGATATCTTTGGTTGTCTTCTGTTGGCCTCCCAGCCACAATCGGCTATGCGCTGTCTGAGCTTGATGAGTTTGAGATATGGTGACGCACTTCACAGAATATGCCACGGGAGTCATGCGTCGCAGTTCTTCGCGCAATGATGTTCAAATATTGCAAGTCTTGGCCGGATCGGGCCCGGCAATCTTCCACTAAGTGCGTCAATCGTATTTTCCAGCCGACTGAGATACCACTCGTAAATACTCCACGTAATCGGCTAGGAAGGCATCCGGTTTGGTTGCTCCCCGCGCGGTCGGCCTGTGTATTTTCTGTCTCTAAGTACTTGCCGAGTCAAAGGAGAACAAATCGGCTAAGGCACTGCAAATTGACTCGTAAACAGAATCCAGTGACGAGTTAAAAGTGAAGCTATGGGCCATAAAGAGCTACCTGAGGAAGGGCAATCGGCAGCTTTCGCAGTGGCATCCGGCTTCAAGCGGCTGGGTAAAGTTGTTCTTCAGAAGGCGATGTTGGCGATGTGTAGGGCGGCCTTTCACGGCTGGGGACCTGGGTGCTCCGAGATGGAGCAGCCCTCGGACCGAGTCATCTCGCTTGGTGAACTATCGGAAGGCGCATTTCAGCTCAGCAAAAGGTTGACGGTTCAGGGGACGATGACTCGCAGCTGCAAAATCAAACTGATACGCATGAGATGGAAAAACAGATAAATGATATCAAAGACTTAGCGCACATACCCGAGGAGATGAAGGGGAGCCGATGTTGTTTGGGGGTAGGTGGGTCCGTGACTGTGACATCGGCGTTGTTTTTTTGGCTTCGTGATGAGAAGAGGCACGATGCGCCACATTTTGCGCTTTTGTCCGTCGTCGGGGCACTGGCGGAGGCCGATGAGAAGGAGCATCGCGCCCATACAAGTTCGAGTGGGCCGATGGGCTAGTTGATCACATCGATCGGCCGACAGCATAGTGCTCTGCTCGTTGGCCGGCTTCGACGTGGACCCCTGCAAAAGTTAGAGTACCGAGGGACCACCCATCGATCTCGGCAGGGTGTGTTAAGGTTTATGGGTGTTCCTCCACCAACCTCGTATCCGGATCTCGACTCGTACGTCGGCCCCGTTGAAGACTGCGAGAGCAGTATGGATGACAGTAGTTGATCGATGTTCCTTCATTCTGACCACATCGGGCAACAAAGCTTTGGTGTTGGCGGTACATACATTTCACCCATCAGGTGCCGCGCGCCGCCACCAGGGGAACGAGATTCTGTAATGTCCGCATCCTGCTCGACTACTCTATGGCATTGTTGACGTTGCACCACCGGGCTTGAAGTTTATCAACGACAGATTAGCGATCGCGAAGTTGACCAAGACCAAGCTGCACGGGCAGCTCGACCTGATGGACCAAATGGTCAGAATTCATATGATGGTTTGCGATCTGGACCACCGAGAGAAGCCAGTCGGCCAGCAGACAGGGGGTTACAGCCGATAAGAAATATGGCCTTTTTTTCCGATTTCCAACCGTTCTTCTATCTAGAGCCTTGAGTGGATTGAAGTTTTGGAAGGCATTTCGATGCACGAATGCTCGTTGTATGCAAACCAACGTGTGGCCTCCCCTCGGTGAATGCCGTATAGAACACCTTAGAACCATATGAGCTGAGTCCAATGGGTGTTATCCTTGTCGCCAGGAACCAAGAGCGATGCAGCTCGCATGGAGATACATCGGCGGTAAGTAAAGGTTCTCGTCTTCTGTATGCATCCGCCTGGAAAAGACTGGTCAAAGAAACAAGAGGTCTAGAAAAGGCCTTAGAGAACGGTGTACCAACGTCTGAGCCATACTTGCATGATACGCCACCAAGGACCCCAATATGGCCGATGGGGCTTGGCCCCGGCCGGACCGATAGCTGATCGCATAACTTGCATTGTAGCCCAGCCTGCATAAGTGTCGCCGAGCAGGTATTCTCCTCCAAGGGGATTTGGTTTACGATCAGTCCAAACACTCTGCCAGACATTGCAATGTTGGTTTTGGCCGGAGGGTTGCACCCAACCGAAGACAAACCGTTCTAGCCAAAGTTAATTTTAAAAAGGCGACATGTTCCCGATCGTCGCCCTTGGTCCGGTTCCCTTGTTTGTGAATTGATATGTACCTGGACCAGCCACCGTGTTCTTCGCTTGAAGCCGATGGCAGGTTTTGAATCGGAGCCTGAAGGGGTCGATGTATACTCGTCGTGTCGAGGAGGTGAGCATAATCACATCACATCAAGGTAGAGAATCATCGCCCGTGACCGAACATGAAAGCGTTGAGAGCATTGACCAGAATATGAAGCCGATGCAAAGGGCTCATTCTTTTCATATCGTCCAGAGAAAGGTTGAATGCTGGCGATGTTTGATCCTCCAGAGGGTTCTCTTCGGCAGCTGATACTCTGATTATACAATCCCTCCACCCGGAGAGCTTTCTCGGCCATGATCTTGACGCTATTGTCCAATCACTGACAACATGGCGGAGTTTCTTGAAAGGAATGCGTTTGGGTCTCAGGCTATAGATAATCTGTGGATCCTCGCTACCCATTGGGGTGAAAGAGAAATCCGGGTACATCGGCGGCTGGATCAGAATTGGTTCCTAAGGTGCTACAGTAAACAAGCAACCGATGAAGAAAAGGTGCCGACAGGCAGATTGGATTTCATCTAGGCTACAAAATCAGAAAAAATAGTCAGAGCCAGAAAGATTACCTCGGGGATGGCGGATGCTGATGCCATTGCCACCGGAGGAAGAAGAGCGGGAATCAGAGTGAGAGGGGAGAATGCGACGATTCGTCTGATTCGCCGGAGTCGTCGAGGTTCCTTTGAGAAGAATGAAGCGGTAGTGCTCTGGTGAGTGAAAGCGTAAAAAGCTAGGGAGACGAAGCGGTTTATTGAGGTATGATGACCGGGCGGGAATCGAGGCCGTTTGGCACGTTTTCAAACAATTAAGGTAAGTGGGCTTATCCTTGGGCCGCCTCGGTATGGAAGATCCGAAGGCCCCAAAATGAAAGATTCGAGTCCTATATTAGAGATCTCCGAAATTGGGGGGGCATGTGTTAACGCTAAATTTTGGTTGGCTCTCTATTAGATTCGGTTTCAAGAAACATTACAGTTAACTAATGGGAGTTGATCCAGAAGGGACCGAATTCTTAGGAAGAAGCGTGAAGACCAACAGTATTGCGGCTTGAAATTACATTTTGTATCTATTAATTAAGGCAAGTGCTGTGTTTTATCTTTAGGCAGAACCCGGTCTCGTGTCTGAATCGTCCTGTTAGTGTTTCTTTTGTGTTTAGGAATGCTTGACCGGTGTCCAATAAGGATCATGTTCACTCGGGGTATAAATACGTATGCCCGGATTGCTTTGTTAATCTTCTACATCAATCAGATCTACAATTTCGGCGCATCGCCACCGCCCTTTGACGGGGTCTTGCCTTCTAGAGTCTGGGCTCATCGGTTAGTTGCCTCAATTGCGAGAGGGTAGTCCTCGTCACCCTCTCCTGGACACAGAACCGCATCGGCTAGGACTTCCTCGGTTAAGTCTATTCTAGTCGATTCACGGTGGACGGCTTCACGATATATCTATTTTATCTATGGCGTGCATCAGTTTTAGTTTTGACCTCATAGATCGATTGGTAATATCCATCATGCGTGCGCAGATCGTATGGCTTACTGGGAGCGATTATCATCAATTTTGTGCTTTTGGTCTTCGGTTGGTCGACCTTAAACTACCAGTGATAAATATTCCTGCTAAGGTGATAATTTTGTGCGCAAGCGTCTTATCGAATGTTAGCGATAAGTTATCATATAGTCATCACGACGCATTAAGATCTATCGGCTTCGAGGTCCTGTTAATCCGTCACCCCAGTTCTGTGTGAGACGGTTTAGGTCCGATCTACTAAGACTGGTAATAATTAACTCTACCCTCTTTAATAAGCGATGGGTTTTATGCATGTTTTTCGAAGTGCTTCAGCCGATAAGTTTATTTCATACCCCCAACCGATTGTACAACATTTAAAAATCGCTGCTAACCGGGCGCGAGCACGATGCGAGAACCCGGGCACGATAACAAGCATACCCCGACCGCGAACAGCAGGTAAGGCCTCGGGCACGAGCAAAGGCACGGACCCAGGCACAGGCACGAGCACAGGCGTGGACCCGGGTACGGGCCCGGACAGTAGACAAAGATCGGGCACCGGGACGAGCAAGGGTCCGGCACGGGTGCAGGCAAGCACCTTTTGCGGCGGCTAGTAATTTTAATCAACAATCGGCTGAAGTTTATTTAATCTATTTCTTTACGCATTCTGCCTATTTATTTATTAGTTTTACAGCCAATTTTCCGAGGATCCCTTCAATGATCGGCCTAGTTTTGTTTTGCTTATTATATGCTTATTGCTCATTGCATCATCGGCTTCATCCGTCGGTGGTATAGTGCTACAGTTCATATCGCCATCGCCGATGAGAGAGTCAAGATCGGGCTTCCAGCCGATTGCTCATTGATTTAACACTTTCATCTCCTTGTCAATTGCAGGGTCAAATTGACTGGCACGCCTACGAACTCCAGATTTACGGACCTGCACTCTGGAATGAAGTTAAATCTCCCAGGCCTTCGCGTGTGTCCTAGCACCGAAACGGCCCCCGGCGGTTTTTGGCGTCAACAAGCGCCGAATG
>RYFJ01003472.1:0-108728 GCA_003991445.1 Oryza meyeriana var. granulata | reverse complement strand
CGAATCTATAAATAGTAGATTTGTTTATATGATTCGACTCGATGTCGGAAAAATGGGGAACTTTGGATAGGCTGGTTGTTAACCTTTCCTAAAATTGTTTTGACCTCGAATGCTTTGGATTGTGTTTTGTATCTGTAGGGTCTTGGGCCTCCCTCTGTGGGTGTATGTGTTGGTTTTCGCTTGTTCACCCAATGGCAAATTAAAGAATTCGCGGTTCGCGGGACCACTTGGGCACTTCCCGTACTTGCTACATAGCCAGCGTGGACAAACGGCTGGGCTCTGAAGCGTTTCTTCTCCCTCTCCTATCACCGAAGAAGAGGGTGGGCGTGATGGAGTTGGGTCGGCCCGGGGTATGTGGTTGATTCGGTGTGGCGGCCCCTGGGATTTCACCGTGGTTCGTGCAAAGGGGGGGTAGCCGTGGGCCAATATGGCGTGCCCTGTCGCAGGTGCAACCTCAGCGTGGGTGGGTGGATGGTTAGGGAGGGGTTGCGTGAACGGTCCTGTCACAGCCTCTGCACGGGACATTCGTGGTGATGGCTGGCACACACGGAAACGTGTGTGGGGGGCTGTGTCTTTGTGGGTACAGTTGTATCACTTCTGATCAGAGTAAAACTATTTCGAATAGCCGCGCCCCGGTTATGGGCACATTGGCAAGACTCACCGTGATTAGTCTCACCCTAGTATAATTAATTTGTTTTATCAAACTGGTGTGTTGTGTGGAAGGATGTTGTGTCCGTCGGCGTGGTTGAGTTGACCGGGGTGACCGGTTAGCGTGGTGTAACGCTAGTCCGGTGGAGACTGGTGAGTGTGGTTTAACTCTCATCAGTTACGCCTGGTGGTCGTGGTGGTAGACTTCATCAGCGCGGCCCTGGTCAACATGGTTTAGCGTTGGTCGGGAAAAGCTGGTCAGCGTGTTACGTTGTCCGGTGGTGACTGGTTTACGTGGTGTGTAGCGTTAATCAGCGGAGTCCGGGTAACGTGGTGTAACGGTACCCGGTGAGTTGTCTGGTGAACGTGGTGTAGCGTCATCAGTGGAGACTGGTTGACGTGGTTTAGGTCATCAGTTGGGAATGGTTGGGCTGGTTAACGTGGTGTAACGTTAATCAGTGGAAATTAATATTGGTTAATTTAATCAACTTTTTACTGTTTGCGACTACTTCCTTGCAACTGCTTTTCGCAATAAACCCTATCCATCTTTGTACCTGTGCATATGCATAATTGTGGGTGGTGATTTGTTGAGTACTGTGGTGGTACTCAGCCTTGCCCCTTTTCCCCCCAGTGTTGGAGAAGCGTCAGAAGAAGATCATCTTGAGGAATAGGCTGGCTCCGCCGTCAGGTGCCTGTGGGAATGGAATCGGCTGTTTGGCAGATGTTTATAGACTCCGTTTTACCTTTTCCGCTGCATTTATGTATATTAACAGTTTACTCTGTTTGTAAGAAAGACACTCTGTATGGCAACTTGGTTTGTGTACCCCTGGCTTTCCTGGGCATGGGGGGGGATTATTACACATTAATGTTCAGAATTTCGGTGCGAATTTCTGGGCGTTACAGCCTACACGCTTCACAAATTTAGTTTTAATCGTGGGTTTAGGGTATTTTTTTTGAAGTTTTTTTTATAATGCGACGATGGTGGGCGTTGGTTTGTAAAATCGTCTGATCATTTTTTCACTTTTTATTTTCGGTAAAAACTTAATTAATGACATGGGTAATAGGCAGTCCGTTTACGTGAGGGGCTTAGTACCCAGGCGAACAGAATGTTTAGGGCTATGAATTTTTTCCAAATTTTTTGCGCAATGTACGTACTAATGATTTTTAATTGCGACATTGAAAGACGATATTTGTTTTTCGTCATCATTCGGTCGATACTTAACGCAGTGCGTAAATCAGCATAGTGATATTAGCTAGATACGAGCCGTTCGAATTGCGGCACGATGAATGCGACACCATAGTAAACGAAATACAACAAGGGATACTACATTGTTAGCAGTAACAATGTATCCGCTCGTTCTAGTCACCGTTCTAGAAAGCGAGCGATTAGTTCATGACGTGGTAAGATCTAGACAGGCTGTAGTCGGGCTGGTGATTCTAGTTGCATGTTCTAGTGCCGTGATAGATATGACGGCGTGAAATTGTCTAATCCATTGTCTGAATTGACACCTCTTGGTAGGATCTGTGGGACGAGTTTGGTTAGTAAATTTGTCACGTTTGGTGAAGGTAAACTATTACAGGAAGTAAGGTGCGGCTTTGAACTTACATCGATTACTTGTGAGAATGTTCGGAGACAAACAAAGCTTCTGCGTCGCAGAGTTCCTGGCTTCTCGACTGACGACCTGGCAACGATCAACACAAGCGCACGTTGGACGGTCCTCCCATCACGGTAGTCCGAGAGGTCGATTCTTTCTCCAGTCTGCCACTTCTAGCTCTTAGACGTTGTTTCGTATGCTCCGCCCTCCTGGCATGTATTGAGCTATGCTTTCGTCTAACGGGAGGTAGTCATATTCTGGGTTGCCCGTTGTCAATCCCACTCGATGAAAGCCGCAATATATCCTTCCCTTGGTCTGTTAAGTGTAAATATCCTGGTATAAGAGTCGTGGGCGTAAAAACGAATATGACAAAGACTTGACTGAAACACGTACCTGGGGACTCTAATGCATGCACTCGAGGTATCTCCAGCCGTAAGTCTCCTCCTGATGAGATACGCGTAGCCGGCAACGGTCACCACAAAGGCATATCGAGCGTTCAGCCCAAGGTGGCAGTACCAAAGCGAAATCTAAATATCGTCAGTTGCAATCCTCCACGAAAAGAGGTGTAGGAGACATTGTTCGATGCTGCTACAAGAAGAAAACGAAACTAGTGAGGCAGGTAGTGGCCGTAGTTCATAAACGGTGCGAAGTTTGTCCGAGGGCCTAGGTGAAGGCCCTCTGCTACTATGATGGTGCTTTTATATAGGTTGTCGTGCGTCTATTTCCCTATGAGACGTACAAGTTAAAATATAAGGGATATGCATATGCAAAAAGCGGTTGAAGTGGTCGACCATGTATTCAGAATGCCTGTGACGACGCATGACTAAAGCGACGCGCCGAAAGCAACGGTCCGATCGTGTGCATTCCGATGGCCCGATCCCTGGGCGGATGGTCTGATCTTGGCAATGGTCAGTCTGATCAACGGTCCGATTTCGAGGGACAAACGGTTCCGATCGGACGATTCGGACGGTCGATACCTAAGCGGACGATCCAATCCTGCGGGCATTGGTCCGATCCTGTGCGGACGGTCGTTCGCTATGCGTTCGCCGCCGTCCCTGGTAGACGACCCGTTTTCCTTTTCCCTGTTGAAGGGCTTGTTTTCTGGATCTTATCATTTCTATCGGCTGTCAGCCTGTGGCGTTTTCTCTCTTCCCGGCAGCGTACTACCTTCTCCCTGAGCCGAGTAGATTGCTACTTCAGTCCTTGTATGCTCCTTTTCTTTGTCTTACTCGGACCTCCTTGCTGCCGAGTAAGCACTGTGAAGTGGCCGAATTACTCTTGTTGAGGACCTATTGTTGTCAATCGTCTCACCGAGTTGCCGCGCCTGCCCTTGACGCCAACTACGAAGTGGAGAAGAACATGTTTCACCTGCCCGGCAGCACCGCTTGGACGCGATGGACAATAACTGCTGCATGCAGTCGCTTGGACCAGTGGTCAGTCCGAAGCCCTCGTCGGTGAGCTTTTCGAACCTGTCCTAAGCCTTGACCTTAATGTTCATCGCCGCACAAGTGCTCACTCCCTGACACGCGGACTCCCAGTCAATTCCCTGCGTGGACATCAATCCTTTGTCAGTTCACCTTGACTTTTTCTCCCAGCCGTTGCCAGCTTCACTGTGCTCACCTTGCACGCCGGCTAGTATATTGAGCCATCGATGCCTGCTTCTTTCTTTGTTTTGCAAACCGGCCAGCCTTCAGCTCTGTTCTCATCCTCCTCAAGCTTTTTGGAGCCTGTCGCCTGGTTCGCAAGCCTGCGTATCAGTCGACTGCCACCCTTTTCTCGGCAGCCTGACTACTTCTTGATCCTTTTCTTGGTGTTTTAACCTCCTGCTTATCAGTGGTTTCTTTTTCTGCTTGTTCAGAAGCCTGACCGGTGGACGATCCATGAAGCCGCCTTCGCGAGGAAGACCCGCCTTGGAACAAGGCAGCTCTTTGATCATATTGTTTCATATATGCAAAACTATGTTTGTTTGGAAAATATATGCATGCTTAGTTTACACCTTTTTAAACTGTTGGCCTCGGTTTACAAGCGAAACCGATGGACCTACCCAGTAGCCGCACATATTTGGTAGGATGTTGATATATTTCTCCCTTGAGAGCCCCACAAATGGCACGCTAGCATCCTATCTGAGGATACGATGCCGAGTAGAATGGCTTAGCTCTGCAACGTTGTTTGTCGTTTGGGAAAACATTGGGTTTTACTAAACTGATTGGAAAACCCGATACCTTGTGTATCGGCGCGTTTTGTGAAATAAAGACGCTTGTGAAAATCTTGGTGTACAGAGACAGCGCCTGTGTGGCATGGCTATGTTATTACCGATAAGGACCGTTTCTTTGGGGATTCCATCCGAGCATCTTACAGTGCGACCATACGGGTATTATGGGATGTCCCTGGCCGAGTAAATAGTAGGTTTAGGGAAGTTTAGTGCCGACCACTGAATCCTGTGTGGATCTTTCGACTGGCATTGGATAACCCTAGACTGGCTTTGGAAATGGCCTTGTCACGAATTTCTGGGTACAGGCCAGTACTCGGTGTAATTTTCGTGTCGGATGGGTAAAGCGCACACCCTCTGCAGAGATTAGCAGACTGTTCGAACAGCCGTGCCCACGGTTAAGGGCGATGTAAGGTGATTCCCATAGCGTAGATTTTGTTTGCCGTGGTTTTGTGAAAATGGTTGATGGAAAGGGAACCGTGACCAGAGTTTGCCGAGTAAGCAAACGGAAGGCCTGTGTGGCCAGAAACGGATCTGTGTGATCCGGGGTGTTAAGCACCATAATCAAGTGTGTGAAAAGTAAACAGGATGAAGATCATGCTCCCGGGTTGTAGCCAGGGCGGCAGTTGTGCAGTTGTCTTCGGGTTGTAGCCAGAAGACGGAATTGATCAAGCTCCCGGGTTGTAGCCAGGGCAGCAAGTTGATCAAGTTTGTGCTCCTGGGTTGTAGCCAGGGAAGCCAGATGAGCAAGCTTGAGCTCCCGGGTTATAGCCAGAGAAGCAAGATAGCGAGTTGCGCCCCCGGGTTGTAGCCAGGACGGCGGCTGAGATTTGGTTGTAGCCGAGTCTCAGGGTCAACAAGTAGTTGTAGCTACTCGGGAGATACAGGACCAACAAATGCGAAGTAAAAGATGATATGAACATGTATGCAAATGTTTGTTTCATTAAGTGGCGAGTTGTTGAAAAGCAACTTGCGGAATGGATCGAGGCGTGAGCCTCTTTCCGACAACTAAAAATTGGATTCACTAGTGTTTGCAAAGAAAAGAGTTTCTAAAGGCAGATTTTCGCAAATAAAACCCTTAGCCTTTCTGTCTGGCCAGCATGGCATCTTTTCCCGGCTTGCTGAGTACGAAAGTACTCACCTTGTTCATATATGTATAGTAGGTTTTGGAGAAGAAGACGAAGATCCGACTGCTGCCGAGTTCCTCCAAGACCAGGCCGACTACGAAGACTTCTGAAGGTTTCGAGCCTAGTAATTAGTTTTGTAAATTAAAAAAAATTAAATTAGTAACAGTAAAAATTCCCGCTCAGGGAAGTCTTAAGAGTGGTTTTTGTGGGCCTAATCGGTGTGAGTGCTTAAAAGTCGGCCCAAATTGATTAGGCCCTGCCACGGTGCGAAGAAGCCCAAGAGAGAAAAATGAACCCAACGATCACCAGGTGCTGCAACTGCTGACCGTGATGTGGGTCCCACTGACCAAATAAACTTCTGGAACCCAAAAAAAATATTAATTCTAAGAGGGCTGCTAAGGGAACTGGATCCCGTTCCCCATCCCCCCGCATCGGATGCGCGCCCTCTCTCTATATACCCTTCTACCCAGATCGTCGGTCGTAGCTCACTTGAACTTTGGTCGACGAGTATAGAGCATGGCGCTACACGCAAGCAGTATAGAGAGCCGGTGATAGCGCTGGCCCCTTGGCCAGGGCAGGCGAGCGGCCC
Source organism: Oryza meyeriana var. granulata (assembly GCA_003991445.1). Lineage (NCBI taxonomy): Eukaryota > Viridiplantae > Streptophyta > Magnoliopsida > Poales > Poaceae > Oryza > Oryza meyeriana. The sequence goes on along the minus strand of RYFJ01003472.1, from coordinate 102,560 downwards.
CTTGGCGATAGGCGAGCAATGGCGGGCCGAGGCGGAGGACGGCGAGGCAGGCGGCGGGCCAAGGTGGAGGACGGCCGGGGCAGGCGGGGCGGCGAGCGGCCCCCTGGCCGGGGCGGGCGCCTCCTCCTCCTTGTGCTGGCCGGTGGCTGTGAAGAAAGGGGAGATAATGCCAGGGGCATTTTGGTCTCTTTATGTGCAAATATTGCTTCTCTCTCCCCTTGTCAGGCTAAAAACACTAAAATAATTGGTGCAGTGTCCACCGACTAATTACCACATTTACAGAGGGTCTTCCCCCCAAAGTGTTCACTTTGGTGATGCCCTACAGCTAAAATCGTATAGTCAGATGTCTGTAGCAAATTTGTCGATTATATACTCTTACAGTAAACATTCTAAAAAGTAGTGATTTCTGCTTTTAACAGATATGTTCATCGTGACCTGTTACTGAGCATGACACAATTTTGAAACTAACTAGTTCCTTCGAATAGAGCTTTGGGCGTCAGTTAATTCCTAATTTTATCAATATTCTACTTAACAAATTGGAAAGTCACATGACATACGAATTGTTCAGCTTAGATCAAATATTGAAGAAAAATGTGAACCAAGAGCTCAAATTAGGAACTAACTTTAGTACATCGTATTACTCTTCCACATTATTTTATTATATGTTCTGTTTGAACTAAAAAACCTGTAATGCATTTCCATGCATGTTTTAATCTAGAAAGCAAAGGGTTTACGGTTGTAAAGAATGAGCAGACAGCTTAAAAATATCTTAAGAGAGGAATGAAGCAAAGGAGAATTAGATATGCGTCCTAAAGCAGTAAAATATATGTAAAGTAATATTCACATAAGGTAAAATAACAAACAGTAACATAAAGCACTGAACAGAGTTATATGGCCACAGGTATATGGGATTATATTGTCATACTACCACTGTGGTATGGAGCTAATGTGCAAAATTTCAGTTTCAATTACTTGGTACTAGATCAACTTCAGTGATATAGATCTAAATTTATCTTTTTATAATATATTAAATGCTTGGTGATATTACTAATTTAAATTCACGCATTATGAGGTCATTGGGAATCAAAATGAATGACTCCTTTTTAATATTAATGCACCAATATGATTACATGTAACTCCGACATGCCTAATGTTGGGAGTGCCAAAGTTTGATAACCATTTAAAAAGTCATATGTTTCGGTATATGTAGTTTCTAAATTTTTAGTGTGATTATGTATTCCTGTGATTTATTTTATGGATTAGTGTAAGCAACTTTTATTTTTTAAAAAATCTATGCATAAAGGAGTGCGGAGTCAGTGAGTTGTCACTTCAATTATGGCTACCTATACATAATGCACGACATAATAATGTTGTTATTAAATTAAGGCTTATGCATTCAAATTGGTGATCCTTTTGATTCTTTCTAATGCACCACATTTATTTATGTATTTATCAGGGATTCTTTGCCTCAATGGATTGTCCGGATAAGATTAGTGCTACTTATGTGCCCATATACTATGAAGTGTTATATCCAAAGGAATAGCTTTAGTGACACAAGTGCAGGGGTTGCAATATTCCTCTTTAGTTTTGCCATATTTGCTTTGCTATTGCTGATTATATTTGTACTCTGAGCCCTCTAGAGTATGAAAGCAGCTGCTTGTTCGAATATTCAGACTTGCAACCTTACGGAGCTTGGATCAATCGTCTATTTTATTTTGATGAGTGGAAAGCCAATGTCTTTTAATGAGACAAATTGTCCTCCTGTTGTAACTCTGAACTGAGTTTGTTGTAAGCTTCATGGTAAATGGAGATGAAATGAGTTTGAGTTTAACAAATTTAGAGGCAGGCAATAATCTTTGTAATTTTACTTATAGTTCCATAAAAGTAAAGCTGAAGACAATATTCTTGTAGGCATATAGGAATTTCTTAAGCACATCAAGAATTAGATAGCTTCAAAAGATTGTTGTATTGTTTTATGCATATGGCTATGAGAATTAGATAGCTTCAAAAGATTGTTGTATTGTTTTATACATATGGCTATGTAATTATAACAATCTATAATAATTATGTTCATCGTTCTTTTTTTTTTATGAACCTTAAATATATCATATTCTATGCTTGATTGGTTAATATATTGTCTTTTTTGGTTGTTTGATTTAATTACAAATTTTTTTTCTATAAACAATAACGAGTATTGTATGGAGAATTTATAAGTTTGATGCTGTTTTGCATGAATTATAATATATTTATTTTCTCATTGCAACGCATGGACACTCGACTAGTATTATGCAAATAAAAGCACGAGAGTTGCTTTTATCTTTCATCAACATTCATTCCATTAAAACATGGCCCGGAAATGTCAACGGAAACTTTTGATCGGTGGAGCGGTGGCAGCAGGGCGAGACGAGAGGCGGTAACCGCGGCCGGTGACGAAGCTTAGGTCCAATCGAAGGCTCCCGAAGCTTGGGGACGGGGAGACAACAGGTGGCAGGCAGAGACGGAGGCCAGAGGCAACAGGAGAGAGATGGAGACAAAGACAAGGGCGGTGTAACGCCCAGAAATTCGCACCGAAATTCTGAACATTAATGTGTAATAAATCCCTGCTCAGGAAAGTCAGGGTATACAAAACCAAGTTGCCATACAGAGAGTCTTACAAACAGAGTAAAATTATATTACAAAAATGTAGCAGAAAAAGATAAAACAGAGTCTATAAACATCTGGCCAAGCAGCCGCTTCAATCCCACAGGCACCTTGACGGCGGAGCCAGCTTATTCCTTAGGATGATCTTCATCTGACGCGTTCTCCAACACTGGGGGAAAATTGAAGCAAGGCTGAGTACCACCCATAGTACTCAACAAATCACACCCACAATTATGCATATGCATAGGGTACAAAGATAGGATAGGGTTTGTTTTACATAAAAGCAGTTGTAAATAGTGGTAGTTCGCAAACAGTAAAAAGTTGATTAATTTAACTATATTAATTCTCCACTGATTAACGTTACACCACGTTAACCAGGCCCAACCATTCCCAACTGATTGACGCTACACCACGTCAACCAGTCTCCACTGATGAACGCTACACCACGTTCACTAGACTCCTCTGGGTACCGTTACACCACGTTATCCAGACTCCACTGATTAACGCTACACCACGTTAACCAGTCACCACCGGACAACGTTACACCTAGGGGTAAAAACGGTTCGGATATTATTCGCTAACTATCCGAAATTTCGAATACGGATAGGATCAGTCGGATAATCTCGGATTCAGAAATAGAAATGGATAATTTTTCTCGAATATGGATACGAATACAGTAAGGGCATTATCCGGTGGATTTCAGAATCGGTCGGAAACCATCCGGACAAATTTTCGGATATCCGCATCAAATAGGGCCCTGATGCCACCTCCGCTGTCGACGGCCGTGGCGGCGGCGGCGCACCTGGAGTCCCTCCTCCCTCGCCTGGCCTCTCTCCCCCAGTACAAGCAGTTCCATGCGCGCCTCCTCACCTCGGGCCACCTCGACTCCCACCCGGGCCTCCACGCCCGCTTCCTCGACCGCCTCGCACTCTCGCATCACCCCGCTGCGCTGCCCCAAGCCCTGCTCCTCCTCCGCTCCCTCCCCTTCCCGACCACCAACGACCTCAACGCCGCGCTGCGAGGGCTCGCCGCCTCGCGGCACCCAGCCCGCTCGCTCCTCCTCCTCGCGGGCCGCCTCCTTCCGCCGCCCTCCCCGTCGCTTCCTCGCCTTGACGCGCTCTCGCTCTCCTTCGCCCTCAGGGCATCCGCTCGATGCTCTGACGCGCCTACCACGGTCCAGATCCACGCGCTCATCATCCGCCTCGGCGTCACCGCCGACGTCCGGCTGCTCACCACGCTGGTTGACTCGTACGCCAAGTGCGGTAACCTCGCGTCTGCGCGGAAGGTGTTCGATGAAATGACCATGCGGGACGTGGCCACATGGAACGCGTTGTTGGCGGGGCTAGCGCAAGGCACGGAGCCGAACCTTGCTCTCGCGCTGTTCCACAGGCTGGCCGACAGCTTCCAGGAGTTGCCGTCGAGGGAGGAACCCAACGAGGTGACTATCGTCGCGGCGCTTTCTGCATGTGCACAGCTTGGCTCGTTACAAGATGGGATGTATGTGCACGAGTTTGCTAAAAAAATTGGATTCGATCAGAATGTTCGGGTCTACAATAGGCTGATTGACATGTACTCGAAGTGTGGCTCGCTGGCAAGGGAGCTAGATGTGTTTCGTTCCATCAAGCAAGAAGACCGAACACTTGTGTCCTACAATGCTGCAATTCAGGCGCATTCCATGCATGGCATGGAGGCGATGCACTGAGATTGTTTGATGAAATGCCAACATGCATTGAGCCAGATGGGGTGACTTCAAAACACTTTCATGCCACTTTAGTACAACCATGGACATGTGGATCTCAAATTAAAATAAAGGTTATATGTGCATCATTGTGCATTGGATGTTTGAAATTTGTTGTATATGTTATTTAGCTAAAAATTTGGAAATATTGATATATTATTTTAAAAAAATAATAAGTTATCTCTCTTCGTTGGTTTGTAAAGTTCAGTTCGAGGGGTTTTTATATTCGAATAAATATTTGTTACCGTATTCGTTTCGATTCGTATTTGCTCCGTATCTGTATCCGGTAATATTCGATTCCGTTTTTGTATCCAAGGTTTCCGATTCCGAAAAAAATATGAAAACAAATATGGTATAGCTAGTTTCCGACTATTTCCGATCCGTTTTCACCCCTAGTTACACCACGCTGATCAGTTTTTCCTGATCAACGCTACACCACGTTGACCAGGCCGCGCTGATAGAAGTTATACCACGACCACCAGGCGTCACGAATGAGAGTTACACCACATTCACCAGTCTCCACCGACTAACGTTACACCACGCTAACCGGTCACCCTCGGTCAACTTAACCACGTCGACCGGACTCAACACCTTCCACAACACCAGTTTGATAAAACAGGATTAATTATCTAGGGTGAGACTAATCACGGTGAGTCTTGGCCAATATGCCCATAACCGCGGGCGCGGCTATTCGAATAGTTTTACTCTGATCAGAAGTGTACAACTATACCCACAAGACACAGCCCCCACACACGTTCCCGTGTGTCAGTACATCACTACGATGTCCCGTACAAGGCTGTGACAGGACCGTTCACGCAACCTCTTCCTAACCATCCACACCACACTGAGGTTGCCCCTGCCGACAGGGCATGCCATATTGGCTAGCTACCCCCCTTGCGCCATGGTGAATCCGGCAGCCGATCAACCCTACCCCGGGCCGACCCAACTCCATCCCGCTCACCCTCTTCTTCGGTGCCTAGGAGAGGGAGAAGAAACGCTTCAAGCCCAGCTGTTGCCCACGCTGGCTTGTGGAAAGTACGGGAAGTTGCCCAAGTGGTTCCCACGAACCGGTTTTTAATTGCCATGGGTGTGACAAGTAAAACCATACACCCACAGCCCACTATTTAGGTCAAATTTTAGAAATTTAACAACAGCCTATCCAAATTCCATTTTTGCGACATTGAGTTGAAACATATGAAAAGGTAATATTTAATTCCCATGTGAGCTATGTTGCTAAGCATGGCTAAGCATTCTAGAAAAAGTAACCTAATCGTGTTATTACCCAGGTGACAAGGATTCAAGTTTCAAAGCTACGGTAAGGTCCTAACATTGCATAGGTTATGATCCACTCACATGAAATATAGAAGTAATGCAGTTTATTTGAGCAAACAAAGCAATTTAGCGAAAAATAGGTATAAAGTGATCAAGGAAACAGTGTGACTTGCCTTGCTCCGGCTCAAGGTACTCTGCTACGATCTCAAAATATGCGGAAGAATTACCGGCGTCGGATTCTACAACAAACAATGCATAAACAATTAAAAACAGTACATGGGGGCAATCAAACATGGGCTGAAAGTATTTTTAATGGATTCTTGGCATTTTTCTGGATTTAATGAAATTTGAATGGACTTAAACGGAGTTCGTATGAATTAGTTATGATTTATTGAAGTTTTACTGCTATTTTCAGTGTAAATATAATTAACAGGCGATTTATTGCGCATTAAACCGAATTAATGACGTCACCGGAGGGAGGGGCGGCGCCGACCAGCGGGCCCCACTGGCCAGCGGCGCACGGTGGACCAAGTCCACCACGGCTGAGAGCGGGCGCACCACGTGGCGCCACCGAGGGCAACCACGCGGGCGAGCGAGCGGGTCGGCCCCAATCTGCCACCCGGCAGATCGGACGGCCCCGGGGAGCAGCGGCCGAAGCCGGCCGTCCCGAGCGGGAGGCGGCGGCGCGCACGCGACCCGATGGTCGACGACGGCGACCACCCAGCACGGCGGCGACCACACGAGAGGCGGAAAGGAACGGGAAAATGGAGGGGGTTCTCACCTGCGACTCGCGACGGCGCGAAGACGACGGTGGCGACGAAAGAGCGGCGGTGGCTTGGGGACGACGTCGACGACGAAGCTCCGACGGTGGGGAACGGGCGAGAGGCGATTGCCAAAGCGTCCTGGATAAGCGTTTTTGATTTATTAAAAATAGTTCCTGTGCTCTGAAAATTCCACTAAAAATCCAGTTAATGTATTTCGGCACAGAGAATACAAGAAAAATATTCCCGGCCATGATAATTTATTATCTTGTATTTTACACCTTTAATTATTTTCCTATTGCCAATTTAAAAATTCCTTTTTTTAGGTATTTTCTCAAGTAAAGTTTTTGTGTGGCTAATATCAGGGTGTGACAGGCGGTGCCGGTGGTGGAGGTGGAGGTGGACTGGCAGTTGAGTTGCAAAGCCAAATGGCGACACATGACGACGAGAAACTGGTTAAGGGCCAGGGGATTGCTAATTAGGATACGTATGTATGTATGTTCCCGGCACATATTTCTTTTCTTCTTCTTTTTTAAAAGAACTTTATTTTATTGCACTTCCACATGAAACTTTCAACTCAAAATCATTAACCTTCAACTCAAATTATATGAATTTTTCAACTGTAGCCTCAAAACTTTTATTCATCTAAAAGCTTTCATATCAAAGTGTACGTTGAAAACACACATACACTAATTAGCAATCCTCAAGTGCTAAAGCTTTCAAAATAGAATACTACCGGTCATCTGTTGAAAACCGATGAAATTCAAACAAAATTTTATTAGTTGAATTTTAGTTCAAAATAAATTAAGTTGGCCGTGGCATTGTAACAAAGAACGCGCGTGGGCTGATTGGTTCCACTCTATGCTGAGCATGGTGGTTTTAGTCAATTGATTAAATTCAGGTTTGGTTTTTCAAATGGTTTTCGGAACTCAACGGTTCTGTTGGCCAGCCGGAGTGGGTTTCTGCTCTGTGCGGGGAACGAGCTTGAGGGGTGAGCTAACAGAGGAACTTGCCGCTTAGATTGCTCCCTCCGTTCCGTTTTTTAATATTCGGCGTGGTTGACTTTTACACCTACATTTGACTATTTACAATTCCAAAAATTTCAAATATGTAAAAAAAATATATGTCATCTTTAAAGTACCTATAATAATCAAAAAAATCGTAACAAAATAATTAATAATTATATAAATGGTCAAAAATAATTCGAAAGTTTACTGCATCAAAAACAGAGGATACTTTGAAACCCCGTTGATGAGTACAAAGATAGTTGGCCATCGCGAATTTCATGATATTCTGATTGAATTTTAAGTTTGATTTCATCAACAAACGAGCATCGGCTAATTCATCCACAGCGGCAGACAAAAGATGCTACTTCTTGCTAGTAACAAAGTCCAACCGGTGATAATCCACACACAACAATCTCAACGTTCCAAGTTGGATAGATGTAAGTTGGACACAGGCTTGAGGTTATAATAAGGAACGGAGAAGCATTCAGCATATAACTTAAAGTTGGATAGCGGCACTTCCTGAACATCTCAGCAATTTGTTTCTGATATGATCTGATATTTGACCGGTTGAGTAACAAGAATCGATTGTATGTAACAATCATAAAGAAATTTTAGTAACACATCAATAATGAGAATAGTGATATGATCTGATATTAAAAGTTTTAACAAGATCCGATGCCTGACATGCAAACTCAGCTACAGTACCGAATTAACAAAAACAGGGTTCTCCGAAATGAGCGACCAGGCGACACTGATTTCCAGCTTACAGAAGCCAATGTCTAGCTCAACATTGCTTAAACCAGCTTCTAATGGTGTGAAAACCACATTTTCCACGACATTGCTATCAACTTCCCATGCCTTCACTGAAACTTTCAGCTCTCCAATCTTTTCAACAGAAACAACATGCCGTGAAAGCTCAATCTTGCCATCACCACTAACAACTACTTTCTCACCTCTAGAATCAAGCAGGACAATTTTCTCACGCTCAATACTGGCTATGTTGCCTTCACGGGCCCAACTGAAACGGACACCAGTGGTAAAGGCAGCAAATTGACCACAAAAACCATCAGGCCATGACCCACAAATGACTCGCACGGATATTGTGGCCTCCAGAGATGACACAATATAGCCAAGTCTAAACTCCAATGTGCTTAGCTTGCTAGTGTAAGAACCAGAATTAAGCACACGTGAATAATACCGATCATCACATAAGAGTGAAACAGATAGAAAGCTCAAGTCTTTATCCTCAGATTCAGTAGTACCCTTCACTTTCAGTTCAACATCGATTATCACAGGTTCTGGCATTGACAACACAACAGCACGGGTGGGGCCTACCAGTACTAAATTCCGTTCCTACATGCATGAAATACTAGTAATGAATAATTGTGGAGCTGGAGTAAAGGAAGACGTAAATATGAAAGCATAATCCATACAACAGTGTAATAAAAAGCAATGAAAACGTAAACGGTAGACGGGTGGCGAAGGTTCCCGCTTTTTTTTCCCTATCTCCTAAACGGACCGTTTAAACTGCTTGCCTAAAACCGTTTCAGGCCGTTCCGTCTACTCTGTTTAGCCCGTTTACACGAGATGTTGACCGTTTAAACGGTCAAACCGTTTAGGGGAGTGTTTATGCCCTAAACTACACGCCAGCCTGCCGTCTACCGTCTAAATGCGTTTAGACGGCCGTCTAAAACCGTTTAGGAAAACACGTTTATTGCATAGCATAAACATAGTGTGCATAGCACAAAACCTGGGAGAAATATATTATTAGCTCAATGCATTAGTGACAAAAAGAATAGGATATTTCTTGTGTGCAGACAATCAAGAGTCATTAGGGGAGCCTAATTTGAATATCTGTCTGCCAATGCCTTGCAAACAAAGCTAAAATATTTTTAGGCCAGAATTCAGAAGAATAAAACACCAGAAACTATCAAGTACAACCATTATATCACAATAGTTTAAAGCATACCACCTCCGTCCCAAAATATAAGAATTTCTGGGGGTTGGGCACAGGTATTAAGAAAAGAGATGGAATTAAACGGGGAAGGTTGTGATTGGTTGAGAAGAGGGAGTAGGTGGAGATTAAATGGGGGAAGGTTGTGATTGGTTGAGAAGAGAATGTAGGTGTAAAAGTTGCTATATTTTGGGACAAATTTTGAATGCTAGAAGTTGTTATATTTTGGCACGGAGGGAGTAGTATGTATGGTGGACTGAAGGGGTATATCAATGCATTGGGGTAAGTATGCATAAAGCCCAGAATTTGTAAGGCAGTGTGAGGCAGCTGAAAAAATTGTGGGCCATCTCTAGGATACCCTTATACCTGATGTCATGCATCTGCTCCTATATACCAATAATATTACGGAGGTAATAGCTAATTTCAGAAACTTCAGTCAATGTGCTGAATTAATAATAGTTGAGTCCAACATATGTGCGCTGGTTTGAATTAACCATTAGTTTTTTAAGACTAAATTAGTATTTAGTCGAGCCTGACTTATGTTGTGCTAGGAAACAGTTATTTCTCAGTGATCGAACAGATAAGCATATGACTGGTTTTTCTATTATATGCCTTCTCATTGCTTGTTTACAGTTAGGTCGAGCTGTCTGACTACATGATTCTACTGCACACAAATGACATGGTAATTTTCAGGAAGCAATTATATCTTATCACCATGCATAACAGGTTATTTTCCATAAAGTCAATTAAGGAGGCCATTGACAGAATTGAAAACTACATGCTATATGCATGCCTGCACGGTTATGAAAATTAGGAAGGGTGGCCAGCTGCATGGTTAAGGTAGTTAGATAGCCGTGTTAGGCAGCACAGCAGGAGACAAGCAGATCAATAAATGTTACGTAAAAACAAAGGCCACAGACCTGTTCAGTGAGGGTTTGGCAGTTGTCCCTTGTGCGGTGGAAGACAACATTGCGATTACGATCAACACTGTCGCGCATGGAAACCATACCGAACACATCAAGCGGCCACTGTAAGCCTCCACTTGTCGCTGCAACCTTGACCGAGAAGACCTGTAGAGTATCCGAGGTACCAGCTCTCCAATCCAGCGCAGACTTATGAGTGAAACGCATTGGGGGGATCCTCGCTGCACGAAGTCGTAAAAGAATTGAAATGAGTTGCAGATCGAATCCAATTGCAGCAGCAGAAGAAGTAATAGCAATAACAACAACGGTGACAATAACTTACTAGCAAGTGCATGGAGAAAACAATTAACGGTATTCCCGATAGAGAAAACAATTCCTTGATCTGGATGGTACTGAATGAGTCTTGTAGCACCAACGGTGATACAAAAATCTTGCTTAATCTGAAGCTAGGTTACTGAGGAAGGAGGAGAGGACAAATGGAAAACTCACTGGTGTCCTCGTATGAACCATGGTGACGGGAATATACATCGTTCCAGAATTTGCGATACTGGATCGCGCTCCAGGATTCATCGTCCTCCGACCCCATCATCTCTCGATATGCTTTCCCCTCATCCTCCAACCTCTTCCTGAACCTCGCCTCCCAATCCTCCGGCATTTCTTCCCTCCTTAGTTTCGACTTCGCCGCGGCCTTCGCCTTCGACGCGGCATACTCCTCCGCGCTCATACCGATTGATTCCGGAAAACCCTCCACCTTCTCCATGTCACTCAATCTCCAGACCTTTTCCACTGAAGGCAACGATGACGACTTGGACTCTTGTATCTCGTCTAGATCGGCTTCGGCTTCCTCGTCCTGGGGCTTGCCCGTCTCCCGCCGCTTCCCGAGCACCCTTCCTCCTTTCCTGCGACTCCGCCGCCGTGCCATTGCCCCCGACGACGACGAGCCCTTACCGGTCGCCGCCATCTTGCTATCACCCCCTTTGCGGTCGCTCTTCCGCTCCGCCTCCGCCTCCATGTCTATCTCCATCTCCATCTCGCGAGGGCACGGCCACGGCCACCGCAAACCTCACCTCACCTGGGTGTGGTCCTCGCCGCCGGCGCCCTTCGGAAACCCTAGATCTGCTCCCTCCTCTCTGGTAGCCTCGTGGGGGTCGTGTTGCGCTCTGCTCCGCTCTGCTCCCCTCAGGGAAGTCTTAAGAGTATACGTGGCCAAACGGACGACCGGGCCGGCACGGCGTGAGGCACGGTCCGGTACGGCCCACCAGAGCATGGCTCGTATAGGCATGGTTCCTATAGCGTGCTATGTCGTGCCGGTCCGCGTGCCTCCCCCTCAGCCTAGGCACAACACGCCAAGTTGTGGGCCGTGCCGTACCGGCATGGCTCGTCGGTGGCCCACCGTGCCCGGACCGGCTCGCTACCGCTGACGCCTGCCTCGACCTCCGTCGGCGCCCTCCGTCGCCGCCTCCCCACCTGTGCGCCTCCTGGCCTCCGTCGCCTCCCGCGCCCGCCTCCTCCCGGGCCCCGATGCCTGCCGCGGCCTCTGCCGCCGCCCTCCGCCGCCACCTCCCGGCCTCCGCCGCCTCCCGCGCCCGCCTCCTCCCGGCCGCTGACTCATGCCACAGGCTCCGCCGCCGCCCTCTGCCTACGCGTCTCCTCGGCCTCCGTCGCCTCCCACGCCCGCCTCCTCCGTTCCGTCGACGCTGGGCAGGAGCGCTGGGCCGCTAGCCTGGGGGCTTTGCAGCCGACGCTGGCAGAACTAAAAAAAAGGTACAGTTAAAAAGAAAAAAAACAAAAAAAACATAAAAAATTTGAAAAAAATCAGAGAGTTGTAAAAAATTATTTGAGATGAGTAAAAAAATATGAGGGTATTTTGTGATGATATTAGAGGAGGAAGTTTTCATTGTTTTAACAAGCAAAATAACAACACATATATAATTATGTAATTTAATATGTGCTTAAGTATAGGGGAAAATTATTTGAGGTAAGTAAAAAAACATGAGGGTATTTTTTGATGATATTAGAGGAGGAAATTTTCATATTTTTAAACAAGCAAAATAAAAGCACATATATAGTTGGTAATTTAATTTTTACATAGATATAGGGAAAAACTATGCAATGACCTTTATTGATTTTGATATTACACAGCTGTCTCATTAAAAACTCTGTGATGTAAAAACTCAATTTTGAGAAAACCATGACAAAGAAAAAAACAGTACAGCTAAAGGTCAACACTCAAAAATAAAAAATATTACTCTAGTTCCTTATTTTTTAGGTAAAGATTTTCGAGCTGCTCAGCCAAATCTTGGTTCTCCATGGTGTGTTGGGCACGTACCTTGGTTAGCTCCCAGTCTTTAACCGCAAGTAGTATTTCTACCTCCACACTACGGAGATTTCTTCTTCTCTCCTCAATAATTCTTCTGCAAAGACTGAAGGCCGATTCAGATGATACCGTAGACACAAGCACCTTGTGAACACATCCCGTGCTAGCTTTGAGAGTACGGGATATTGGGGCTTGTGATCGTTCCACCATTAAAGAACGTTGAGATCTTCCTGGTTGATGGAGTCGCTGTCCAAATAGGTGGACAGCTCAAGGGCTTCAAGTGAAGCGTGTGCAGGACTTACGGTGGCCGAACTTCCACCACTGGTGCTCGAAGAAGAAGAGGAACCACCCCAAATTCGGCCCCACTGCAATTTCTTTTTACCTGGGATAAGGACGTGTGGGGCTCTTTGCACACGAATTCCCTGAAACTTAGTTTCATACTTTTGAAACATTTCATATAATTTTGTCTTAGAATCAGAATAGTAGTTAGTGTAATCAATATTCATTGCATCCCCAATAATATTCAAAATATTTAGAAACCCCCGCATTTTACCCCTAGAATCAAGAATAAATGTAAAAGCATCAAGTATGAATTGTCCTTCCAGTATTTAAGATATTTTTGTTTCATTTGAAATACTGCAAGTCCTAATAGTTGGTCATCTTCATATTCTTTTAATAAAGTGGCAATCTCAAAAATTTTATGTAAAATTAAATTAGCAGTTGGATAGTAAATGTCAGACAAAGTAACAGTTGCATCATAAAATGTTTTAAGGAAGTAATAAAACCTTTCCACAATATGCCAAGACTGTTCTGTCAGTAGCGGTTGCCCGTCACTGGTAACAATATTCTTAGACTACAAAAAAACTGTTAGTATATCCTTGTAAGGCAAGACGTGTCTCAACATCAAATAAGTCGAGTTCCACCGATGGTCCGCATCCGTTTGGAACTTGCGTGGACGCTTGTCCAAAGCGATGCAAAATCGCTTGAAGATCGCAAGTCGAGGATTAGAATCATTGAGCCATGTTATGGCTTCACGGATGGAATCGAGATATACACTTACTCTCTTAAAATCGGATTTAACTATAAGATTAATAACATAGTAAGCACAACGTTGATGTAAAAGAAATGATTGAGCATAAATATTGAATAAAGGCTGCAAAATTTCCATTGCTCTAGAATTTGCAGCTGCATTATCTAGAGTTACTGCAAATTGTGGGAACGGAGCTTCCCGGGACCAGGGACGAGACCCGGCGCCCGGGCACGGAGATTGTGGGCCCCGGGACCAGGCAGCGAGACCCGGGCCCGGGAAATCCCAGTGATGTGTCCTAGGGGCGTGCCCCAGGAAGGGAACTGTGGGCCCCGGGCCCGGGAGTAAGACCTAGGCCCGGGAAGTCCCAGATATGTGTCCCGGGGGTGCGCCCCGGAACTGAAGCCGAGGATCCGAGCACGGGGGTGAGACCCGGGACTAGGGATGTCCTCGGGCCCCTGGTACTTGACCGGAAGAAGGCTGTGGCCGGCCGTCGCCGGTGCAGAAATGTGGCCCCGAGAGGAGCTGACGTGCCGAAGACCCACGCTGGTCCCCGAGGTATGTGGGACCCCTAGTCCCGTTTCGCCGACAGTGGCCCCTGGCCCTGTTGCTCGGCCGGGATCAACTCCGGGCAGGAACAGGGCCACGTCTTGAAGAAACGAGGGGACGCGGGGTCCCGGTTGTAATATGGTGGATATGTGCCCGGGAACCGGAGACCCGAGCTGGAAATATGGAATGAATCGGGACGACTTCCCCGGACTCGCACTCGCCAAGGCAATGCTGTCCAGGTAACCGTACCCCATCTGGTTGTGAAAATGTTGAGGAAGCCGTGGTGGTTCGCGAGTAGGCGCGGAAAGCCGTGGCCGAGAGCGCTGCAACGGAGGCAGGGTTCCTCGACCGCGGCGAGCGCCTTGTGGAGCCGATGACCGACGAATCCGAGGAAGACGCCAGTCTCCTTCTGACTCCGCCTACGGCCGTCTTTTAGGGCCCGGGGGCCCTCCATGCCCCCGAGCGCGGCCGACCCGGGGAGCGCAGCGAGGCCGCGGGAAAGGTCTAATCTGCACACAGTGAATTGTGAGAGTACTTGGCTCGTTCCTTTTGTCCATCCATGTTACGAATTTCCCCCTCCCCCTCGTGGCGTCGACCACCTCCCAAAGGCGTCCTCGCGGTCGCGACCGTGCGGAGGAAAAGATCACGCATAAGCATTCACCCCCTACCTCCGGGAAAACCAATCCCGCGGCAAGCAGCGGGGCACCGGAGCCGCTGGGACCCGGGGCACCGCGCAGAGGGGCGCCACCACGGTCCCGTGGGCTCGACAACGCCCCGGCTTAGCACAGGGGACACGGTAGCCCGTTGTAGGGAACTGATGATATGTGCAAAACCCAGCCGCCGTACGGGCGCGGCCCGATTATGCCCCCAGGGGGTGAGACTGCCACGAACGCAACACACGGAAAAAGACAAAAGGCGCAAGACCGGGAAGGATATTAAATATGCTGCTCAGTAAAGGGTATACATATGGGGGCCCTGGCCAGCGCCGAGATTTGGAGAAATCCGGCGCTTGGCCCGGGCAACACTGTAACTTACAGATGTGTTACATATAAAATTTGTGAAGATCTCCTAGGCCTTACCGAGCCAGGTCGGGAGACACCGATCACCAGGAAGGGGCCTTCCCGCAGGGGGAAGGTTTATTTCTTTCCGGCACGTGTGAGGACACGGCAGAGGACAAAGTCCCCGACCTGGAGTGATCGGCCCTAACCTATGCCGATGATAGCGCTTGAGGCTCTGCATGGTTAGGAGTGAGCCACGCGGCCTCTTCTGGCGAAGTATACTGGCTTCTGTTGTGTGCGCCCCTACCCCAGCCTGACGGGGGCCGGGAGCACGGGATCAGCTCCCTCGGGAGGGAGCGAGCTCTTGTGGCTGGGGACAGATATGTGCCCAGGACCCGGGGGGCCCGGACTAAAATGTGGGATGAGTCGGGACGACCTGCCCGGACTTGCGCTCGCCGAGGCGATGCTGTCCGAGTTATCGTGCCCTGTATGTGCCCGGGACCCGGGAGCCCCGGACTGAAATGTGGGATGAATCGGGACGACCTCCCCGAAACCGCTATCGCCAGGGCGATGCTGTCTGGCTTATCGCGCCCTGTTGGAGGTGTTCTAGGTGCCGCGTCCAAGGACATGCAACTCGCCTTGGCGAGGCTGTCCGGGTTCGGGCTTCCCGGTGTTGAGTCAGGGGCGCGGATCCCGGGACATGGACCCTGGACCCCGGGGCCCTGGCTCGAATGTGATATGTGCCCGGGACCCAGGGGCCCGGGCAAAGATGTGGAATGTATCGGGACGACCTCCCCGGAACTGCTATCACCGGGGCGATGCTGTCCGGCTTATCGCGCCCTGTTGGAGTTGTTTCGGGTGCCGCGTCCAAGACACGCACTCGCCTTGGCGAGGCTGTCCGGGTTCGGGCTCCCCAGAATCGGGCCCGGGAGGCGGGTCCCAGGCCGCGTGTTTGTCAGGCAAGGGGCGCTCGACGACGAGCGCCGCGCTCGCCACTTGTGGGGTTGCCGCTGGGCTCGGTGCCGCGGCCAGGAACCTGCGCATGATGGCTTGAAGCCACGGTGCGAGGAGCGGGTGTGCGCCCCACCACCGAGGGTAGGAGGACGCTCTCGGGTTCTTGGAACTCGAGAGGTTGCCCCGGATCGGGAGCCGGATTCGGACCGTCCGCCTACGGGATGCGGACCGAGTCCGAATTCCGACGATCGGACCGTCTGAATCACCTCGATCGGGCTTGGCCTGCTACTGCTCCTGCCAGAACTTCTTGACGCACTTGGCCAACTTCCGTGAGGTCGTGTGAGTCCGTCTCGTGGACGGTGCACCACTTCCGGGCCGTTGCCGGCGGAGGCGGCGCACGTGCGGCTCTTTGCCGCTTGCCGCTGTTATCGTCCCCGCGGGCGTCGTTGGCCCGGGGGGCGCCCACAACAGCCAAGGCTAAGTTCTCGGCGGCCGCCTTGTCCTTTTGGCGCTTCCTCCTGTCCCGACGCGACGCGGAGCGTTGCAGGACTCACCGTCCTCTTCAGCGGCCCTCGAGGGGCCTCAGGGCGTGGCTTGTTCCACGCCCGGGCCTCCTCCTGCGGGCGTAGAGGTTGGCGAGCTGAAAGCTCACCGTGGTCTGGACGTCGCGGGTGCCCAGCTTCTCGACGCATGCGCTTTGTCACGCACGCCTTGAGCGAAACGCGTGGATAACCGCGTGGGGAGCGATGTGGGGGATGGTGTTACGGACCTGGCTGAAGCGCTGCAGAAAACGCCTCAGCGACTCGTCCCTGCCCTGACATAGGGCGTTTCGTCCGCCTCGGTCCCAGGGCGCGGGAAAGTGCCCTGGAAGTTCGCCACGAACTGATGATTGCAGAGTTCTCCACGAGTAGATCGACCCCTCGGGGAGGTTCATCATCCAGGAGCGAGCCTAGGCCTTGAGAGCGACGGGGAAGTAGTTCGCCATCACCTTCTCATCGCCGCCGGCCTCCTGGATGGCGGTGGTGTATATCTGCAGGAACTCCGTGGGGTCGACAGAGCCGTCATACTTCTCCAGCAAGCTAGGCCGGAACTTGGCCGGCCAGCGCACCTGCCGGAGGCTTGGGGAGAGCACCAGGCAACCCGAGCCGTACTGAGTGGGCTCGGGTGACAGACGGCGGTTTCCTGCCGGGGGGTTGGAGCTGGAGGCCTGGGCCTCGTGACGCCCGGCAGCATCCGCGCGCCACTCGCGCTGTCGCTCGATCGTGACCCGGGCGTCCTCGTGTGACCGCATCCGGTTCAGCCGGTCACGGAGGTCGCCATGGCCATTCTTGGCCGGAGGTGTGGCGCGAGGCGCCGCACTCCGGGCTTGGTTCCGCTTCGAGGCGGGGGGCCGGCCCGGGCTAGACGTCGCGCGGTCGGCACTCCCGACCCCTGCACTGTTGTCGGCGGCGACCTGGCGATGGGCCTTGCCCACAAGGTCGGTGATTTCATTGAGCCAGCGCCGCTCCCGGCCTCCGCCCCCGGTAAATGCCGGAGGATGGCGCAGGAGGGCTTCTGCCACTAGGAGGGCTCCCTATGGCGTCGCTGGCTGGAAGTTGAGATTGCGGCGCGCCGTGGAGCGGCACGTCCGTTCGCGCCTCATGGATGAGGCCGCGGCAGACCCAGCAGGGGCACTTGCTGGCCCCCTCCGCAAGGGAAGGGGCCGAGGCCACACATCCAGGCCGCCGAGGGGCCAGCTCGGCCCGCCAGGCTCGCGCCGCGCGCCCCAAGGAAGACGGGGAGTGTGGCGGGCTCGCCACCGGGCTAACGTCGCCCGGCGGGGTGAAGCCGCCGGACCCATCGTTGGAGTCCCACGGATGATGACTCTCCTTCATGGAGCGTGCCGACGTTGGGGACGCCGGCGTGCCGCCTGGAACTGAAACTCCTCCTACCTGGCGCGCCAGCTGTCGGAGGAGGAAACTCCAACCGCGGGGAGTCTGGAGACCCCCCCCTTTGAGTTTCGGCCAGGGGAGTTGTTCACAGACGGCAAGCGGCGTCTGGAGAAGATAGAATGCTCGGGAACGGAGAACCCGAGCTGAGAGATGGCACGCAAGGAAGACAGGAGAGTAGATAGGTTCGGGCGCGCGGAGGCATAATACCTACTCCTGTATGTTTTTTGCTATGTGGGAGATGAATGTGGGTTGCTGTTACAAGGTGAACTCAGGGTGCTCAGGAGCTAGCCCTCCCTTCGGAAAAGAGAGACAGAGCGAGCTGAAGAAGACGAACAGTAGCGAGAGAGCGAGCTAGAGCCAGAGATCGAGCTCCCTCTTCGTTGCCTTTCTGTTGGGCATGGATCCTCCTTTTATAGGTCAAGGGGAGTCCATAGTGCCAAGTATACATGAGAGAGCTAGCTACGATTTGTCTTGTCGCACGCACGCGGCCGCCTGCCGCGCCGTGCCGGAGGGACGTCTAGTCGCCGCTGCATGTCTGGTCGGCTGCTGCGGGCGGCTAGAGTATGGAGACGTGACAGCGCGTGCCTCCGCTGCCAGAGCGTGGAGACCGGGAAGTCCCAGATATGTGTCCCGAGGGCGCGCCCCGGAACCGAAGCGAGGATACCGGGGCACGGGGCGAGACCCGGGATTGGGGATGTCCTCGGGCCCGGTACTTGACCGGAAGAAGGCTGTGGCCGGCCGTTCGCCGGTGTGGATGTGGCCCCGGAGAAGCTGACGTGGCAAAGACTCACGCGTCCCCGAGGTATGTGGGACCCCCAGTCCCGTTTCACCGACAGCATGTACTTCCTCCGGATGTTCTTGCGGTGTAGGAGCCGACCTAGAGTCGTCTCCTTGTGACATCGCAGATAGCTCGGGTCGAAGTCGCTCAGTTGGAACGTCGGGTAGTTCGGACCCATCCAGCAATATAAATAGAGAAAATTAGTAAAAAAATAGTATGAACAAAGAAGAAAATTTAGGATTTTTTTGTACCTTGCAGGAGCACCGGAGGCTGCAGCTATCAGCTATGAGAATGTGGAAAATTTTTGAGTTTTAGACAAAAATTTGTCTAAATCAAAAATTTAGAGCGCAAGAGAGCAAAAGAGAGGAGAATAGGGCACAAGAGGAGAGATTGGGAGGTTTGGATGAGCAAAAATGTGGCTGGTGGCTCCCCTATTTATAGGAAAAAAATTTACAATTTTTTGGATTTTTTGGATATCTCTTCGGATTTTTTTGTCCTCCATAATCTAGCCGTTATTTTAGACCGTTGGGACACATGTCAATTTTCTACTGGGCCAACATGGCCGAACACTGCAACAAACGGTCGTCTGCATGTACATTGTAGCGTACTGTAGCAACAGGCAAATGTGCAATGGTCGTCCTCCCCCAAACAATATAGCATACTGTGGCATCACTGTTGCGACACTGTAGTAACTGACGCCACCGCTCCTCCCGGCCGCCACCGCCTCCCTGCCTGCGTGCCTCCCCGGCCTACGCCCCCTCCCACGCCCGCCTCCTCCCGGCCGCTTACGCCTGCCGTGGCCTCCGCCGCCGCCTCCCCGGCTGCGCGCCTCCCCGGCCTCCGTCCCCTCCCGCGTCCGCCTCCTCCCGGCCGTCGACACTTGCCGCGGCGGCGCGGCCTCCGCCGCCGCACTCCGGGCAGGCTGTGCCCCGTGCCGTGCCGTGTTGGCCCACTACAGTCCATGGGCCGTGCCATGCCAGCCTGCCGTGCCGCACCGCTGACCCAGGCACGGCTACTTGGGTCGTGCCGGCATGGCCCACAGCCAACCGTGCCCGGGCCGGCCCGACAGGGCACGGCCCATTTGAACATGTTTACTTAAGAGTGGTTTTTGTGGGCCTAATCGGTGTGCATGCTTAAAAATCAGCCCAAATTGATTAGGCCTAGCCATGGTGCGAAGAAGCCCAAAAGAGAAAAATGAACCCAACGGTCACCAGGTGCTGCAACTGCTGATCGTGACGTGGGTCCCACCGACCAAATAAACTTTTGAAACCTAAAAAAATATTAATTCTAAAAGGGCTGCTAGGGGAACTGGATCCCGTTCCCTGTCCCCCCGTACCGGATGCGCACCCTCTCACTCTATATACCCTTTTACCCAGACCATCGATCGTAGCCCGCTTGAACTTTGGTCGACGAATATGGAGCATGGCGCCACACGCAAGTAGTATAGAGAGCCAGTGATGGCGCTGTGGTCGACGTCCTCAAGCCCCCAAGCCTCTACTCCAGGGATAGCCTGTCCGTCGGTTGACCATCCTTGAGACGAAGGCAGAGAAGATGAAGTCGGGGTGGTACTGATAGGTGTCGGGCGATACTGATGGGTATTACTTGGTACCAATGGGGTACTTTTACACCCAAAATTTAGCCACACAGAAATAATACCTGAGAAAAAGTCCCAAGAAATTAAATTAAAATGGCTAAAGGAATTAATTAAATGTGTGAAATGCAAAAAATATATGACTACTGCGGCTGGGAACATTTTTCCTATGTTCCCCTTGCCAAAATATATTACCTGGATTTTTAGTGGAATTTTCAGAGCACAGGAACTACTTTTAATAAATAAAAAATGATTATCAGAATTAAATTTGCTCTGACAATTAATTTCCCTTTTCCTTCTATTGGGCCGTGGCCAGCACTGTGCCACCAGCCTGCTGCGCGGCCCACCGCATGCCTGCCTCCCCACGCCCTATCTGTCGGCCGCCCCTCCTGCTCGCTCTCTGTCTGCGCTGCGGGATCCGCCTATCAGGCCGCTTCGCCTGCATGCCCGCGCGTCTCCCCGCTGACAGGCCAGGCCCACCTGTCAGCCCTTTCTTCCTCCTCCGTCCGAATCGAGCGGAGGGGAAAATCCCCTCCGCCGTTTGATCAGCGCCCGCGCCCACCTCCTCCTGCGCCCGCCTCGCGTTCAAACTCCGTGGACGAGGTCGCTTGGCTGTTTCCCCACATCCCCGCTCTTCTCGTGCACGATCCCGTGCGGATTTCGCACGTCCCGCCATCGCTGCCGTTCCCTCAACTCGCAAAATCCAGCCACTACGGCCATGATCTCGGCCTCCCCGCATCTACTTAAATCACCACCGCACTCCTCTGCTCCTTTTGCCCCAAACACTGAAGCTCCCCGCGCACCCTAACCATCTCCGCGCCGTGTTCCCAAGCTGTCGCCACAAATCACCGTCTTCAACCGCTCGCCGCTGCCGCTAGACCTCAAGATCACCACCACTAGCTCCACCGCGCCCGTGCAAAGCTAGGCCACCGTCTCCGAGGACCTCTACGCCGCCGGAGGTCCGTTTCCGCCATCACCTCCTTCGGTAAGCCATTCCGCTGGCCTTCGGCCGCGCCTCCCCATCGATCCATTCGGTCATTTTGGCCCTAATTGGTTCCCACACCTTCGCCAGGATCTCCTCAGCCCTGTCCATGTCTCCGTCGCCGAAAATTCCCGCCAAAACGCCGACTGTGTTGTCATCCCATACCTCCGCCGCCGCCTGTCTCCTCTGTCCGCTGCCATTCACCGTCTTCCAGCCATCAAAACCCCTCGGTGAGCTCTCCTTCATTTTCCTCACCTCCTCCTGTAGCTCGCCGTCGTCTTCCGGGGGCCGGATGGTCGCCTCGGGCCGCTCGCCCCGCCGTGGCACGGCTGCGCCGGCGGGGGCGAGTCCCCGTTTGTCCGAGGCCGTCTGATCTGCCTCAAGGTAGATCTGGACCAACCGCGTGGCCTCCCTCGTGGGCGCGCGCCTTCTCACCGCGTGGCGGCCTCCCACCAGGCCACGGTGGACTCGATCCACCGTGTGCCGCTCTCCCCCGCGCCGCTGACTAGTGGGGCCCACCTGTCGACGCCGGCTTCCCGGTCCAGTGACGCATTAAATCAATTAATTGCACAATAAATCGTTTAGTAATTATATTTGTATTAGAAAACACAGTAAAACTTCAACAATTCATAACTAATTCATACGAGCTCTGATTAAGTCCATTCAAATTTCATTAAATCCAGAAAAATGCCAAGAATTCATTAAAAATATTTTTAGCTCATGTTTGTTTGCCCATATGTACTATTTTTAATTATTTGTGTATTGCCTGTTATAGAATCCGACGCCGTCGATTCTCCATTGTACTACGAGGTCGTAGCCGAGTTCGTCGGGCCGGAGCAAGGCAAGTCACACTATAATCTTGACCATTTTGTACCTGTTTTTCGATAAAATGCTTTGTTTACTTAAATAAACTGCATTATTTCATTATTTCATGTGGATGGGTTACAACCTATATAATGATAGGACTGTGCCTTAGTTTTGAACCCTGAATCCTTGTCACCTGGGTAATAATATGATTAGATTACTATTCCTAGGATGCTTAGCCATGCTTAGCAACATAGCTCACCTGGGAATTAAATATTATCTTTTTATTTGATTCGACTCAATGTCGGAAAAATGGAACTTTGGATAGGCTAATGTTAAATTACTAAAATTGGACCTAAATGGTAGGCTGTGGGTGTATGGTTCTGCTTGTCGCACCCATGGCAAATAAGGACCGGTTCACGGGAACCCCTTGGGCAATTAATCGTACTTTCCATAAGCCAGCTTGGGCAACGGCTGGACTTGTAGCATCTCTTCTCCCTCTCCTAGGCACCGATGATGAGGGTGGGCGTGATGGAGTTGGGTCGGCCCAGGGTAGGGTTGATCAGCTTCCGGATCCAACGTGGCGCAAGGGGTGTAGCCTAGCCAATATGGGTGTCTTGTTGGCAGGTGCAACCTCAGCATGGTGTGGATGGTTTGGGAGAGGTTGCGTGAGCGGTCCTGTCACGGCCTCTTGCGGGGTGTCGTGGTGACACATCGACGCACGGGAACTTGTGTGAGGTTGTGTCTTGTGAGTAAAGTTGTACACCTCTGATCAGAGTTAAATCTATTCGAATAGCCGCACCCGCGGTTATGGGCACATTGGTCAAGACTCACGATGATTAGTCTCACCTTTAGTTAATTAATTTGGTTTTTTGGAACTGGTATGGTTCAGGTGGAAGGTGTGGAGTTCGGTCAACGTGGTGTAACGTTGATCGGCGGAGGCCGGTTAACGTGGTGTAACGTTAATCGGTAGAGACTGGTGAACGTGGTGTAGCGTTCATCAGTGGCGCCTGGTGAACGTGGTATAGCGTTCATTAGTGCGGCCTGGTCAACGTGGTGTAATGTTGATCAGGGGAGACTGGTCAACCTGGTGTAACGTTGATCAGTGGAGACCGGTTAACGTGGTGTAACGTTAACCGGAGGAGTTCTGGTGAACGTGGTGTAGCGTTTATCAGTGGAGTCTGGTTAACGTGGTGTAACGTTAACCAGTAAGGGATGGTTGGGCCTGGTTAATGTGGTGTAACGTTAATCAGTGGAGAATTAATCTTGTTAAATTAATCAACCTTTTACTGTTTGCGAACTACTACTGTTTGCAACTGCTTTTACGCAAATCAAACCCTAGCCTACCTTTGCTTCCCGTGCATATGCATAATTGTGGGTGTGATTTGTTGAGTACCGTGGGTGGTACTCAGCCTTGCTCCCTTTTTTCCTTCTCAGTGGTGGAGTAGGTGTCTGACGAGGATCGTCCTGAGGAATAGACTCTCTCCACCTTCAAGGTGCTTGTGGATGGAAGCTGCTACTTGGCCAGATGTTTATAGACTTTAATCTACCCTTTTCCACTACATTTTTGTATATAATTTTACTCTGTTTGTAAGACGTACTCTGTATGGAAAAATGGTTTTGTATACGCTGGCTTTTCTGGACAGGGATTTATTATACATGAATTTTCAGAATTTCGGTGTTGAATTTCTGGGCGTTACAGGTACTATATCTGATACCCACAGGTATCACCTGATACCCCGTAGGTACCGGCTGATACCCGTCAGTATCAGATCTGGTATCCCATCGGTACTAGCTTCATACCCATCGGTACCAGCGCGATACTTATTGGTACTAGACTTGAGTTGAGAGAAGAAGGCTGTCGTGACATGGTCGGCGGGGCTGATGCCAAGGGGCAGCTCAAGGACGGCGAGGGGGTTCAGGTGGCCCGAGGGAAAGAGCATCTGGGAGGCAAAGAGGACGTCGAGTCGTGCTAGTTCCTCTTCCTCCTCCTTACCCTTCGTAGTCATTGTCCGCCCAGGCTGCATCCCCCGGGCCAGTTAGCTGCACGAGCGAGTAGATGTTGTTGGCTGCCAGTGGGAGGGCAGCCAACTACGGCGATGGATTTATCTAAAGAGCCGTAGGTGTTGGCATGGCGGATGGGGCCGCAGACGAGGGAAGGAGAGGATACATGGTGTCGTTGGGTCATCGACGGCGGGGGTGACGGGGGCAGTGGATTTAGTCAGAGAGCTGCCGGTGTGGGAAAGCATGGGTATCGGGGAATTTGGAGAGGAAGAGGAAACAGATCTGAGGAAATAAAACTGGATGGGATATGAGGAAACAATTTGTCATTAAGTATTCCGTCCCTTTGTGTGGGATCCTGTTTTGTACCATTTCTCTAATCCTAAACCTAAACCAGATGGTGGAGCATAGTGTAGACCGCTGTCATCTACTCCCTCTATTCAATTTATAAGGTGTATCTTAATTTTTAAAGAGTCTTTAACCAAACTAATAGTATAAGTATTTTACACCAAATATATTTCTATGTTAATTATTTATGTCAACATCTTTCAGGTTTGACTTTCTGAAGTAAAAATACTCCTTACAAAACTGAATGGAGGAAGTATATAATATTTCCATGTCATATCTAAATAATATAAAAACAACACGCACAATCTATTTAGTTCTTTTAAATAGACTTGAATAATAATGATTGTATTATATAGACATTAGACAACATGTACAAAGGGTATTGAGCTGTTCATTAGACTATTGGCTAATCAACATCATGCAATCTCTCTCCTCTTTATCTCCCCTCCACCTCATCAAAAATACTAAATGGTACCCCGCGTGTTAGGGGTGAAAATGGGTGGCGGAAATTCTCAACCGTACAATACGTTTCATAAGAATGGTGCCGTTTCTAACCATTTCCATTTCTAGCTATATATAAATTTTTAAATTTTTCTAATTTATGTCAACGTCGTATTGAAGTCATCACTGAATAGTTAAATTCATAAAATAGAAAATTCCTGACCGTACCGAGACCATTTTCGTAGAAATAATATCGTTTCCGACCGTTTTCATCCCTCCCGTGTATTGCTATAGGTTTTGTAGAACTATTCAATATGCAAATCAGTATGAAAGTATAGAAGGAACAAAAGAAGTAACAACATTATGCTTTAGAAGTTTGCATATAACATGACAACAAATTTTCTGATGTCAAAGAACATTTTCTTCATAATATATTACAAGATGAATATTCCATTCGCATATGAATTTGCGTCCATTCCAATAAGAGAAAACATAAATATCGAAGAGCATGATGATGAAGGAAATTGAGTACACTTCTTCGAAGGAAACTTAAATCCTGTTGATAGAAACAACAGCATATAATTTCTATTCACTTAATTATGGAGCTGAAGAGAACAAAGTAGAGAGAGGGAGAGAGATATAAGATGTTAGGTACTCCGTTTGAGAGGGCTCATCTCTTGCTCGGATTTGGCAAGAGCCATGGTTATTTTTGGAACAGATAGATACAACAGTGACACCTTTTTTCTTAAGACTATACAGTGACCACTGAGCGCAACGCCAAATAGAGTAGATGAGATGATTAGGGACGGTCGAGGTGAGTTAATTGTGAGTAGAAGCAACAGCTGCCGCCTTGACGTTATCAGTGGTGCCACTATTACTGATCCAACGGTTGGGCATTGATGATGATGTGGAAGAATGTGGTGAAAGAGAGAAAATATTTAATATAATGCTACATAGTGGGAGGCAATTGTGAGTAATAGAGGATTCTACGTGACACCTTCTTCTAGAAACTGACATCATACAATTGTTCATGCTCTAACATACAAAATGAAAATGGAAAATGGGAACATCTAGTTCTTTAATGTTCGTGAGCGAATCGGTTTGGACACCAAACAAACTCGTGCCCTAATTTTCTTGTCTCTCACATAGTTAGGCCATCTTCCAAACAGATTATTGGGGCCAAAATTATTTGTTGATTATCAACACAATGTTTTTAAAAGTATGATTTCTCAAAAACTTTCACATCATATCAGTATGCTTAGACTTTTAAGTTTCTTAGGTTTATATATATAATATTTAATTCTTCTTATAAATAAATCGATCATCTATCAGCCTAAATATGCATTTCATCCAAATAGGACATGCTCTATACATGCGCCTCTGAAGGTATCAAGCAAAAAATGAATCTGTTTTAACAAACAACTTAATTTTAATTTAATTGCTCACACCTCAGTTCTAGAAACCATTTAAAATATAGAACTTTTAAATCAAAACTTTAACTCAATTTGAAAACTTTCGATTTAGTTTCGAATATTTCCACATCATATCTAGATAAAAGTCGCTCCCTTCCCCAATGTATCCTTAAATCAAAATTTATTAAAGATTTTTTTAATAAACAATGTATCTCACAAGGCTCCTTTTCCGTTCTCTTTAGTTTTTCCGTTCCTCTCTTGGTTCCCAGTCTCGTATTTTTTGTTTTTTGTCCTCTCTCCGCTCCCATCCCATCTTCTTGTCTTTTTCCGTGCTAAAACTGTACAGAGACCCATAAAACACGTGAAATATAGCTCACATCGGCTATAGGAATGATAGCGTCTAGTTTTCTATGCTACCACTCGATGCTCATGCAAGCATCCGCTCTGTTCTCTCTCCTCTTTTTTGCCACCTCCACATAGGACTATTATGACATGGATTTCTTTATAGTCAACTGAGTGTGCTCTATTATATCTACTCTTATGGCGATGTCTCTTTAGCCAACAGGTGGATGGGTGGGATGGTGAGAGGATCGGACTGGTGTAATTTGTTACTGCAGTTTATAAGATTCTACAGTGAATAGATGGAGGAAGTATTATATGGCGACTTCAAGCGTGACTATCCGTACTTCACCAGGATTATTAGGATATGCGGTGGCAATCTCTCTCTCCTCTTTGTCTAGAAATATTCGATGTGACACCATCATACAATTTTTCATGCTCTAACATCCCCCATGGGAACATTTGGCCGGTAAAGTTTGAGTGAATCGGTTTGGACACCAAACAAACCCATACATGCCCTAATTTTCTTCATTTACTCCTACATGGTAGGCCCTGTTTTAAACGAATTTTTGGACCAATATTATTTTCGAATTATTCATGCCACGCTTCTCAAAGTACAATTTCTCCAAAAACTTTCTATATCAGCATTTAAAATACTTCTAAGCTAGGTTTATAATGTATAATATTTATTTCTTTCCTATTAAACATAGTTAGGCCGTCTTCCAAACAAATTATTGGGGCCAGAATTATTTGTCGATTATCCACACAATGTTTTTAAAAGTATGATTTCTCAAAAACCTTTGTACATCAGTGTTGCTTAGACTTTTAAGCTATTTCTTAGGTTTATAATATATAATATATAATTCTTTCTTATAAATAAATCGATCATCTATCAGCCTAAATATGCATTTCATACAAATAGGACATGCTCTATACATGCGCCTCTGAAGGTATCAAGCAAAAAATGAATGTTTTAACAAATAACTTAATTTTAATTTAATAGCTCACACCTCAGTTCTAGAAACCATAAAGATATAGAACTTTTAAATCAAAACTTTTAACTCAATTCTGAAAAATTTCAATTTAGTTTCGAATATTTCCACGTCATATCTAGATAAGAGTCGCTCCCTTCCCCGATGTATCCTTAAATCAAGATTTATTAAAGATTTTTTTTAATAAACAATGTATCTCACAACGTTCCTTTCCCCGTCTCTTTAGTTTTCCATTCCTCTCTCGGTTCCCAGTCCCGTGTTTTTGTTTTCTTTTCTCTCTCCGCTCCCATCCCGTCTTCTTGTCGTTTTCCGTATTAAAACTGAACAGAGACCCACAAAACACGTGAAATATCGATCACATCGGCTATAGGAGTGATAGCAACTAGTTTTCTATGCTACCACTCGATGCTCGTGCAAGCGTCCGCTCTATCCTCTCTTCTCTTTTTTGCCACCTCCACATAGGCCTATTCTGACGTGGATTTCTTTATAGTCAACTGAGTGTGCTCTATTATATCTGCTCTTATGGCGACGACTCTTTAGCCAACAGGTGGATGGGTGGGATGGTGAGAGCAACGATCGGACTGGTGTAATTTGTTACTGCAGTTTATAAGATTCTACAGTGAATAGAGGGAGGAAGAATTATATGGCAACTTCAGGCGTGACTATCCGTACTTCACCAGGATTATTAGGATATGCGGCAATCTCTCTCCTCTTTCTCTAGAAATATTCGATGTGACACCATCATACAATTTTTCATGCTCTCCACCACCCACCCACCCACAAAAAAAAGGGGAAAATGGGAACATTTGGCCGGTAAAGTTTGAGCCAATCGGTTCGGACACCAAACAAACCCATACATGCCCTAATTTTCTTCATTTACTCCTACATGGTAGGCCCTATTTTAAACGAATTTTTGGACCAATATTATTTTCGAATTATTCATGCCACGCTTCTCAAAGTACAATTTCTCCAAAAACTTTCTATATCAGCATTTAAAATACTTCTAAGCTAGGTTTATAATGTATAATATTTATTTCTTTCCTATAAACAAAATGATCATCTATCGTTCTTCATCCACATTTCATCATTTTATAGGCCCTTACACGCACATATCATACTTGGTACTAATACCTCTATGCACACGCCAAAATCGATTATATTTGGGACGGAGGTAGTACTTATCTAGGAGAAAAAAAAGGAAAATAATCTGCTTTAACAAACAACTTGATTTTAATTTAATTGATCATACCTCAGCTCTACAAACTTATGATCTATAGAAATTTAGAGATTTTAAACGAAAATTTTCAACTCAATTTTGAAAACTTCCAATCTAGTTCTGAAACTTTCTATCAAAAGTAAAAAAAAAATTATACTCAATAGTTATAATTAACCTCTTCGGAACTAGCAGCTACAGTATCAAGTCAATTAGAAAAACAGGGTGCTGAGAAATGAGCGACCAGGATACATTGACTTGCAGCTTACAGAAGCCAATATCAAGCGTACCATCGCTTAAACCGGCTTCTAATGCTGTGAAGACCATCTCTGTTTCCACGATAATGTTATCATGTTTCCATGCCTTGACAGAAACTTTCAGCCCTCCCTTATTTTCAACAGAAACAACACACCGTGAAAGCTCGATCTTGCCATCAAGCAGGACAATTCTCTCATGATCAATACCATACCCTTGCAATGGAAACCAGTGGTAAAGGCAGCAATGTGCTTAGCTTGCTAGTGTAGGAACCATCAGGCCATGACCCACGAATGACTCGCACGAATATTGTGGCCTCCGCAGAGGACACAACATAGCCAAGTCTAAACTCCAATGTGCTTAGCTTGCTAGTGTAGGAACCAGACTTAAGCAACCATGAATAACCCGTATCATTGCATAAGAATGGCACAGCTAGAAAGCTCAAGTATTTATCCTCAGATTCAGTAGTGCCCTTTACTTTCAGTTCAACCTCAATGATCACAGGTTCTGGCATCGACAACGCAACAGCACGGGTAGGGCCTACCAGTACTAAATTCCGGTCCTGCATTCACGCAATATCACTAATGAATAATCGGGAAACTGGAGTGAAAGAAGAGGTTATATGAGCAGCATAATCCATACAACACAGTATAACAAACAAAAACTGCATAGCGTAAATGTGGCATGCATAACACAAGATCTGGGAGAAACATATTAGCGCAATGTACTAGTGACAAGATGAATAGGATGTTTGTTATGTGCAAACAATCAAGAGTCATTAAAGGTGCCTTATTTGAATATCTGTCTGCTGATGCCTTGCAATCGAACCTGAAAAATTACTAGGGCTGAATTCAGAACAATTAACACCATTAACTATCAAGCGCAATCATTATACGACAACAGTTCAAAACAGAATATGGCATTGTGGACCAAAGAGGTATATCAATGCATTGTAGTAAGTACATACTACATAATAAAGTACAGAGAGTTTGCAAGGGCAGTGTGACACAGTTGAAAAAATTACGGGCCATCTTCCCTAGGATCCCCTTATACCTGATATTTTATCCCAATAATATTACGGAGATAATAGTTAATTTAAGAAACTTCATTCAATGTGCTGAATCAGTAATAGTTGACTCCAACAAAGTGTGCTGGTTTGAATTAATTATTATTTTTTTAAGATGAGTGAGTAATAGTTTGAGCCTGACTAGTGTTGTGCTAGGAAATGGCTATTTTTCTGTGATCAAACAGAGACATATTATCATATGCCTTCTCCTTGCTTGTTTACACATAGGTAGAACTGTCTATCTACATGATTCCACTGCACGCAAGAGGCATGGAAATCTAAAAGCATGCGAGCCATACTAATTGTCAGGAAACAATGATATCTGATCACCATGCCTAACGGGCTCTTTTCCACAAATTCGTTACGCAATTCAATGGACGCGGAGAAACTATGGGTGTAAAGACTACATGGTGATCGACACTACGCATGCCTTCATGGTTATGAAAATTAGGAAGGACAGATGGCAGCACAGCAGGAGACAAACAAACCAATGAATGATAGGTAAAAAAAAATGCCACAAACCTCTTCAGTGAGGGTTTGACAGTTGTTCCTTGTGCAGTGGAAGACAATATTGCGATTACGGTCAAGATCATCGTGCATGGCAACCATACCAAACACATCAAGCGGTCACTGTAAGCCCCAAGTTGTCGCTGCAACCTTGACGAGAAGCCTTCTACCTGCGCAGAGTAGGGCATGGCACGTCACACGCACTGAAATCCAGAGCAGGGCATTTATAGGTGAAACGCATGGGGTATCCACGCTGCACAAGGTTGTAGAAAAGAATGGGAATGAGTTAAAGATTGAATCCAATGGCAGCGCGTGCAGCAGCATTGATAGCAATAACAACAGTAGTGACATGGGTTGCATCTGAGGTAGTATATAAAATCACAATGAATGAAGTAATATTATTGTCGATGGAGAAAACAATTCCTGAAGAAAAGAGCTTTGCTTAATCTGAAGCTAGGTTACCCAGGAAGGAGGATGGAAAACTCACTGGTGTCCTCGGAATGAACCATGGCTGCCGGACCATATAGAGTTCCAGTGAGGGCGATACTGAGTAGCTTGCCAGGCTTGATAGTCCGACCCAAACTCCTCTCGATCTGCTTTCTCCTCCTCCTCCATCCTCGCCTTCCACTCCTCCATCGTCTCTTTCCTCGTTGGTGTCGGGCACGGCCTTCGCCTTGAATTCGCCCATCGGCCTCCGGCCGCTCATACCTAGAATTTCTAGAAAATCCTTCGTCCTCGACAATATGGTGAGAGCGTCAGCCTTCTTCTTTGTCATTCCCCAAGCAGCGACGACAGACGACGACGACGACTTGGACCCTTGTTCCTTCCCAACACGCGCGCCGGCCTCCGGTCGGCGGCTTTCTCGTCCTGGGGCTTGCTCGTCTCCCGCCAGCACCCCTCCGAGGGCCCGGCTCCGCCCCGCGCCAGCTCCTCCCGACCAGACGAACCCCCTTACAGTTGCCATCTTGCCATCATCCCCTTTGCGGCCGGTTTTCCGCTCTGCCTCCTCTCCGCCAATCATCTCGCCGCGAGGGCATGCCACCGCAAAACTAGGTGGTCCTCGCCGCCGGCGCTTGAAGTACCTGAATTACTCTGGCCTCTGGGTAGGCAACCTATCCCCTCCCTCTGGTGTCTCTCGTGGGTGGCGATTGCGTGCGCCTCTGCTGCTACGGGACAAGTTTCTACAACTCCAGGAAGCCCATGAGTAGGACGGACTCCGTGCTTAAAAGTCGGCCCAATGCTTTGGCGATTAGGCCTAAGGTTTATTCTTGTCGCTTACCGCGGGGAGTTCGATAACATAGTATAACCGTGCACACTTAGTAAGAATATATGTTCTTGGTTTATGATCAATTTTGTACTACCTATTGAATGCTTTCCGATATTACAAACTTTAAAAAGATGAAAAAAATCAAAAAATTCCTTACAAGCAGTGAACAAACTAATTCTATACCATCTGGTGAACCAAAGTTTGTGGAAAATGATAAAGTTACTTTTGAGTTCCATCAAAAACTGAAAAAGAATTAAAACATCAGAGATGGGTTGAAATATGATTTCTACTATGATTGTTCAATGTAAAAATATAGGAAAGTGGGTCGGTTTATTTGCTAAAATCTTATGCAATATTATATTATTTTTCACATATATCTACAATTTTCTTGAATATTCCATAATTTTCTAGAATAAACAGATGACTCATTGCTTGGTGGTTAGGCCTAACCATGGTTCACCTTACCACCGGGTAGGGTGTTTACCGACCCCCGTGATAGCACGGTTATTGCATGGTAACACAATTAAACGAAAAAACTACGAGAATTCATTTTCTAAATTTTGAATTTAAAATTTTAAACTCCATGCGGTAAGCCATGGTTACCGCGCAGTAACCATGGAGTGTTCAAGCTAAAAAGAAAAATACCAAAAAAATTGTAAAACATAGTAAAAATTGATTTTAAATTAAATAATTAATAATTTGATTAAATTTTCCATAAAAATATAACTTCTACCCTCTACATTAACTAAAGATAAAGATGCGCCAACCTTATTATTTGTGGTGTATGTCAGCGTCTAGGCCAAGGGGTCCCCGTTTGGCCCGCTTGCTTAACACAGAAGGCAAGTCATCAATACTACCTTGTGGAATTATGAGCCAGCGTTTTCTATGTGTTAACGCCCAAAATTTGGTAGGGCCCTGCGTCAGATTTGGTCAAAGGATAAAATTACAGTCACGGTGGAGACCGATCCAGGAGAGACCGATTCCAGGAAGGGGCCGTGAAGACCGTTGTTTGGCAGTTAATTACTGTACATATTAATTAGGCAAGTGTTTATCTATTAGGAAACCTGATCTCGTGTCCGGTCAGGTCTTGTTAGCGTTTTTTTAGGAAATCATGTATCGTGTCCTATAAGGTAGCTATGTAACTCGGGGATATAAATACGTACACCCGGGCACTTTGTAAATTATCCACACAGATCAATCAAATTCGGCGCATCGCCACCCTTTCGACGGGGTCTTGCTTCTCGAGCCGGGCTGCATCGGTTAGGTCCGAACTCCAGCGAGAGGGTAAGTCTCTTCACCCCTTACCATGTATGCTTACTCTGTCTATGGCTGCATTCAGTTCAGTTTGACCTCGTAGACTGATTAGGCATACCACATCACGCGTGCATAGAATCAATATCGGCCCATTGGGTGTAATTTATCGACAGTTGTGCTGCATCGGTTAGGTCCGACCTACTAAATGAAATAACCCCGATAAGTTATGTCCCTGATATGTTGATGTTTTCTGTGCAAGGTCTTATCGGAATGTATAGCGATAAGTATCTTGTTCTACATCATAGCCACATTAGAAATCTAGTCGGAAATAACTTTGTTGAGATCCTGTTATCGAGTTACCAGTCTATACCCTTTGCGATGCACGGTTTGGATCCGATTCTACTAGACTAGCAATAGTAACTCTATTCTTATTGATAAACCGATCGATGTTTATGCGATGTATTATCGGAGCGCCTAGCCGATAAGTTATCATTACATCACAATCGTACCAAATCTATCGGTTTACTGAGGTCCTGCTATCATCATCAGTCTGTGCTGCAACGGTTGGGTCCGATCTACTAGACTGACGATAATAACTGTACTCTTAATAAGCCGATGGGTTTTATGCGATGTTTTATCGGAGTGCTTAGCCGATAGGTTATTCTTTACCTAGCCGATTGCACTGCTCATCATATTCTTGTCTGCATAGCACTATCGTGATCGTGCTGAGGGGTTAGCCGATTAGTTTACATCGCCGATGCGATCACGAGTACCCGGGCACGAAGACAGGCGAGGACCCGGGCACGGACATAGAAGACAGGTAAGACCCCGGGCACGAACAGCAGATAAAGGTCGGGCGCGATCTATCCGCACGAAGCAAGGGCCGGGCACGGCGGGGCGAAACCTTTGTGTGGCATCATCAATCTCGATAACAAATATCGGTTGGTGTTTCTTTAATTTTTATCTGCGCACTTTATTTCTTATCTCATCAATTCGATAGCTGGTCCCGTAAAACTCTTCTGCCGTGGATCGGTTGGTTTAAATACTTATATCTGTATTACTGCTCATGCCATCATCGGCTTCTAGCCGATGTGTATAAGTGCTACAGTGCCCATCGCCATAAGCCGATGAGATGAGTCAATATCGGCTTCCAGCCGATAGGCTCGCAATCTAACATTTTCTTCCTTGTCAATTGCAGGGTCAAAATTGACTGGCCGCCTACGAACCTCAAATCTTAGGACCTGCACTGGAAGTAAAGCAAATCTCCCAGGCCTTCGCGTGGCTCGCAGGACGCGGCGGACTGATCCGGTGATTTTCGGGCGTCAACACTATGACTACTAGACAGAATCCAAGGTCTTGCGGGGAGGTCCACAGTGTCCATCATCTGTCTCAGACATATGGCTCAAGGCTTGGACGTTTGAGACTCAGGAGGGGAGTGGACCCAGATCGAGTCTATACCCTTGAGCTGCTCGGAGACTACCACGCATCCTTTGAGCTGAGGATGGAAACACTCTGGTTGGCGCCCTAGAAATGTCGGTGGACAAACACCCCCTCGGTTCTAGGACCAGTTCCATGGCATCGGGCTATCCTAGAGACCGCCAAGTGTTACATTGACCAGCTAGGTCAAGAGGGTAGGCAGTCACACCTTCCCAAGATCACCAAGTGGTCGTGCCCGGGAGTAGAAGTCGAAACTTTGCACTCCAGGTGTTAGATGGCAACCACCCTTGGCCACCCTAGGGAGGCTAGGTGTCCCACGTCCGGAAAATCGCGCATCTGGAAGTGGGTGATGGGTATTCAACCGATACCACGGTTGCCTGGGAGCAATGCGTAGGCTGTATTGCATTAACTGAAGATTCTTGTAGCTTATCTCTCAGCATTAGGTACGGTGTATCCTAGACTCTCTCTCTCTCTCTCTCTTGTGTGGTATACCAGCAGCCCTTGAGATGCCACAAGTGGGCCCGACGTGAAGCCCCATGGGACGTCTACTGCTATAGTATTTCTAGTGATGAGTTCAAGGAGTTAGCTCAGGCTTATGATTATGTACAATATTTTTTGTCTCTTCTCAAGGAGAGAGTCGGGTGTCGTAGGGTATAAAAGCCCAACTTAGACCCTGTTTTAGATCAGCAAGAACTCCCGGCTGCCTAGACTAGCCTGCGAGCTCTAAAGAACTTGTAAGAACCTCTTTGATAGTAGCCAAGAATAGGAGTAGAGTTATTATCCTTCGGGAGGCCAAACCTGTATACTCGCCTCCGTTCTCCTTCGCTTCCGGGTGCACGCGGCGTGTCCTTCACTTTCGGGCACACCCAGACACGCCGCGTGCACCCAAAGCCCTTGGTCAGACTCAGAACTCCCGTTTCCCTCGTCTGCCGATGCTCAAACGCCGACAGTGTGTACAAGTATTTGAACCTAGTTGGTGGATTTATTCACCACTACGAATGTTTTATATATTTTGATTATATTAGCAAAATGTCCATACATTACAAAAAAATTTACAATAATGTATGCAATGGAAGAGGTACACGATAGCATCGTCATGCTTATCTAGGGAGAGAGAACAATGTCATGTCATGATGCTACAAAATTAGATAGAAAAAGATGTACCAATCTGGCGTACTTGGAAATAGGGTGTGAGTGCGTCTGGGCAGACTCATAATCGGAGCAGGCATGTGTGAGTAGAAACATAATTAGGGTGAGTGCGAACGAAAAGAACCTAATCTGGCCAGGCCTTTTGTGTGCAAAATTGGTATAGTGGGAGTAGCTTGCTCATATAATCTCGGATGGTATGATTATATAGGGCAAATTTTGCTATAGGACATCGCGACTTTGTGATTTTAGCTGTAGAACACCACCAAAGTGAAACTTTGAGGGAAGATACTCTGTAAATGTGGTAATTAGCCGATGGATACCGCACCCATTATTTTAGTGTTTTTGATCTGACAAGGGGAGAGAGAAGCAATATTTGCACACGAAGAGACCAAAATACCCCTGGGTATCAACGGCATGCGTGGAGGATGGCCGGGGCAAGCGGCGGGCCGAGGCGGGGGAAAGCTAGGGCAGGCGGGCAGCAGCCAGAGGCCGGCAGCGCCCTAGGCGGGGCGGCGGCCGACCCCCAGGCCAGGGCAGGCGGGTGGCCCCTTGGCCGGGGCGGGTGGTGGCCGCGGGCAGCCCCCTGGAGGCAGGCGAGCAACGGCGGGCCGAGGCGAAGGACAACCAGGGCAGGCGGCGGACCGAGGCGGAGGACGGCGGGGCAGGCGGCAGGCCGAGGTGGAGGATGGCCAGGGCAGGCGGCAGGCCGAGCGGCCCCCTGATAGGGGCGAGCACCTCCTGCTCCCTGTGCTAGCCGGCGGCTGTGAAGAAAGGGGAAATAATGCCAGGGGCATTTTGGTCTCTTTATGTGCAAATATTGCTTCTCTCTCCCCTTGTCAGGCCAAAAATACTAAAAATAATGGGTGTAATGTCCACCAGCAAATTACCACATTTACAGAAGGTCTTCCCCCAAAGTGTCACTTTGGTGGTGTTCTACAGCTAAAATCGCATAGTCGTGATGTCATGTAGCAAAATTTGCCGATTATGTACTCTTGGAGTAAACATACTAAAAAGTATTGATTTTTTCTTTTAACAGATATGTTCATCGTGACCTGTTACCGAGCATGACACAATTTTGAAACTAATTAGTTCCTTCAAATAGAGCTTTGGGCGTCAGTTAATTTCGGATTTTATCAACATTCTACTGAACAAATTGGAAAGTCACATGAAATACGAGTTGTTCAGCTTAGATCAAATATTGAAGAAAAATGTGAACCAAGAGCTCAAATCAGGAACTAACTTTAGTACATCGTATTACTCTTCCACATTATTTTATTATATGTTCTGTTTGAACTAAAAAACCTGTAATGCATTTCCACACATGTTTTAATCTAGAAAGCAAAGGGTTTATGGTTGTAAAGAATGAGCAGACAGCTTAAAAATATCTTAAGAGCGGAATGAAGCAAAGGAGAATTAGATATTTGTCCTAAAGCAGTAAAAATATATGTAAAGTAATCTTCACATAAGGTAAAATAACAATCAGTAACATAAAGCACTGAACAGAGTTATATGGCCACAGGTATATGGGATTATATTGTCATACTACCACTGTGGTATGGAGCTAATGTGCAAAATTTCAGTTTCAATTACTTGGTACTAGATCAACTTCAGTGATGTAGATCTAATTTTATCTTTTTTAAATATATTAAATGCTTGGTGTATTACTAATTTAAATTCACGCGTTATGAGGTCATCGGGAATCAAATTGAATGACTCCTTTTTCAATATTAATACACCAATATGGTTACATGTAACTCCGACATGCCTAATGTTGCGAGTGTCAAAGTTTGATAATCATTTAAACAAGTCATATGTTTTGGTATATGTAGTTTCTAAATTTTTAGTGTGATTATGTATTCCTGTGATTTATTTTGTGGATTAGTGTAAGCAACTTTTATTTTTAAAAAAATCTATGCATAAAGGAGTGGGGAGTCAGTGAGTTGTCCCTTTAAATCCTTGATGGCTACCTATACTCAGCTTCAATTATAAATTGCCATGTCTTTTCTCCCTTTAAATCCTTGATGGCTACTGTGGAGGCCATGGGCCCCGGTACTCATTACCAGTACATGGGCCACTCGGATAGAGGATGGGCCGGACCATGCAATTAGAGAGAAGATATCACCCGGCAGGCTGTATCCTGTATAATAAGGAAACATAGTCTTACTCGGATATGATTCTATCTTTAAGAAGGAAATCCCTTGGTTGTATCCGACTGGGATCCTTATCATGTACTCCTATCCCCTAGTATATAAAGGGAGGCAGGGCGCCTCTTAGGGCAAGCAGAACAATAGCAACAAGATCATTGATCTATATACACCTCAGAGGAATAACACCTCAACTGGACGTAGGGTATTACCTCATCTTGAGGGCCTGAACCAGTATAATTCTCGTGTGTCCCTCTGTAGTCCACCGAATTCATCCTCGCCGAGTAGCCCCATAGTTTTATTGCCGGTGCAAAGCATCGACAGTTGGCGCGCCAGGTAGGGGCCTCTGGCGAGTTCCTCATCCGAAGATTCGATGGATTCAATCAACGGAGTCGATAGCAACAAGTTCTTCCCCGGAGATGCAATTACCTTCGGAAGCTTAGACTTCATCGCCGATCAACTCGGCAATCTCACCCTGGCTGAGGCAGATCCAATCTTACCAGCTAGGGAACCAGCCGACGTTGCGCCAGTTCGGCACCACAGGACCCGCCATCTCCTCAGCGACTTCCTGCGGTAGTCCTTCACAAGTTGGGCTTGGCTTTGCGCCGCCAAGCATCGGACAACCTCTCCTTCGGCGTCCGACTTGCGCTAGGCCTTGAGCCAGCTCGGGTTGGGCCGAGAAGGGGAGAGGTCGCAAATCTCCCTCACAGCTCCGGTGACGCTGCACCTCAAAATCCCGCGCAGCAGACCCGATCCCTAGCAGTCCAGTTTGGACACAGCCAAGCGCCGTTTCAGATTGGATCTAGAGAGGTCGGAGTCGTCCTCACTCCGATAAATTACTCGGAGTCCGACACCAAGTCGGATAGCGGTTCGAGCGCCAGCTCGGACTTCAACTCGGCAAGCTTCCCCCTCTCTCGCGAGATCTTTATGGCATCAACACCACCCCCCGAGGTATGCCGACTAAAAGAGGAGCAACAAGAGGAGGTGCGCCGATTACAACAAGAGGAGGCCAACCGCGAAGCCCGCAACGACGAGCTGCGCCAGGCTGGGCGAGTCGCTCAGCAACAGATCCTCCAAACCAAGATCGGGCGACCACACGACGTCTTTGGTCACGGCCACAACAGAACGTTGTGGCCGCGGCGACTCTGCTGGACACACTCCAGTTCGGGGCCGATCACCAAGCCACCCCGACTATTGCCAAGATCCAGGCGATGATCACAGCTGCTGCTTGTCAGCAGCAACAGCAGTCGGGCGACACTGCCATACCAACTAACCGGCCGGGTTCTCCGGCAGCAGGCTCATCCGCGTCAACACGACGCTGGGCAGCCGGCTCCAGTCGGCAACGCCAAGAGTCCCGACAAACGACGCTCAGTAATACCAACAATGACAACCGGCGGCGTCATCAGTACGATCGCCGACCTAATTAGGACCTCCGAGTTCGACTCCACCGAGACCTCCATCACACCATAAATGCCCGACACGAAGAACGCGAAGAGGATGAATGCCGCCGACTGGAAGATGAAAACGAGCGCTTCGGCATCCACCACGAGCGACTACATCGCCAAGATCGAGTCGGAGCCCTCGCGAAGACGAAGGCATTCCAGCCTTCACTCAGGAGCTCCAGGACGTCTTGTGGCCGACTGGCTTTAGCCGACCAGGATCGACAAGTACGACGGCAAGACGAACCCAGAGTCCTGGCTCACCGTTTACACTCTGGCAATTCGAGCTGCTGGGGGCGGTAGCAGAGTCATGGCTAACTATCTCCCGGTCATGCTAGCTGATTCGGCAAGGACATGGCTGACGGGCCTCCCGAGGCGGTCGATCGATTCCTGGGGACAACTCAGGGAGCGGTTCATCGCTAATTTCCAAGGGACCTACGACAGGCCCGCTTCGGAGCATGATCTTTACCAATTGCACCAGAAGAAAAACGAGTCTTTGCGCGAATTCATCA
Organism: Oryza meyeriana var. granulata; assembly: GCA_003991445.1. Lineage (NCBI taxonomy): Eukaryota > Viridiplantae > Streptophyta > Magnoliopsida > Poales > Poaceae > Oryza > Oryza meyeriana. The sequence continues at coordinate 62,558 of RYFJ01003472.1, read as the reverse complement.
AAAGGTTCTCCGAGAAGCGCAACCAAATCCCAACTGTCAAAGACGAAGCCGTCATTGGCGCCTTTCATAAAGGGGTAAAAGACGCTCCGCTTATCGCGAAATTCACTCGGAAGCCACCATCCACAGTCCGGGCACTCTTCGACATGGCCAACAAATACGCCGACTCAGCCGAAGCTATCGCTGAGGCCTTCGACGACAAGAAGGAACCCCGACAAAAAGAACAGAAGAAGCCCGACAACGAGCCGTCTCAAAACAAGTCCGGCAGCCGTAAACGCAAGTCGGACAACGAGGTGGCCAACATGGAGCGCAGCCGGCCGCGGCCCCAGCGGAACAACGACTACCAGAAAGTCATGAGCGGGCCATGCCCCTTTCACCCCAAGGGAAAGCACGCGGCCAAAGACTGCTATATGCTCAAAAAGTTTGCCTCCGAGCAAATTTCATTATCTGGCGCCGACAAGGACAAAGACAAGCCAGACTCGGGCCCGGCCGACGACTTCCAAGATCCTCAGGCCGAGCTCAACCATATCTTCGGGGGACCACTCGCATATGAGTCCAAGCGCAAACAAAAGCTTGCAGCACGCGATGTCAACACGGTCTCTACGGTCGACACCCCCCAATACCTGCGCTGGTCAGAGATGGCCATCACTTTCAATCGCGCAGATCACCCAGACCAGGTTTCCCATCCGGGACGCTATCCCCTCGTCCTAGACCCGGTCGTCAGAAATATCAGGTTGAAGAAAACCCTCATCGATGGAGGTAGCGCACTCAATATCCTATTCACCAAGACTTTGGATGAGATGAAAATTCCCCGTTCAGAACGACGGCCGAGCACCGCGCCCTTCCACGGGATAATTCCTGGCTTGTCATCAACTCCACTCGGGCAGATAACTTTGACAGTAACTTTTGGCACGCGGGATAATTTCCGCACAGAAAACGTCTGCTTCGAGGTCGCCGACTTCGAGACTGCGTACCACGCAATACTCGGACGACCGGCACTCGCCAAATTTATGGCAATACCGCACTATACATACATGGTGCTGAAGATGCCTGGACCAGCAGGAGTCCTCTTCCTTCGCAGCGACGTCAAGCAAGCCTTCACCTGCGACAAGGAGAGCTGCGAACTGGCTCAATCACATGAGGCGGCAGTCGGGCGCGACAGCATCCGGCAAGCCATCACAACAGAAGTCGAACAAGATCAAGTTCCGGCGAAAAAGGCAGCAAAATCGGGAATTTCAGCAGACTCGGACACGAAGAAAATCCCCCTGGACCCTTCCGAACCCTCCAAGACTGCCCTATTCGGGACCGGACTCGACCCCAAATAGGAAGACACGCTCGTCACCTTCCTTCAAACCAACAAGGATATCTTTGCGTGGAAACCGTCCGACATGCCGGGCGTACCAAGGAAGGTGATTGAGCACGCCCTAAACGTGAAGACAGACGCCAAACCAGTCAAGCAACAGCTGCGGCGCTTCGCTCAAGACCGCAAAGATGCTATCCGGGAGGAAATCACCAAACTCCTCGCGGCCGGGTTCATCAAGGAGGTCTACCACCCGGACTGGCTGGCAAACCCAGTTCTGGTCTGGAAGAAAAACGGTAAATGGCGCATGTGTGTCGACTACACCGATCTCAACAAAGCGTGCCCCAAGGACCCATTTGGTCTCCCTCGGATAGATCAAGTGGTTGACTCCACAGCAGGGTGTGACCTACTCAGTTTTCTCGACTGCTACTCGGGATACCATCAAATCAGCCTGAGGGAAGAAGATTGCTTGAAGACATCTTTCATTACACCGTTCGGAGCGTACTGCTATATCAGAATGCCATTCGGTCTGAAGAACACGGGCGCAACCTATCAAAGGGCTATTCAGCGGTGTCTGCACACTCAGATCGGGCGCAACGTGGAAGCCTACGTCGACGATGTGGTGATCAAGACCAAGTACAAAGACGACCTCATCACTGACTTGGAAGAAACCTTCCAAAACTTCGAAGATTCAAGATGAAGCTGAACCCGAAAAAATGCGCCTTCGGTGTGCCATCTGGAAAGTTACTCGGCTTCATTGTCTCGAACCGTGGCATCGAGGCCAACCTGGAGAAAGTCACCGCCATAAGGCACATGGCACCCCCGACTAACCTCAAAGACGTCCAGAAGCTGACAGGCTGCATGGCGGCACTCAGCCGGTTTATCTCCCGACTGGGCAAACGGGGCATGCCCTTCTTCAAGCTACTGAAAAAGACTAACAATTTCCAATGGACTCCGGAAGCCCAACAAGCCTTCGATGACTTCAAACAATTCCTCACATCACCCCCCGTGTTGGCATCTCCTCTGCCCCAGGAACCGCTAATGCTATACCTGGCGGCAACAACACAAGTAGTCAGCACGGTGCTGGTTGTTGAGCGATCCGAACAAGGTCATGTTCAAAAAATACAACGGCCAGTCTACTTCGTCAGCGAGGTCCTTGCTGACTCCAAGACAAGATATCCGCAGATCCAGAAGCTGCTATACGGCCTACTTATTACAGTCCGGAAGCTGGTGCATTATTTCCAAGCACACCAAGTCATGGTGGTCACAGCATTTCCACTCGGGGACGTCCTTCATAATCGCGAGGCCACCAGCCGAATCGCCAAATGGGCACTCGAGATGATGGCGTTCGACATCACCTTTCAGCCACGGACAGCTATCAAATCTCAAGCTCTAGCCGACTTCATGTCCGAGTGGACAGAAGTCCAACTGCCTACACCAACAGCAAAGCTAGAGTACTGGACAATGTCCTTCGACGGTTCTCTACGGATCGGCGGTGCCGGGGCTGGAGTCATATTGACATCCCCCACCGGCGAAACACTGAAGTACGTTCTACAAATCCACTTCCCGGCTTTCCACAACGTCGCCAAGTACGAGGCACTCGTCCACGGGCTCCGCATCGCTATATCACTCGGCATACGTCGACTGGTTGTACGCGGAGATTCTCAACTCGTGGTAAACCAAGTCATGAAGGACTGGACCTGTCTCGACGACACCATGGCGGTATACTGTCAAGAGGTCCGCAAGCTGGAAAACAAGTTCGACGGGCTGGAAATCACACATGTCTTGCGCCAATACAACGATGCAGCAGACGAGCTGGCAAACATGGGATCCAAGCGAGAAGCAGTTTCGACTGGAATTTTTCTCGAGCAACTTATGGAGCCATCGGTCAAGAAGAAACCGGCACCGGAGCAGTCGGGAGGCGAGCCTACCCCAATCGCAGATGAGGTGCTGCACATATGTCAAGACTGGAGGACTCCTGTTGTCAAATTTCTCCTAGACGACCAACTCCCAGATGATCGCAGTCAAGCCGAGCAGATAACGCGTCGAAGCAAAAGCTTCCTGCTAGTCGGAGAAGACCTGTACCGAAGGAGCGCATCCGATGTCCTCATGCGCTGCGTCACCACCGAGGAGGGCAAGCAGATCCTGCAATCGAACCACTCGGGCATATGTGGTAACCATGCCGCATCCAGGACGTTAGTCGGAAAGGCTTACCGGCTGGGATTTTTCTGGCCCACAGCAGTAACAGACGCAAAAGACATCGTCCGCAAGTGCGAAGGTTGCCAGTTCTATGCAAGACAAACAAATCTCCCAGCCCAGGAACTCCAAACTATCCCCATCTCCTGGCCATTTGCAGTATGGGGACTCGACATGGTCGGGCCTTTCAAGAAAGCGCCAGGAGGGTTTACACATTTATTCGTCGCGGTGGATAAGTTTACCAAGTGGATTGAGGCTAAACCCATTGCAACAATCACAGCGGCACGAGCAAAGGACTTCATCATGGGCATATTATACCGGTTTGGAGTCCCTAACCGCATCATCACCGACAACGGCACTCAGTTCGCGGCAGGCGTATTCCAAGATTTCTGCGACAATTTCGGCATCAAGATCTGCTATGCATCTATGGCACACCTGCGGAGCAACGGGCAGGTTGAACGAGCCAACGGTATGGTCTTACAAGGCATCAAGGCCAGGATATTTGACCGACTACAACCATATGCGGGCCGATGGGTACAAGAACTCCCATCCGTTCTCTGGTCTCTCAGAACCACGGTTAGTCGAGCAACAGGGCAATCCCCTTTCTTTCTGGTCTACGGTGCCGAGGCCATGCTACCTACCGAGTTACAGTTCGGCTCTCCACGAGCCCGGGCTTACTCAGAAGATGATTCCAACAATACCCGGCTGATCGAACTAGACCAGTTGGAAGAAGCAAGAGACACCGCAACAATCCAGTCGGCAAGGTATCTCCAAGGCCTACGCCGCTACCACAATCGCAATGTCCGTGGCCGCGCCTTTTTGGTTGGAGATCTCGTTCTGAGGAAAATACAAATCACCAAAGACAGGCATAAACTATCCCCAATCTGGGAAGGGCCGTTCATTATAGCCGAGGTTACGTGGCTAGGCGCCTACCGACTGAAGACCGAAGACGGCGCTCTCATCAACAACTCATGGAACATAGAATAGCTACGTCCTTTCTATACCTGAGTTCTATATTTGCCATGTGTACAGTTCTTCTGACTCACTACGCCGCTTGCATCAACCGAGTAGTGAGTCGGGGGCTGCATGTATATACGTGTCCTGTCAATAACATACGAGCTTATCTTACTTCGGTTATGAAGCCTTATTGCGACCGCCACGTTTGCCCGAGCACATCTTCTTACCTGGAACATTTTTATTAAGTTCTGATAGACTATCTCGGTGCATACCACATGGTCGAGTAAGGCTAATGATGACTGAGTAGCAAGCTTGGCGGCATGACACACATATTTACACATGTTTGTTTAACAAAGGTTTATGTACACCGACTACATAACACATTGCCCTCACAGACCCAGGTCTCGGGTAATTATTTCAGCGGTCGGCTTCGCCCGGGCGATCAGCTCTAGCGCCTCCTCTGGCGTCGTCTCCTCGGCAAACCCTTCCCCGATGGCTTCAATATCTGCCCTCGGGTAGATGGACTTGGTCATCGCCAGGGTATGGGCCACGCCAGCGATAACATGCTCATCCGAGTACTTTTTCAAGGCACTCGGTGCATCCTCGAGACGCGTCTCTATCTAAGGAATTCTGCTGCAACTAGTCCCTACAGGGCGGGGATCTATGAGGTCAAGGAGCCCTTTCACGGACCCGACGAGGGCCTCCCGTGACTCCCTGATCACTCTTATCTCCTCCGTGTAGAACCGGTACTGGGCCTGGACGTTGGCTCTCATATCTGTCCGGGTCCGCCGGCAAGTAAACTTGTCAGATCCGGCTACGCACAGAGGTAACTAATGGATTGGTTAAGACTACAGTCAGGTTGAGGACTTACTGTCGTAGTCGGCCTCCTACCCGGCCACGGTCTTCGCTAGTTCAGCCTTTTCCTTACCGAGCTTGACGACGGCCTCCTTCAACTCGGACTTCTCCCGCTCAAGCTTGGTGTTGGCCTTTGTCAGGTCGGCCTTGACCTTCTCAAGCTCGGCCTTGGTTTCTTCGGCTTCCTTCAGCTGCGATTCCCTCTCTGTTCGGGTCTTTAACTCCGCTTCGAGGTCTGCACCACAGATTAGCCAAGAGGTCAATTGTGCAGTCATGACACAACTGGGCAGCCGGGAACAGCGCAGCTGGATGAATACATTAATGGTTCTATCGGGAAGATATACTCGGGGAACTTACCTCTAATCTTTTCGCCTAGGGCCCATGTCTCCGACCTAAGTTCATCGGCGCCGCTCTTCAACCAGGCCTCCCTCCCCGCATGACGCTCCTCCATCTCGGCCTTCAATGCCCGGAGTTGTTCCAATTCTGCGAGGTCTGGAGCCACCTCGACCAAGATTTCCGTCATCGCCTCATTACGGTCGACAAGCTTCTGCTCAGGATAAAAGACGGATCAAGGACGGAGTCAAACATCAAAACAAGAAGATTGCCAAAGCTTCTACTACAAGATCCATACCGCGACCCCTTGGGACCCGCTGATGGCAGCACGAAGCAGGCTTTTGCACTCCCTCCTCGCGACGACTTCATCGAGCCTAAAGCTTTTCGCAGTACCGTCGCGGGCTGTCCACGTAAAGGTCCGGGGCATCACACGTGGAGGGGCTTCAATTCGAGGCAGATGTGGGATCTCTGGTGGCGGTGGCGGTGGCGGCGACGGCGACGACGACAACCACGACGGCGACGGGGTCCCGGCCTCAGCGTCGCCGTCTCCCATGACTTCGGGGACTAGCTCAGGGGCTCCGTCTGCGGCTTCCACGACGAACGGCGCCTCGGGGGCTGGGGCCTCAATCTCAGCAGCTGCTTCTCGGTCGGGTGGCGGCAGCGGCCCTGTAGTCAGGGTCACCTCGGTCTCAGCGACCGAGCTGGCCGCCGGCTCAACAGGTGCGTCCGCAGCCGCTGGCTCGGCTGGGACAGGTTCATCTAGTGGAGCAGTCGGGTTGACCTCCTTGAGGTCGATATCGGCTCGCTTCCTGCACGACGAAACAAGACATCACAACGCAGCTTCAAAACACAAAGACTTCGGAAGACCCGGAGTAGCGCACCTCTTGGAAAACTTCAGCTTCTTGCTGGGCGACCGGTTCTCTGGCGAAGCGCTAGCTCCGGCAGTTGGCCCGGTCGGCATCACAGTTGGTGGTGGCACAACGACCCGAGTCGGCCTTGTCTTCGGTATGGTTGGCTCGGGCGCCTCTGCAACTGGTGGCATTCGCTCAAGCGGACCACTCGGTGGGGCCACGGCTGGGCTCGACAACGTCGGGGACAAGCCCGCAGGTCTCAATCTAGGGCTTGACCTCGTGGGCGTCATGGCGGCGGCATCCTTTATTTTCAAGCTTCCGCTCACGGCGCGTGCCGTCATGGCCCCTGCGCCCCGATATAAAATCGGTTTCTTCCCCGCTCTCTTGGAGTCGGGTTGGACAACAGAGGGACTCCTCGGCCTCTTCTTCGACGCGACGGCTGACAACGGGCGGGAGTCTTCATCAAATTCTTCATGCCACTATAAGTGAGCCAGCTAAATGTGTCATGCAGTACTGAGCAAATATGATTCCACGGGTATTCATCGCAAAAGGAGGTTAAAGGTTACCTTGGTCCGGGGCCGAATAAAGCTATAAGCCGCAACCTGGCGCTTGTCATCCTCGGTCGCGATCACCCCTTCGGAGAAGTAGCCGAACATGGTCGTGGTCACTTCTTTCTTGTCCGCCGACTCGTTACTCACTCGGTCAGGATCGTTTTTACCTTTGAAGGCCTAGCCGAACGCACTCCTAAGCTTCAGTGGCTGGATGCGCCTTGTTAGAAAGCGGCGAGCCACCCAAGGACCCGTCAAGCCAGCCCTCTTGAGGTCATCTATCTTCGTCAACAACAGATGCGCCTGGCCCATTTCTTCAAAGGTCGGTTCTGCTGACCAGCTTGGCAACACCGTCGGCGGCAGACCAGTAAATGGCCGCAAGGAGGGAGTCAGATCGGCGCAATAAAACCACTCCTTGTGCTGGCCCTTCAGAGAAGATTTCAAGGGCAAATCGAGATACGTCTTCTTCCCGTCGCTCCTCAGTTGAAGACCAGCCCCCCCAATCACATTGATGTTGCTCTTGGAGGGTTGAGGCTTGATATGGAACAGATGACGGAAGAGGATGAAATGGGGTTCAACACCCAAGAAGCACTCACAAAGAGTCACAAATATAGAGATCTGAAGAATTGAGTTGGGGTTCAGATGTACCAACTCCAGCTCATAAAAGTCGAGAATCCGGCGGAAGAAGTCAGAAGACGGCAGACACAAGCCTCGATCGAAAAAAGAGGTGAAAGCTACCGTTTCACCAGGCCGGGGATTGGGGACCGACACATCCCTAGCCGACCGCCAGCGTATCACTTCTTGGCTGGGCAGCTTCAGTTCGCTTTCCAGCCGCTTCAACTTCACCGAACCGCAATCTGAAATCGGCCAAGAACCTCCCGGCGCACCTGCAAGATCCGACGCCTTCGGCATGACTGGAGGCGATGAGATTTGGGGGAAAGCGAATCGGGGGCTTCGAATGAACGAGGAGGATTGAGATCGCCCGAGTCCGGGTGGGGAATAGCAGCAACTAACCCTAGCCGGGCGGGAGGCGAAAAGTTGGGCGCGAAGGTGGAAGACGAAGAGATTGGCTGATTTGGGGGAGACGATGGAATCTTTTTCTCTCTCTCCACCTTTTTATAACCAATGCCGACTAAATGGGCTTAGGCCTACACAGTCCGCACTGGGCCAGCGAGATGTGAGCTCCTACAGTAGCATGCTCCATGTGGGCCGCCCGCAGGCTGAATTGAAATTATAGCGCTGGTGCTACCAACAGGAGCTGATGAGGTAAACAGATATGCTTCATGAGAGCCTTATTGCTAAACGTATATGTTTGGGTATCTGTTTTATCTACCAGGTCTCGAGGATATATCCTTACAAGGATCACAAGCTGGTCTTCATTAAAATTGGGGATGCAGGTATCTTTCTCGGGTACACCTGACCACACCGTGGATTAATTTTCGTAAAGTGGTACTCGGCCTACATGCGTGGCCATCAGTTGCCATAAGCAACATTATTCCGGCTGATATGACGCTGAAGAGTCTAACTTTCGAGTAGTACACTACTCGGGAGAGACTATAATTCTTCTTTTCCCGCTAACATGACGCGGATGAGTCTAAATTCTAGGTGGGACGCCACTCGGGAAAGACTATAAACCCCTTATTCCAGCTGACATAAAGCTGAAGAGTCCCATATACGAGTAGCATCCTACTCGGCAAGACTATAAGCACACATCCCGACTGACACGAAGTCGAGGAGTCCTACATACGAGTAGTTCCCTACTCGGTAGGACTATAAATCATATTCCGGTTGACATGATACCGAAGAATCTCATATACCGGTGGTATACTACTTGGGAAAGATTACAAGGTTAAAGATCTTTGACTTTATGTTTAATTGTCTTCACAATTAAGCACAAAGTCGGGGGTTACACCTAATAGGTGCGCCTATTCGGCGCACACTATTCACATTTCTACATGGAGCCCTTCATAGCCTCGCTGCCAGCTGACATGAAGCAGGACTCGGGAGAAGAAGCACTCGGACAAAGAGTACTCGGGAGCAATGTACTCGGGAAGACTTCACCGTGGAGGATGAGCACTCGGCATCAGCTGTAACTCAACTATGAAGGTCTCAGGGGCTACTGTGGAGGCCATGGGCCCCGGGTACCTCATTACCAGTACATGGGCCACTCGGATAGAGGATGGGCCGGACCATGCAATTAGAGATAAGATATCACCCGGCAGGCTGTATCCTGTATAATAAGGAAACATAGTCTTAGTCGGATAGGATTCTATCTTTAAGAAGGAAATCCCTTGGTTGTATCCGACTGGGATCCTTATCATGTACTCCTGTCCCCTAGTATATAAAGGGAGGCAGCGCGCCTCTTAGGGCAAGCAGAACAATAGCAACAAGATCATTGATCTATATACACCTCAGAGGAATAACACCTCAACTGAACGTAGGGTATTACCTCATCTTGAGGGCCTGAACCAGTATAATTCTCGTGTGTCCCTCTGTAGTCCACCGAATTCATCCTCGCCGAGTAGCCCCATAGTTTTATTGCAGGTGCAAAGCATCGACACTACCTATACTCAGCTTCAATTATAAATTGCCATGTCTTTTCTCCCTTTAAATCCTTAATGGCTACCTATACAGAATGCACTACATAATAATGTTGTTATTAAATTAAGGCTTATGCATTCAAATTGGTGATCCTTTTGATTCTTTCTAATGCACCACATTTATTTATGTAACATACCAGGATTTCTCCTAGGAGAATTTAGCAGCGAAATGAAATTTTCGATTTTTTTTAAAAAAACTTGATTAAAAAGGTTCACAAAATGACGTAGGTTTTCTTCCAAGTTAGGAACGAAATTATAAAAGTTTAACCTAGGAAAATAATAAGATAGAAGTGATTGTTTGTTCATTCCCATAATAGAATACATAAACATTTCCATAGCCTAAATAGTTTCTAAGGACGATAGGTTTAATATAAAATCATGAGAAAGTTTCTATAATCGGTATACAACACAACTTATCTACTGTAAATTTTCCATGATTTTATCACTTCAGTAAGTACTTCAATAAAATCCCTCAAATCAGCTAGACTAGGGAGCTAGCTAAAAATGAATGGGTATACTTCTAAAATTCACCAAATAAAAATGAAGATTAATTAGGCAGTGCAATTCTACCAACAGGTGTGTAAACAAGAACCCTACCACCAGTAATTTTGGCTCAATTTAATTCCTGAAGAAATCACATAAAATAATAAGATCAAAGCCCTAGGGACATAAATTACACTGCAGAAAAACTGGATCATTATGCCTACTTTGCAATTTGACCAAAGATTAACCAGACCACTTCTAACCCTGAAATTTGGTCAGCAGGTTAATCACATCCTCCTCTACCTCTAGTAATTTTCCCATAATTTATACCCCTTGGTAACTTGGTAAACACCTGAGTAAATATTGCATGTTGGACAGCCCACAGGACTTGGTCTCTAGAGGATTCTTCTCTCAATTTCACTTCCATGTGGGACCCACAAGACCATGGCCCACTTGTAAGCCTCAGCACTGCTTGGGACAGTATGTTGCACCAAGGTTTCTACCCACACTCCTCTCTTCTTCCTAGGTTTCCACTACATGGACCCACTAGACATAGCCTAAACCTAGCTCAAAGTGTGTAACAAAGTATTCCTTGCAAAGTGGGACCTACCCATGCCACTGTAGAAGCGGACACACCTCAGCAGCCACAGCCAACGTGCCCTCTTCTCCTTCTTTTCCTCTCTTAGCTTGTAGAGCCCCCTAGACAAGACTATCCCTAGAAAACCTCGACCATTTCACCTCTAAATGCGCCAACAGAGTCTCCTCTCCTTCCTCTTCACGTTCCCACAAAGAAAACCGGAGAAAATCTCTAGGATTGCCAAAGACAGAAGCATCTTCTTCACCTCTGATAGTGTTCGATCAAGCCCGAGCTAACTCCGGTGAGCTCCAGCCTCCCTCAACCACAGGAATGTGATATACATCTCATAATCATTCCATTTTCGTACTTTATGGCCCTAGGTTTGCTAGTCGGAGCCGCCGGTGCCGCTGCCGTGCACTGCCTTTGCTCCGCTGGACCGCCGCCGTGACACCATCGCCGTTTCGGCCGATCCAGGACGCTGCAAGCCAAGCCATCGCGCCAACGTCGTCGCCTCGCCTCCAGGAGTGAGCTGATCGAAGGAATCGAGATATGGTGCCATGAAACTCGAGATCCAGCTCGTCTTCTTTCTCTCCGGCTGACTGCCGCCACTGTCGATTTCTTTTTCTCTAATGAGCCCCACTTTGATTCCTTACACTGGAACCGCCTCTATGAAGTCTCTGATCGGTTAGACGCCTTACCTCAACCGCAGGACAGCGGGAGCAAGCCAACGACACGACCCCGAAGGATTCAGTCACCAGCAAGCCATCTTCGTCGTCGTCACTGTCGCTCAGACCTTGCCATCTCCGACCGAGCCTTGGTGAGCACCCTGGTACTCTATATAACTACATGCATGCATGGATTTGGAAAGAATCGAGTCGTAGCTCCATTTGTCATGCCATCCCAAGATGTGTTGACGCCGAAAACCACCGGGGACGGGTCGATGATCTGGTTCGGCGTCGAGGGACACGCGAAGGCCTGGGAGATCTGCTTAGCTCCAGTGCAGGTCCTAAAATGGTTGAGGTTCATAGGCGTGCCAGTCAATTTGACCCCGCAATTGACAAGGAGATAGAAAAAGTTAGATCATTGATCCAATCGGCCAACCAGCCGATACGGACTTCCTTCAGCCGATTGTAGATAGTGATTGTTAGCGCTGCGCCTAAGGTACTGCCCACGCCCTTGCCCGAGCCCTCGCCCGTGCCTGCGCCCGGGTCCACGCCCGTGCCCGTGCCCGGGTCCTCGCCTGTGTCTGCGCCCAAGTCTTCACCCGTGCTCGCGCCCGGGTCCTCCAAAAACGTGTCCTTGCTCGGGCCCTCGCCTGTGTCCACACCCGGGTCCTCACCTGTACCCGACTACCAACAACACTTGCGCATCGGCTAGGAAGCCGATGATAGAATCGATGATATAGGCAGATAATAAATAAATCCGATTTTCGATAACATTTGTACATCGGCTAAATAAACCGATGATAATATAAATAAGTAAATCATAAACTAGCCGACTGCTGATAGAAGATGTGTATCGGCTGGAAAGCCGATGACAGTATAGCATGCCAAGAACAGTGTTATATCAGTGTTGACGCCGAAAACCGCCGGGTGTGCCGAAAAGCTTGCTGACGATCTGGTTCGGCGTCTGGTGACACGCGAAGGCCTGGGAGATCTGCTTAGCTCCAGTGCAGGTCCTAAAATATTTGAGGTTCGTAGGCGTGCCAGTCAATTTGACCCCGCAATTGACAAGGAGATGAAGAAATTTGATTATTGATCCAATCGGCCAGTGAGCCGATACGGATTCCTTCCAGCCGATTGCCGCTATGCTTGTGCCCGGGCCCTCGCCTGTACTCGCGCCCGGGTCTCGTGCTCGGGTTCTCGCTCCCGGGTCTTCGCTTGTGCTCGTGCCCGGGTCAGCAGCAACTGTACATCGACTATCGGCCGATACGGACTGATATAGGCTTCTCGTAGCCGATAGCCGATGGCACCTGTGTATCGGCTAGGAAACCGATAGCGCTATAAACAAGTGGATAAGTTGTCAGTATAACATGTGCATCGGCTAGAAGCCGATGATAAAATAGATAGGCAGAATAGAGAACTAGCCGACTGCCAAGGAAACACATGTGCACCGGCTAGAGAACCGATGATAATATAGATGACCAAAATAGTAAAGATAATACAGTCGGCTTTATAGAAAGATAACCTATCGGCTAAGCACTCCGATAGAACGTCGCATATACACCGATCGGCTCGACAAGGATAAATCTATTATTATCGATCTAGTAGTTCAAACCTAACTGATGCAGCACAGATCGATAATAGTAAAGGAACCTCAACAAACCGATAGATCTAATGCAACTGTGATGAAAATAACTTACCGGCTATACATTCCGATAAGACGCTTGCACAAAGGCTATCAGCCTAACAGGAATAATTTATCGCTAGCAGTTTAGTAGGTCGGACCCAACCGATGCAGCACAAACTGATGATAAACTACCCCCGATATAACTGATAAAACTATGCACGCGTGATGTGATATACCTGACCAGCCTAAGAGGTCGGACCGAACCGATGCAGCCGTAGACAGATCCGATACACCGTGGTAAGCCGACTACCATATACCGACTAGAATATCGGACCTAACCGAGAAAGTCCTAGCCGATTGGTAGTCGGGGTAACGAGACTTACCCTCTCGCAGGAGTTCGGACCTAACCGATGCAGCCCCGCTCGAGAAGCAAGAACCCGTTGGTAAAGGGTGGCGATGCGCCGAATTGTATTGATCGATTCATTGATTACAAGGTCCCCGGGCATACGTATATATACCCCGAGTTACAAGAGTCCTTATAGGACACGGTATAGGACTTTCCTAACTAGAAAAAGGAAAACTGACAGACCTGATCGGACAAGAGATCAGGTTTCCTAAAAGATAAAGCTATCTAATAGATAAGATAAATAACTGCCATAACGTGGTCTTCACGATTCCTTCCAGGTTTGGTCTCTTCCAGATGAGCTTCCATTGGCTGACATGGCTTCTTTCCTTAACCGAACATGGATATGAATCGTGCCAAATTTTGGCGTTAACACATGCCCCCCAATTTCGGAGTTTGTTATCAAACTTCGAAATTCTTATTCTGTTTGGGCTTCAATATTCCTTCCTGGCCTCCTGAAATCGGCTTTCATGAACCGATACCTTCTGTACTAGGTGTGCTAGGCTCTCAAAGTCTTCTAATGCAAATCTTTCCCTGATCGGAGCCAACAAACCTTGGAATGCTAATTCGGCCAACTGTGCATCATCCAGACTTAAACTATAACATCGGCTTCTAACATCACGAAACCGCTGGATATATTCTGCGACTGATTCTTCCGGCTTTTGTATTACCGATGTTAAGTCTATCAAGCTCATCTCCTGACTCCCCATAAAGAAATACTTGTGGAATTGCTTTTCTAGATCGGCCCAACCTCGAACTGAGTTAGGTGGCAATGAAAAAAACCATGTAAAAGCCGATCCGGATAATGATAACGGGAAGAGTCTAACTCTCAAAGCTTCTACAGCCGATGCCTCTCCACATTGAGCCATGAATCGGCTGACATGTTCCACTGTAGATACATCATCTTGCCCTGAGAATTTGGAGAAGTCTGGTACTCTGTATCGGCGCGGCAACGGAGCTCTATCAAACCAATCTGGATATGGAGGCCGATACATAAATGTTTCCTTCTTCGATCTTAGACCGAATTGTTCTCTCATCACCTCAGTAATTCTTGCTGTCAAATCTTCTCTTGGATCTTCGACGTGATAATGCAGAGGTGGAGTTGGTATCCGATTCTGATTCTGATATTCCCTCTGATAATTGTACTCAGGAACCGCTTCTAGATAACTCTGTTGATGTCCCCCATAGTACGTGCAGTTTGATATCCTTGAGGATCCATCTTGTTGCCCCCGGGTATTTGATCGGTCTCTGACTGCCTTCTTGATCAAGCTCTGTAATGTGTTCACCAATACCCCAGATTGATCGGTCAACGCATGATGAACTGCTTCATTAAACTGTCTTGGATCGCTTCTGTGAACTCATAGGCGATATATGGCTCGATTCACCAACCAAACAGGTTTTGGCAATTCCTGACTTCTGAATCGCCCTTGATCTGTCAACCGAAGGATTCTAGACAGCTTCCGAAAATCTTCGATGTTCTGCTCCACTTGTTGTCTCTGTTCTTCGTCAAGTCTTCCATTGTGACTGGGATTATGTTGTCTGGTGCTGACCTCTTTCCAGCCATGTTGAAGTTCTGTGTCCCACCGGGTCAAAACGTGTTGATTCAGCCGATAGGATATATTTGTGATAATATGAAGATCGTGTCCCACCAGGCGTGCCAAAAACGTGTTGACGCCGAACCCGCCGGGTGTGCCGAAATGAGCTTGCTTGACGATCTGGTTCGGCGTCTGGTGACACGCGAAGGCCTGGGAGATCTGCTTAGCTCCAGTGCAGGTCCTAAAATATTTGAGGTTTCGTAGGCGTGCCAGTCAATTTGACCCCCGCAATTGACAAGGAGATGAAGAAATTTGATTATTGATCCGTAATCGGCCAGTGAGCCGATACGGATTCCTTCCAGCCGATTGCCGCTATGCTTGTGCCCGGGCCCTCGCCTGTACTCGCGCCCGGGTCTCGGTGCTCGGGTTCTCGCTCCCGGGTCTTCGCTTGTGCTCGTGCCCGGGTCAGCAGCAACTGTACATCGACTATCGGCCGATACGGACTGATATAGGCTTCTCGTAGCCGATAGCCGATGGCACCTGTGTATCGGCTAGGAAACCGATAGCGCTATAAACAAGTGGATAAGTTGTCAGTATAACATGTGCATCGGCTAGAAGCCGATGATAAAATAGATAGGCAGAATAGAGAACTAGCCGACTGCCAAGGAACACATGTGCACCGGCTAGAGAACTTCGATGATAATATACGATGACCAAAATAGTAAGATATACAGTCGGCTTTAATAGAAAGATAACCTATCGGCTAAGCACTCCCGATAGAACGTCGCATATACCCGATCGGGCTGACAAGGATAAATCCTATTTTATCGATCTAGTAGTTCAAACCTAACTGCATGCACAGCCAGATCGATAATCAGTAAGGAACCTCAACAAACGATAGATCTAATGCAACTGTGATGAAAATAACTTACCGGCTATACATTCCGATAAGACGCTTGCACAAAGGCTATCAGCCTAACAGGAATAATTTATCGCTAGCAGTTTAGTAGGTCGGACGCCAACCGATGCAGCACAACTGATGATAAACTACCCCGATAAACTGATAAAAACTATGCACTGCGTGATGTGATATACCCTGACCAGCCTAAGAGGTCGACCGAACCGATGCAGCCGTAGACAGATCCGATACACCGTGGTAAGCCGACTACCATATACCGACTAGAATATCGGACCTAACCGAGAAAAGTCCCTAGCCGATTGGTAGTCGGGGTAACGAGACTTACCCTCTCGCAGGAGTTCGGACCTAACGATGCAGCCCCGCTCCGAGAGCAAGAACCGTTGGTAAAAGGGTGGCGATGCGCCGAATTGTATTGATCGATTCATTGATTACAAGGTCCCCGGGCATACGTATATAACCCGAGTTACAAGAGTCCTTATAGGACACGGTATAGGACTTTCCTAACTAGAAAAAGGAAAACTGACAGACCTGATCGGACAAGAGATCAGGTTTCCTAAAAGATAAAGCTATCTAATAGATAAGATAAATAACTGCCATAACGTGGTCTTCACGATTCCTTCCAGGTTTGGTCTCTTCCAGATGAGCTTCCATTGGCTGACATGGCTTCTTTCCTTAACCGAACATGGATATGAATCGTGCCAAATTTTGGTGTTAACAATCGGCTGGGAGGCCGATAACAGTGCAAGTAAACGAAGTAAACAATGCAGTCGGCTTTAACTAGTAACAGATAACTTATCGGCTAAGCACTCCGATAAAACGCTTGCATAAAATCTATCGATCTAGCAGGAACAACTTATCGCGACAGTTTAGTAGGTCGGACCCAACCGATGCAGCACAAACTGACGATAAGCTATACCTAGTAAACCGATAGAAACTATGCACGCGTGATGTGGTATATCGGCTCAGCCTAAGAGATCAAACCTAACTGATGCAGCCGTAGACATAACCAATACACCGTGGTAAGCCGACTATCGTAGATCGACTAGAATATCGAACTCAACCGAGAAAGTCCTAGCCGATAGGTACTCGGGGTAACGAGACTTACCATCTCGCAGGAGTTTGGACCTAACCGATGCAGCCCGGCTCGAGAAGCAAGAACCCGTTGATAAAGGGTGGCAATGCGCCGAAATTGTATTGATCGGAGAGATGATTTACAGGTCCTGGGCAATACGTATTTATGCCCCGAGTTTCTACAGTCCCGATCGGCTACGGAACAGAAGTTTCCTATCTAAAAAAGGAAAAAAGAACGTCCTGATCGGACACAAGATCAGGTTTCCTAAAAATTATTAAAGATACCTAATTTATAGATAAACTAGTTAATTGCCATACCGTGGTCTTCACGATTCCTTCCTGATTCGGCTTCTTCTGGATTAGCCTCCATTGTCTTCTTCCTTAACCGAATGTGATAATGAACCGTACCAAATTTTAGTGTTAACAAGATGTTTCCCCTCTCGCGTCGCCATGGCATCTGATTCCAATCACCATTGAGGACGAGACCACCACCGATAGCTTCGCCTTGCATCCCCACTTCATTTTCTCTTTTGGTTGCTACCCGAGCCGAGCCGCCGTTTGCCGTCGCCGCCACCGAGAAGCTGCCCTGCTCTGCTCTGCCTCGCCCTTCTCTGTTTTGTCTCTCTTGCCACACACGGGCCCATCCAGTCAGAGGGATAGAGGACAGCACTTAAAAGAGATTTAAAACCTCTAGGGTCTACCAAAAATGAAAAAGTACTTAGACTTACATGTGGACCCGGCTGGGTTAAAACTTCAGAAAAACAATATAAAAATGCCTAAAACCTTTTCTGTTCAATTGAAAAAATGAGTGAAACTTGTAAAATCCATATACAAATTAATTTTAACTTCAAATTGATGAATCAAATTTTTCTGGAATCACAAAATAATGAACTTTATTCCTGTAGAATAAAATCTGGAGAAATCAGTACCTAAAATTCCTTAAAAATAATAAAAATCATAAAACACATAAACCTTATATATAAACTTAACTATTCCTCATTACTATAAATTAAGGTTTGGTAAATTCATGAAATATTGATCTTTACTGCAGTGAACTAAAACCAAATTTCATTTATATGAAAGACACTTATATAAAACTTGTAATAGGTAAATACAGAAATTAGAATACATAATATGTATTGGACTTCCAAAATTCATAGGAAATTCATATTAGCTCCAAATAATATGAAACCAAATTTGTTAGCTTCAAAACATTTTGCTCTCATTCTGAAAAATAGAGTATTAGCTAAAATATTGTACATAAAACATCTTTATGATTTATACAAAGTATAAATGTTTCAGCCCATAATAGAATGAATAAAAGTAAAATAATTTCTAAAAATTATATAAACTCCATTTTACTCTAAATAAAACGCACCCAAATGGCAGTAAATCCATAAGACACTTTTCTCAAAACATGTAGATTTATATTCTTATAAAAACCTAGCCCTAAAACACATCTATACTAAAATACACGTAAAAATACATGTACATGTCTAGAATTTGATAAACTCATATCTCCTAAATAGAAGTTGGTAAAATAGAAATCTCTTCATCAAAATTCATCTAAAACCAATACCTAGCCACTGTGTAAAACGTCGCACATGCATAATTAGAGCATTTTGGATTTCTCGTATTATTTGCTATTTATTCATCGTACGTTATTTTCTTTTCAAGAGAACGAATTCGATATCGGTGAAGGAAGTGAGATAGTTGGTATCCGAGTATTCGAGAGAGTAAGCAAGTATTCTCCCCTCCTCCTTGAACAAATTGAATCTATGTTTTGGGGAATGAAATGTGTTTTGTAAAAATTGCATGCGTATTTGTGAATAACGGTATTTGAATTGTGGTAAATGATAGTTATAACCTATTAGTTGCATGATCCACCTTAAAACGTTATACTCCTTACTGTTTGTAACCTTAGGCTTGGTTAGAGTACTTGATTTATACTCATGGGGGTCTATATTAAGTTAATACACTTGCGTATGCTTATGGCCATGCTAGTAACGTGCTAAATATTTACAAGTGATCACTATATACCTTTGAAAATAGGAATTTATATAACTTTGGACAGAGGTGAAGCCTTTGGTTATTTGTGAACTAAAATGATGAAAAACCTGATTTTAAGACTTGGGCGGCCAAGTTGGTGTGCATATGGAGTAGTTGCACACCGACAGGGGGATGTGTTCGCCTGAGTCGATTAAGGACTGAATCTCAGTGTCATATTCTCATGTTAAACAGTACAACCACATGTGCTAGTATGGGATAGCCATAGTAGATTAAGTTGCTTGATGTTTAGCCTTACAATTCTGTAGGTCAGAGTAGTATGGCAGTGCCTACAACGACCGAGTAGAGGTTGTTTCAGAGGAGCTAACCTATATCCCGTAATGGAATAGGCGTCTAAGTTTGTCCAATACAACGTTGTGTGCCTCGTGGGGAGCCGGGTAGGCTGCCGCCACGGCGCTAGGTTAAGGCGTGGGCCCGCCACCCACGGCATCGGTTAACACCCCGATGTAGAGTAACACACCTCGTGCTGGTGCAAGACTAAATGTTAGGTAATATAAAAGCTATGTTGTGACCGCCTTACGCGCACTCAACGTGTAGAGTGTGGGATACCGATGGGTATTGACCAACCTAGGGTGTAGCTGTTATGGCTTCTATCATATCATGTGGGTAACGTTATACAAAACTCTGCAGAGTCAAAACTAATCGGTTAGCCGTGGTCACGGTCATGAGTGGCATGGTTGTGTCCATTGAGTATAGATTTATGCTTTTAAATGTGTTTATGAAATTGGGATGAGGATTGGTGACTTATGAGAATTATTATGCTTATTATAATGCTTATGGTGGCTTGTGCCGTGGAGGGCAGCAAGCAGTAAAATTATTATGTTGATTACTTCCCTACTTGTTATACATATTTCTAATGTTTTATTAAATACCGTTGCAAATGATTATGAACTAAAATTAGTTTTATGCAAAACTGAACCCACAAATAGCTATCTCCTTGATTTTAGAGCTTGCATGTAGTGATATAGGATTGTCCTTGCCAGTACATTATTTCGCTAATGTACTGACTCTTACTTGTATGGTTATAAATCTTTGTTGTAGGTTGAGTGCTATGGGAACTTGTTACTTCTTCAGGATTGATTCTTTAAGGGGTTTACCCCTAGTCGGATTGCCTGTGGTATGGGTAGGCAAGCTTTCGCTGAATCATATTATTCGGTCATTTGACCTTTGTAACTCTGATGTAGTAAATTTAATTTACTTGCTTGTACAACCATTTATTGAATACCATTGCTAGAGATGAAAGTGTGGACTAGCAATTATCCTGGGGCTAGTCTGCATGAGTATAGGCTTAGAACAGTTGAGATACATTGAGAGTAGTTCAACCGTAGACCATGTCCTCAAAGATATGTATCGTGTTTGGTCGCCACCTTCGTGTGGTTTGACGAGCATATCTCGCCGTGCGGACTGGTGTAACTATTCTTCCAAATATCTCTCGTGTTCTTAGTCTGACGTTTCGGTTGTTTTGCATTATAATTGGTAGTTTGTATGATAAGGCTGCGATGAGCTTAGATGGTTACAGTTCTATTTGGCTTTCTCTTGAGATCCCATCCAACTAGATATTTCGCGTTGTCGTACTAATTACCTCTTATAGTGCAGAAAACCGGGTGCGTCACAATTTATGTATTTATCAGGGATTCTTTGCCTCAATGGATTGTCCGGATAAGATTAGTGCTACTTATGTGCCCATATACTATGAAGTGTTATATCCAAAGGAATAGCTTTAGTGACACAAGTGTAGGGGTTGCAATATTCTTGTTTAGTTTTGCCATATTTGCTTTGCTATTGCTGATTATATTTGTACTCTGAGCCCTCTAGAGTATGAAAGCAGTTGTTTGTTCGAATCTTTAGACTTGCAACCTTACGGAGCTTGGATCAATCGTCTACTTCATTTTGATGAGTGGAAAGCCAATGTCTTTTAACGAGACAAATTGTCCTCCTGTTCTAACTCTGAACTGAGTTTGTTGTAAGCTTCATGGCAAATGGAGATGAAATGAGTTTGAGTTTAACAAATTTAGAGGCAGGCAATAATCTTTGTAATTTCACTTGCAGTTCCATGAAAATGATGCTAAAGACAATATTCTTGTAGGCATACAGGAATTTCTTAAGCGCATCAAGAATTAGATAGCTTCAAAAGATTGTTGAATTGTTTTACGCACATGGCTATGTAATTACAACAATCTATAATAATTATGTTCATCGTTCTTTTTTTTGATGAACCTTAAATATATCATATTCTATGCTCAATTGATAAATATATTGTCTTTTTTGGTTGTTTGATTTAATTACGAATTTTTTTTTCTATAAACAACAACGAGTATTATATGGAGAATTTACAAGTTTGATGTTGTTTTGCACGAATTATAATATATTTATTTTTTTATTGCAACGTGTGGACACTCGACTAGTATTATGCAAATAAAAGCACGAGAGTTGCTTTTATCTTTCATCAACATTCATTCCATTAAAACATAGCCCGGAAATGTCAACAGAAACTTTTGATCGGTGGAGCCGTGGCAGCAGGGCGAGACGAGAGGTGGTAACCGCGGCCGGCGACGAAGCTGGGGTCCAATCGAAGGCTCCTGAAGCTTGGGGATGGGGAGACAACGGGTGGCAGGCAGAGGCGGAGGCCAGAGACAGCAGGAGAGAGATGGAGACAAGACCAAGGGCGTGCCTGGTGGTGGAGGTGGAGGTGGACTGGCAGTTGAGTTGCCGAGCCAAATGGCGACACATGATGACGAGAAACTGGTTAAGGTCCAGGGGATTGCTAATTAGGATACGTATGTACGTATGTTCCCGGCAAATATTTCTCTTCTTCTTCTTTTTAAAAAGAACTTTATTTTATTGCACTTCCACATGAAACTTTCAACTCAAAATCATATAACCTTCAACTCAAATTATATGAATTTTTCAACTGTAGCCTCAAAACTTTCATTCATCTAAAAGCTTTCATATCAAAGTGTACGTTGAAAACACACATACACTAATTAGCAATCCTCAAGTGCTAAAGCTTTCAAAATAGAATCATCTGATGAAAACCAACGAAATTCAAACAAAATTTTATTAGTTGAATTTTAGTTCAAAATAAATTAAGTTGCCCCTGGCATTGTAACAAAGAACGCGCGTGGGCTGATTGGTTCCACTCTATGCTGAGCATGGTGGTTTTAGTCAATTGATTAAATTCAGGTTTGGTTTTTCAGATGGTTTTCGGATGTGGGTTTTAGACGGTTCTGTTGGCCGGCCAGAGTGGGTTTCTACTCTGTGCGGGGAACGAGCTTGAGGGGTGAGCTAACAGACGAAACTCGCCTCTTAGATTGCTCCCTCCGTTCCGTTTTTAATATTCGGCATGGTTGACTTTTACAACTACATTTGACTATTTACCATTCCAAAAATTTATTCAAATATGTAAAAAACATATAAGTCATCTTTAAAGTACCTTTAATAATAAAAAAAATTATAACAAAATAATTAATAATTATATATCTTTTGAATAAGATAAATAGTCAAAAGTAATTCCGAAAGTTAACGGCATCAAAAAACAGAGGATTACTTTGAAACCCCGTTGATGAGTACCAAAGATAGTTGGCCATGCGGATTTCATGATATTCTGATTGAATTTTAAGTTTGATTTCATCAACAAACGAGCATCGGCTAATTCATCCACAGCGGCAGACAAAAGAAGCTTCTTCTTGCTAGTAACAAAGTTCAACCGGTGATAACCCACACACACAACAATCTCAACGTTCCAAGTAGGATAGATGTAAGTTGGACACAGGCTTGAGGTGACAATAAGGAACGGAGAAGCATTCAGGATAGCGGCACTTCCTGAACATCTCAGCAATTTGTTTCTCAGTCTCATCTTCTTGATTGATATGATCTGATATTTGACCGGTTGAGTAACAGGAATCAATTGTATGTAACAATCAAAAAGAAATTTTAATAACACATCAATAATGAGAATAATACTAACGTTTTAACAAAGCTATATTCCGAGATCTGATATTATAAAAGGGTTTAAGCCTGCATAACCATAGAAACCAAGATCCGATGCCTGACATGCAAACTCAGCTACAGTACCGAATTAACAAAAACAGGGTTCTCCGAAATGAGCGACCAGGCGACACTGATTTCCAGCTTACAGAAGCCAATGTCTAGCTCAACATTGCTTAAACCAGCTTCTAATGGTGTGAAAACCACATTTTCCACGACATTGCTATCAACTTCCCATGCCTTCACAGAAACTTTCAGCTCTCCAATCTTTTCAACAGAAACAACACGCCGTGAAAGCTCAATCTTGCCATCACCACTAACAACTACTTTCTCACCTCTAGAATCAAGCAGGACAATTTTCTCATGCTCAATACTGGCTATGTTGCCTTCACGGGCCCAACTGAAACGGACACCAGTGGTAAAGGCAGCAAATTGACCACAAAAACTATCAGGCCATGACCCACAAATGACTTGCACGGATATTGTGGCCTCCAGAGATGACACAATATAGCCAAGTCTAAACTCCAATGTGCTTAGCTTGCTAGTGTAAGAACGAGAATTAAGCACACGTGAATAATACCGATCATCACATAAGAGTGAAACAGATAGAAAGCTCAAGTCTTTATCCTCAGATTCAGTAGTACCCTTCACTTTCAGTTCAGCATCGATTATCACAGGTTCTGGCATTGACAATACAACAGCACGGGTGGGGCCTACCAGTACTAAATTCTGTTCCTACATGCATGAAATACTACTAATGAATAATTGTGGAACTGGAGTAAAAAAGAAGACGTAGATATGAAAAGCATAATCCATACAACAGTGTAATAAAAAGAAATTGCATAGCATAAACATAGTGTGCATAGCACAAAACCTGGGAGAAATATATTATTAGCTCAATGCATTAGTGACAAAAAGAATAGGATATTTCTTGTGTGCAGACAATCAAGAGTCATTAGGGTGCCTAATTTGAATATCTGTCTGCCAATGCCTTGCAAAACAAAGCTAAAATATTTTTGAATCAGAAGAGAATAAAACACCAGAAGATATTTTCAAGTACAACCATTATATCACAATAGTTTAAAGCATACCACCTCCGTCCGAAATTAGAATTTCTGGGTTGGGCACAGGTATTAAGAAAATAGGTGGAATTAAATGGGGAAGGTTGTGATGGTTGAGAAGAGGAGTAGGTGACATTAAATGGGGGAAGGTTGTGATTTCTGGTTGAGAAGAGAATTGTAGGTGGAAAAGTGTGCTATATTTTGGGACAAAATTTGAATGCTAGAAGTTGTTTATATTTGGCACGGAGAGGAGTAGTATGGTATGGTGGACTGAAGAGGTATATTCAATGCATTGTGGTAAGTATGTATAAAAGCCAGAATTTGTAAGCAGGTGAGGCAGTTGAAAAATTGTGGCATCTCTAGGATCCCCTATACCTGATGTCGTGTATACCAATAATATTATCGGAGGTAATAGCTAATTTCAGAAACTTCAGTCAATGTGCTGAATTAATAATAGTTGAGTCCAAACATATGTGCGCTGGTTTGAATAACCATTAGTTTTTTAAGACTGAATAGTAATTAGTCGAGCCTGACTTATGTTGTTGCTAGGAAACAGTTATTTCTCAGTGATCGAACAGATAAGCATATGACTGGTTTTTTCTATTATATCCGTCTTCATTGTTGTTTACACTTAGGTCGAGCGCTCTGCTCTACATGATTCTCTGCACACAAAAAGAATGGTACTTTCAGGAAGCAATTATATCTTATCACCAATGGCATAACGGAGGCTATTTTCCATAAAGTCAATTAAGGAAGCCATTGACAGAATTGAAAAACTACAGCTATATGCAATTCCTGCATGGTATGAAAATTAGGAAGGGTGTCCAGATGCATGGTTAGAGTAATTAGATAGCCATGTTAGGCAGCACAGGCAGGAGACAAGCAGATCATCATGAATTTACGTAAAAAAAAAAGGCCACAGACCTGGTTCAGGGAGAGGTTTGGCATTGTCCCTTGTGCGGTGGAGACAACATTGCTGATTACGATCAACCACTGTCACGCATGGGAAACCATTACTAACACATCAAGCGCCACTGTAGCCTGCACACATTCGTCGCTGCAACCTTGACTGAGAAGACCTGTAGAGTATCCAAGGTAGGGCTCTCCATCCAGCGAAGAACTTATGAGTGAAACGCATTGGGGGATCCTCGCGGCATGGCCACCGAAGTCGTAAAAGAATTGAAATGAGTTGCAGATCGAATCCAATTGCAGCAGCAGCAGAAGTTAATAGCAATTAACAACAATGTGACAATAACTACACTGTAGCAAGTGCAATGTGAGAAAACAATAACAGTGATTCCCGAGAGAGAAAACAATTCCTGATCGGATCTGGTACTGAATGAGAACTCCGTTGTAGCGCAACGGTGATACAAAAATCTAGCTTACCTTAAATCTTGAAGCTAGGTTACTGAGGAAGGAGGAGATGACAAATAGGAAAACTCACTGGTGTCCTCGTATGAACCATGGGTTGACGGAATACATCGTCCAGAATCCAGAATTTGCGAATGGATCGCGCTCCAGACTCTTCGTCCTTCCGACCCATCATCTCTCCGGATATGCTGGGCGCCTCATCTCCCCCCACCGCACCTTCCTGACCCCTCCGCCTCCCAATCCCTCCGGCAATTCTTCCCTCCATAGTTTCGACTCCGCCGCGGCCTTCGCCATCGACGCGGCATTACTCCTCCCGCGCTCATACCGATTGAGTTCTCGGAAAACCCTCCAACTTCGTCCATGTCACTCAATCTCCAGACCTTTTTCCACTGAATGAACAACGACGACGACTTGACTCTTGTATCGCGAGCTTCTACGATCGCTTGCGGCTTCCTCGTCCTGCACATGGGGCTTGCCCGTTCCTCCGCCGCTTCCCGAGCACCCTTCCTCCTTACCTCCTGCGGACCCGCCGCCGCGCGCCATTGGCCCCCGACGACGACGAGCCCTTACCGCGTCGCTCGCATCTTCCCTTGCGTGCTCTGCTCTTCGCTCCGCTCCACCTCCATGTTATCTCCATCTCCATCTCGCGATGGGCACGGCCACGGCCACGCAAACCTCCACCTCACCGCGTTGTGGTCTCAGAGCCGCCGCCTTGGGCGAGCCCTGGTCCTCGGAAACCCTTAGAGTCTGCTCTCCTCTCTCGGGGCACGATTCCCTGTGGGGGCTCGTGGATTTTGGTTTGTTGCGCCTCTGCTCCGCTCAGGAAGTCTTAGGATGGTTTTTGTGTGCCCCTAATCGGTGTTGCATGCTTAAAGCCGCCCAATTGATTAGGCCCAGCCACGAGTGTGCAAGAAGCCCCAGAGAGAAAAAGAACCCAACGTCACAGGTGGCTGCAACTGCTGACCGTGATGTGCGTCCCACCGACCAAAATAAACTTCTGGAACCCAAAAAAAATATTATTCTAAGAAGGCGTCTAAGGGAACTGATCCGTTCCCCGTCTCCCCCGCACCGGATCACATCTCTCTCACTTATATACCCTATCTACCCAGACTGTCGGTTCACAGCCCACTGAACTTCGGATCCGACGAGGGAGGCATGGTGCCACACACAAGTAGCATAAAGAGCCGGTGGATGTGTGTGGTGACTCCTCGAGCCCCAAGCCTCTTTCTAGGGGTGAGCCTGGCCGTCGGTCGAACCATCCTTCGAGACGGACGGCCAGAGAAGATGAAGTTGATGGGGTCGGACGGGTATCGGGCCAATACTGATGGGTTTTCACTTGGTACCAATAGGGTTACTAGATCTGATACCACAGGTAACCTAATACCCCCTAGGTACCGGCTGATACCTCGGTATCAGATCTGGTATCCCATCTACTAGCTTCAACCCATCGGTACCAACGCGATACTTATTGGGTCGGGTGTGTAGACTGACTGAGAGAAGAGGCTGCGTGACATGGTCGGCGGGTAATGCCAAAGGGTTAGCTCCAAGACGACGAGGGGTCCAGTGGCCGAGGGAAGGCATCTAGGAGAACAGAGGATGTCGAAGGTCGTCTAGTTCATCTCTCCTTCCTCCTGTACCTTCGTAGCCGTTGTCCGCCCAGGCGGCATCTCCCGGCCAATCAGCTGCATGAGCGAGCAATGTGGTTGGCTTGCCAGTGTGTGAGCAGCCAACTACAGGCGACGGATTATCTGAAGAGCGCAGCTCTTGGATGGCGGATGGCGCCGGGACAGGGAAGAAGAGGATAAGATGGTGTCGTTGGGGTCATCGACGGTAGGGTGATGGGGACGGCGGGATTTAGTCAAAGAGCTGTCGGTGTGGGGAAAGCATGGGGCGGGGAATTTGAGAGAGAAGAGGAATAAGATCTGAGAAATAAAACTTGGATGGGATATGAGGAAAGGTTGTCATTACGTATTCCATCCCTTTGTGTGGATCCTGTTTGTTACCATTTCTCTAATCCTAAAACCTAAACTAGATGTGGAGGCTAGTGTAGACTGCTGTCATCTACTCCTCTATAATTTAATAAGTGTATCTTAATTTTAAAGAGTCTTTAACCAAAACTATAGTATAAAGTATTTTACACCAAATATTTTTCTATGTTAATTAATTATTTCAACATATTTCAGGTTAAAGTTTGACTTCTGAGTAAAAATACTCCTTACAAAACTGAATGGAGGAAGTTTATTATAATATTATCCATGTCATAATCTAAAGTAATATAAAAAACAAACACCGCACATCTTTATTTAGTTCTTTAAATAGACTTGAATAAAATGATAGTATTATATAAGACATTAGACAACATGTACAAAGGGATGAGCTGTTCGTTAGACTTTGCCCTAATCAAACATCATGCAAGCTCTCTCCTCTTTATCTCCCCTCCACCTCATCAAAAAAAAATAAATGATACCCCGCGCGTTAGGGGTGAAAATTGTGGCGGAAATTCTCGACATACCGATACCGTTCCATAAAATGGTGCCATTTCTGACCATTTCCGTTTCTAGCTATATATAAATTTTAATTTTTCTAATTTATGTCAACGTCGTATTGAAGTCACCACCTTGAATAGTTAAATCAGTAAAAATAGGAAATTCCCAACCGTACCGAGACCATTTTCGTAGAAATAATATCGTTTTCCGACCGTTTTTTTCGTTCCTACCGCATGTTGCTATAGGTTTTGTAGAACTATTCATATGCAAAATCAGTATGAAAGTATAGAAGGAACAAAAAGACAGTAACGAACATTATGCTTTAGAAGTTTGCATATAACATGACAACAAATTTTCTGTTGTCAAAGAACATTTTCTTCATAATACATTACAAGATGAATATTCCATTCGCATATGAATTTGCGTCCATTTCAATAAGAGAAAATATAAATATCGAAGAGCATGATGATGAAGGAAATTGAGTACACTTCTTCAAAGGAACATAAATCCTGTTGATAGAAACAAACAGCATATATTTCTATTCACTTAATTAATGGAGCTGAAAGAGAACAAAGTAGAGAAAGGGAGAAAGAGAGTGTGTATTGAAAGCCCATTGATGTCGCCTAGAGGGGGGTGACATTAGGCGCGTTCCTGAAAAAATTCTCCAAACAGCAGCGGTTAAAATCTGGTGGAGCAGAAACCTCCGACCAAAACGGTAGGAGGTTCCGACCGGCTCTCCTCCTCGAGCTGGCCGAGAGTGCTGGTCGGAGGCTTCCGGCTAGAACACCGGAAGGTTCCGACCCTGAATTCTGACTCTACCAATATACTTCTATAAAGGATAGTTTGACAGAGATCAAGTATAGTGCAAGTAAAGGAGTAAGAATAAATGCTAGGCAAGTTAATATACAAAATGAGGCAAATAACGAGAAAAGACAACGGAGACACAAAGATTTTTTTCGAAGTTCGGATCATAAAGATCCTACGTCTCCGTTGAGGAGCTCCAAAAGAGCTGGGTCTCAATTGAACCTTCTTTCCTCACCAAGTGACCACAAAGATCAAACTTGGTTTGCACTAGAATTTACCTCTTTTCCTTGCGGAGGCGGAGATTAACCTTCACAAACTTTCCCGGACAATCCACAACAAAGAGGAGAAAGCTCGCGGGAGATGCCTAACCGTCTAGGAGGTTTCCCTCCAAGAGAAATAAGCCCCAATCAGCCAATCCGCGACCTCCACAAGTGCACAAGATCCTCCTAGCCTTCTCTCAATAAAATTTACCCAATTTTCCACTAGATCCTCCCAAGAATCACAAAGAATCCACTAGGATTAGTTGGGAGAGCTCAAAGTACCTTAGGAGAGGCTAGGGAACAGTTAGAATGAAGTGGAATGTCTCAGCAACGGTTAGAATCCAAGTTTGGGTTTTATAGGACATGGCTTACGTCACTTAGCCGTTACTCATAGATTTTGGCCCGGAGGTTCCGACCCGGGGATCGGAACCTCCGGCTAACACTTAGTCTCTGGCCGAAGGACCTGGTCGGAGCTTCCGGCCCTGACACTGAAAGTGGCCCACCCAAGTGTATGTGTTGTGCCAAGGTGATGAATTCTCAGCTATTTGGATCTTAAGCACTTGAGTGGTCTTGGAACACTGCTTGCAACCCCTCTTGATAGAACGGTTTTCCTACGACTCTAAAGAAAATTCAAATGAATTTAAAATAAACTCCGAGTCGCTTCGCCGTTTTGCATCATGTCTTTGTGGGGGGTCTCCATGCACCACACTAAGCAATCTGGGACTAATTCTCTACACAATTCTTGATAAACTCATTAGTCCCTTAACCGCTTTGTCATTAATCCACCAAAACCCACTTAGGGGATAGTTGCACTTTCAATCTCCCCCTTTTTGGTGATTGATGACAACACGGTTAAAGCTTACAACAGAATGAATATATAAACTTGATTTTGAATGAATGTAGATGAATTTGGCTCCCCCTAGAAATATGCATATATTAGTAAGAGTGAAGTATATATGCATATTGAGTTTTGTGAAACATGACAAGCCTTTTTCATCTATTTTCATCCGTGGGGTGCAAGGTGTGACATGATGAATAGAATATCAAGTGCATATGACATGGCAAACACACAAAACATAAGAAGTAAACATCACATTGCATGGCATTACAAGAATAGATTTAAATGCTAAATTTAATCTAGAGCCATAATTAAGCATTCATTACATCTCAAACAATTGGTCAATACATGTCCAATGGCCGAAAAGAAGTCTAGGAAACCTAAAGACAGGAGGGGGTTGGAACCTCTGGCCTCAGGGTCGGAGGTTCCGGCCACACTGCAGATCAGACACAAAAGTGTGAGAGGAGGCCCCGTCATTCTGAATTTTCTCCCCCTTTGGCATTAAGGCACCAAAAAGAGAGGAAAAACATGGGAAGAAAGGGCTCAATCGTCGTCGGAGGGGATGATCTCAGTGTCGCCGGACGCTGTGCTGCCTGCAGTGCCAGTCTCTTCATCTGGGGCAATAACCTCTGTATCGCCACTGGCAGTGTCATCATCTCTCTCAATAATGGGAGGAAAGTCGTAGACTGGCTGAAAAGAGGGAGCAACATGTGTAAAGCCAGGCTGAAAGAGAGAAACATCTGGCACAAAGTCAGCCTGTACTGGTGGAGGTGCTGCGATAGGCTCATCATCCTCTTCCCCATTTTCCTCACTGCTGTCCCCATCCTCCTCATCATCCTTCCCATTGTTATCATCATGATATGAGTCCTCCTCTGTGTCTTCCTCAGAAGCAGCCTCAGACTCAGAATCTCCAAATGGTCTTCTGGAAGGGCCGACCCCATTGCCAATGTGCTGAGCAGTTTCATAGGCGGCAAAAGGATCCTCAAAGACCTCGTCTGAAGAATCATCTGAGACTGTCTTACCGGCATCCCTCAACATCTCCTTCTGCCGGCGCTCCATCTTCTTTATCTTCACGGCATTCTTGGTGCAGATGTTGAAGATTGACCTTGAGTGCCTTCCTGATAGGCGACTCGGAAGACTGAGAAGAAGAGCCGGGCCGAGAAGTAGCGGAGGGAAACTTCATGCCGGCGAGCTGGTGGACGTTAGCCTTGTGCTTCACCTCCATTCTCAAACACAGTCCAGATACTTCCTCTATCATCATAATATATGGGCATAGACGCATCCTCTTTTGGGCTCCACCACAATGTTGAAGATCTCAAACCAAATATACTTCATCACACCGACAGGAGGGCTGATTTTCTCCTCAGCCTGGCAAGCAACGTTGTAGTGGCAGCTGGGAAGAGCTGTGGCATCGTCAGCCTTAGGAGATAAAGTTGCCCTGATCATGTTCAGAAGAATCTTGTAAGGGGGAAAAAGACCCTTGGTGGTGCCCATGCAGTTTCTTGGCGCCCCATCGGCATAGAGAAATATGGTCCTCTGAACGGGCAGTGTCTTCTCACTGTGCAGATTAGGCCGGTTCAGATCCTCAGGGTCCAATCCCAAGATGGCGGCGAACTGAGAGATAGTAACTGTATATTCCACACCTTGAGTGCGCCCATCTCATCTGATACTCATGTTGTGGGCCTCTCCTCAAAGAATATGGTCGTTATAAAACTGACGATAACCTCCTCACTCCAATTCAATGTAACCCCATGATTCCTCCAATATCCTTGTCCAGGCTAAGCTTGATTACATCCTTAAAGATCTACCCCTTCTGGCGCTGCATGTACTCCCAGTCTATGTATTTCATCTCCATGACCGGCTTAGGTCGACTCATGAAAACTGAGTTGTACCAGTCTACCTGGACGGCTGTGACAAAGCGAGGATCTGTCAACTCCTGAGGAAGGGTATCTGGGTTCAGCTTCCTGTCTCTGCCGCCTCTTGCCACATCGTGTAGATAATCAAAGCGCTGCCTGCCAATGTGGCCAAATGGAGTAGTGCTGACAGCTCTGTGCTTCATTGCTCGGATTGGGTCATTGACAGTCCCACTGCCAGAGCTGCGAGTGCCGTCACTGCGAGATCCACCACGCCTTGGTGCCGGCGGAGGTGGTGCATCTGAATCCCAAATAACCAAGGCAGAGCTGCGAGTCCGCCTTGGAGATGGGGGCTATGTAGCAGGCCGCTTGCCTCCCCTTGCCCGCCTGCTGCTGCTAGCACGAGCCGGTGCCTTTCCCTTGTCAGCCCGTCTAGGAAGTGAGTCCTGATCACTTTGGGTACCGGATGTGGAGACATCTTGTCTAGCCTTTTGATGCTTCTCGCTGAGCCATTGACACGTGAAATACAACCAAGGAATCAAAGGAAGTATTGAGGTCAAGGACATATTGGAAGATCCAAGATTACAAAGGCTAGCAGTAATAGACGGTCGGAGGGTCCGACCCACAGGCCGGAGCCTTCGACCAGCCCTCTCGGCAAGCCCGAGAGTGCTAGTCGGAACCTCCGGCTAGGAGAACCGGAACCTCCGGCAGAAAAATGGTTGCGACTTGATCTACAAAAACTAGCCAATGCATTTTATTCAAAACAATAGATCGGTTGTTCTAGTGATGTGTAGGTACAGGTTTTTCATAAAGGGAACTAGTCCTAGGTTTACATATTGAGAGATCGGGTCAAAAATATGAAAACCTAGGAGAAGAGATCGAAATCAATACCTTGAGATGAGGAAGCACAAAACGTCAATGGACGGAGTTTCCGACCACCAAAGAGGAGGGGAAACGAGAATGCCCGAAGATTTTGTTGGTTGGAGTTGAAAATCGCCCACAAGAGAAATGGAACGAGTTAGGCAGGAGGAGATGAAATGAGGAGAGAGAAGAACTCCCGGCCGCCTAGGGGTTAAAACCGATGGTGGGCCGGAACCTCCGAGCTAAGGGACCGGAGCTTCCGGCCTGAATTTTTTTTTTTGGACAGAGAAGCTAGGTCGGAGCCTCCGGCCTATTTGTTGGAACCTCCGATAGGATTTTTTCTGGAAGGAAGGAAAACAAGGTATTTTGGCCAAAAGGAGGTGGACATGATTGATATGACCACGCCATCAAGCAACATGTTACAACCTCCAATTCAAGCTACACCGACTCGAGTATCACCTACATCGACACCAGCCCAAGTCTTTGATGGACCGATTACACGTAGTCGAACAAAGAAACTACAAAAAGAGGTGAACGCGCTACTTTGTGAAGTTCATTTTAATATTAATGAGAATTATATACTGCCTAAGTTGTGCACATTGCTATTTCTCAGGTTCACCAAGGAGGATGACAAGATCATACAAAGAGATGATTACAGAGAAGGACCACACTCGAACCAGGCCAGTCTGGCCAGAACAGTCCGAAAGAAACATCATAACGTTGATTCCAAAAGCTATCAAGGTCCATGAAGACTTGTTGGAAAAGCTTATCAAGTCTAGTTTCAAGATCGGTGGTTTCAACTGATTAGGACCCACCAATTGTGAGATTCGATAAATTAGTGAAGGCTGGTCAGAAGTCCAACAGTCTTTCTGATGTTCCAACTTTCCATGCAAAACTGTCCCATTCAAGTTAGCTTTCATGGTGCATGCTGTACATGGTGTGAAAGCTTATCAAGTTAGCTTTCCAACGGCAACCAATGGCAACATGCCTTTGGAACTTCTCAACGGTGGAGTTATTGCAAAACACTGAAGACTGCGCAGAAGACCAACAGCCACGCAGGGACTAGTCAAGAGCTCATTTCGTGGAGGTCCTTTCACAAAGTCTATCTTTTCATCTTCATTTTGTGTTCATACCTATCTAGGAGGACTGTTCCTAGTATAACTATCCCATTGCTTCATAGCAAACTCAGACTTTTGATAATCAAAATACAGAACCCCTTTGTTCAGCTATGTGCTAACAAATATGAAGTGATCTCTACCCCTTTGCTCTTGTGATTCCTTCGCGGGATTACAAAAGCAGCGGCTTCAATCCGCTCCCAATTGGTGCTCCTACTCCCTTCAAGTCTGCCTTGATTGATTGTAGGTTGGTGTTTGGTTGGTTCTTTGAGAGTGTGGTGGGCGAATCCTCGATTCAGTTGCCGGTTAAGACGGTGGTTGGCTTCGAGTTTTATTTGCCAGGTTGCACTAGTTATCGCTGCTTGCAGCAAGTTATCTTGGCTTCTTTGAAGCTAGTTATCTGGTGAATGATCCTACGTCGTGAAGATCAGGACATCGTGACGTATCAATGATTTTCAGTTGACCCATATGTGACCAGCAGCAATCAATAAACACATAACAATGGTCACAAATGAAGATCAACAATGAAAAGAACCAAATTTTCGCAATGTAAAATTATCACACAAGGATTTTCGCAATATTTTTGAAAAATGAGTTTGGAAATGTTGGAGCTCCGTTCTCAGTGTTAAGACCAATTTCTATACAAGAAGAGGCCTTAAAAACACAGAAGCTCACTTTGATTGACATTCTTTGACCATTTTCAGACTATTGATTAGTCAAAGCACTTTAGTTATGCAATGTTTCGAGAATCTAAGATATTGAGCTCACTCCTAAGCTCGCAAAACCTCTTCTCATCTAAGGGCTTGGTGAAGATATCGGCAAGTTGGTGTTCGGTTCTCACATGGGTAATGGTGATATCTCCTTTGGCTTCGTGGTCTCGCAAGAAGTGGTGGCGTATGTTCAATGTGTTTTGGTTCTTGAGTGTTGGACGGGATATTGGGCTATTTTGATGGCACTCTCATTGTCACAAAGAAGTAGGATTTGGTCATTTTGTAGCCATAGTCTTGAAGGGTTTGTTTCATCCAAAGGAGTTGAGCACAACACGAGCCGGCGGCTATGTACTCCGCCTCGGCGGTGGGGATAGGGCAATGGAGTTTTGCTTCTTGGAGGCCAAGAAAAACTAGAGACCGTCCAAGGAATTGACAAGTCCCCGTTGTGCTCTTGCGGTCAACCTTACACCCGGCATAATCGGAATCGGAATATCCAATTAGCTCAAAATCACAACCCTTAGGGTACCAAAGACCGAAATTAGGAGTGTGCACCAATATCTTAGAATTCTCCTTAACGGCAATAAAATGACATTCTTTAGCGCCGCTTGAAAACGAGCGCACATGCACACACTAAGCATAATATCTGGTCTAGATGCACAAAGGTAAAGAAGAGATCCAATCATGGAGCGATATACCTTTGATCCACCGGTTTTGCCGTTGTCGTCGAGGTTGAGATGCCTATTTGTTGGCATTGGAGTCTTGATGGGTTTGGCTCCCTCCATCTCGAACTTCTTAAGGATGTCCTTGAGATACTTGGATTGCGAGATGAAGGTTCCATCCTTTTGTTGCTTGACTTGAAGCCCGAGGAAGAAGGTGAGCTCCCCCATTATTGACATCTCGAACCTCCTAGTCATGATCTTACTAAACTCTTCACTAAAAGAGGGATTAGTAGAGCCAAAGATTATGTCATCGACATAAATTTGGCACACAAATAAATCATTTTTGAATTTCTTAGTGAAGAGAGTAGTAGTGTCGCTTTACCTATTTCAAAGCCATTCTTTAGTAAAAGTCACGCAAGACATTCATACCAAGCTCTAGGGTGCTTGCTGTAACGACCCGTTTTTCCTTTTTTCCCTGTGTGAAACTTGTTTTCTGGATCTTAATCCTTTTCTATCCTGTCAGCTGTGCCTCCGTTTTCCCTTTCCCCGGCCAGCCGACTACCTTCTCCTTTGAGCCGAGTAAATTGCTACTCAGTCCTTGTATCCTGCCCTTCCCTTGTTTACTCGGACCTCCTTGCTGCCGAGTAAGCCTGTGAAGCCGCCGACTACCTTGTTATTTTACCTGTTGTTTCATCGTCTCACCGAGTTGCGCCCGCCCGTTAGACGCCGACTACCGAGGTAGTGAATAATCAGTCTTCACCTGCCCGCAGCCCCTTCGGACCAATGGACAATAACCTGCTGCATCGCTAGGACCAGTGGTCAGTCCGAAGCCCTGTCAGTGAGACTTCTCCAACCTGTCCTAGCCACGACCTTAATGTCTCATCGTCACTACAGTGCCTGCCAACTCCACTGACCTAGCTGGACTCCAAAGTCACTCCCTGTCATATCCCTGTCAGTTCGGCTTGACTTTTTCTCCCTATCCTTGCCCAGGCACCACCGTGCCTCAGCTTTGCACGCCGGCTATTTATGGCCATCCGTGCCCTCTCATTCTCCTATTTTTGCAACCGGCCAGCTCTGCTAAGTTCTCATTCTCCTCTCAAGCTTTGGAGCTCCATCGCCCGGTTCGCAAGCTTGGTTCAGCCGACTGCTATCTTTTCTGCAGCCGACTACTTCGTTGATCCCTTTTCTTGGTGTTTTACTTCTCTTGCTTATCAGTGTTTCCTTTCTGCTTATTCAGAGCCCGAACCGGTGGACGATCCTGAAGCCGTCTTCGCCGAGGAGGATCCTTCTTTGGAACAAGGCAAGCCTCTTTGATCATATTGTCTCCTATATATGCAAAACTATGTTGTTTGTAAAATATGCATGCTTAGTTTACACTACAAACTGATTTGGCCTCGGTTGCAAGCGAAACCGATGGACCTACCATTATATGGCACTTATTTGTAGGATATTGATGTATACTCCCTTGAGAGCCCCACAAATGGCACGCTGGCATCCTATCTACGGATTCGATGGCCGAGTAGAATGGCTTAGCCCTGCAACGTTGTTTGTCGTTTGGGAAAACGATGGTCTTTACTAAACTGTTTGAAAAACCCGATACCTTGCGTATCGGCGTGTTTGCGAAATAAATAAAAGGTTTGTGAAAATCTTGATGTACAGAGACAGTGCCTGTGTGGCTTGGCTATGTATTATCATTAAGGACCGTTTTCTTTGGGAATTTCATCTGAGCATCTTATAGTACGACCATACGGGCATTATCGAATGCCCCTGGCCGAGTAAATTGTAGGTTTAGGGAAGTTCAGTGCCGACTGGAGTGGACTCATCTGAGTTGTTGGCTCGTGAGCCCTGTGCTGAAGGTGGTGTAGCCATGTCTGAAGCACTGATCCTGTGTGGATCCTTTGGCTGGCACTGGGTAACCCTGGACTGGCTTTGGAAAATGACCTTGTCACGAACGTTCGGGTTACAGGCCATACTCGGTTGTAAGTTTCGCTGTCGGGATGGGTTAAAGTGTACACCCTCTGCAGAGTTTTAGCAGAACTGTTCGAACAGCCGTGCCCACGGTGAAGGCGATTAGGTGATTCCCATAGCGTAGATTGTGTTGGCCTGGGTTTGTGAAAAAGTTTGATGGGAAGAACCATGTCCAGAGTTTGCCGAGTTAAGCAAACGGAAGGCCTGTGTGCGCAGAAACGGGTCTGTGTGATCGGGGGTGTGAAGCACCATAAAACAAGTGTGTGAAAAGTAAAACAGGTGAAGGATCATGCTCCGGGTTGTAGCCAGGCAGCAAATTTAACCCCGGGTTTTAAGGCCAGGCGGCAGTTAAGCAGTTGTCTTCGGAGTTGTAGCCAGGAAGACGGTGATGATTATGCTCCGGGTTGTAGCCAGGCAGCAATGTTTTGAGCCCCCGGGTTGTAGCCAGGCGGGCAGATGAGCTAGGCTGTGTAGCCAGCGTAGCGGGCATTAAGTACCATAGCTGGATTTGGTTTGTAAGCGAGTCTCAGGGTTCCAACGGGTGGTTGTAAGCCACTCGGGAAAACATCAGACCAAAGAGTGCGTTTTAGCCACTCGGATGCCAATCCATGGGAAGAATTCAGTTAAGAAATAAAATGGAAATACATGATTCATTAAGTGGCGAGTTGTGTAAAGCAACTTGCGGATATGTGGAGTCGAGGCGGACCTCTTCCACCACTAAAATTGAACTCACTAGTGTGCAAAGAAAGAGTTTTTAAAGGGCAGTTTTCGCAAATACCAACCCTACCCTTTCTGTCGCCGACATGGCATCTTTTCCGGCCTGGCTGAGTACGGAAAGTACTCTCCGTTCTATATATGTAGAGTAGGGTTTTGGAGGAAGAAGACGAGACCGACTGCCGCCAAGTATCTCCAAAGACCAGGCGCGACCTACGAAGACTTCCGAGGTTTCGAGCCTAGTTCCCAAACCGAGAGCCTATGGAGTATTTTGTTCCAGCTTCCGCCCCGTCTGTGCTGTTTTCGTTTTAGTTTACCTGTTGATGTTTTTGCCCATCCAAGGTCTGTCCTGGAGGAATCCCTAATTGTAACATATATATGTACCCGTTATGTATTAGGTACTCTGAGTTGTATCACTGATGACTGTTGTGCGTACCCGAACTACTGATCCTGGGATCGGGTGCTGTATGCACATGGTTGGCCTTCCACCTAGTTGGGAGCGCCGCGACCTGTTCTAAGCCCGTAGAGCCCTTATGAAGCTTGTAGACATATTTGGATATGGGATCTTCAAACCGGGCGGTTGCATCCACATAACCAACTTCAGAGATTGGTCCATTGAGAAACGCACTCTTGACGTCCATTTTGATAAAGCTTGAATCATGGTTTAGCGGCTAAGCTAATAAAATTTTCGAATGGACTCAAGGCGAGCAACCGGCGCGAAGGTTTCACCGAAGTCGAGGCCCTCGACTTGAGTGAACCCTTGAGCCACAACCGTGCTTTTGTTGCGAAGTAACGATCTATTTTCATCATTGCTTGTTGCGGAAAGACCCATTTGGTGCCGATGACGTTTTGCTGGGTCTCTCCACTAATGACGCATACTTGATTGCGGTAGGGTGAAAGTTGTTTGACTCTTCTTTGCATGGCCATCACCCAATCTGGATCACCAAGTGCGTCCTCCACCCTAATTGGCTCCAAAGACGATACAAAGGAGTAATTCTCACAAAAGTTTTAGCTACCTGAAAGCGAGTGGTTACCCCTCTTTGGATATCACCAAGAATGTTGTCGACGGGATGATCTCTTTGCACGGTGTGAGTGAATTCTTGGATTGGGTGCACCGAGGGGACTTGAGCTCGCACGTGTTCTCTTGGCTCACTAGTGCCCTCCGGCATCGATCCCATCCCACACGTGCTAGATCGTCCTCTTATGATCAATTCTGTGCTTGTTGGCGTCGCTTGAGTGGAAGGAGCTTGTTCGGTCCCTCTTTGCTCTTTCGACTCTTCTAGCGGCCTCACTTCTCCAATTGCCTTTTTCTTGATGTCGTATGTCCCGTGACTCCTTCACCTAGCATCTGCAAGCTCAACTTGCTCCACTGTGGGAGCCATTAGTTTCATCAAATGTCACATCTCTGGTGGTTTCAACAATTCCGGAGACTTTGTTGAAACCGATAGGCGTGAGCATTTGACTCATATCCGAGTAGAAATCTTTCATCCACTTTAGGAGCAAACTTGGATGAGGCGAGGTCTCTTACTCATATAAAACATTTGCAACCAAAAACACGAAAGTAGGAGACATTGGTTTGTTACCGGTGAGGATTTCAAAATGCCGCGCTTTTTTAAGAAGTTTGTGGAGGGTAGAAGCGATTTAGCGCGTGACCATGACGCGGTGTTCACAAGCACCTCCGCCCAAAAGATGTCCGGGTCTTGTATTCATCTAACATAGTCCTTACCATCTCGACAAGAGACCGGTTCTTCCTCTCCACTACTCCATTTTGAGGTGGATCATATGGAGCGGAGAACTCGTGCTTAATCCCTCATCATCAAGGAATTCCTCCACTTGAGTATTTTTGAACTTCCCCTATTGTCGCTCCTAAGCTTTCTTGATCTTGAGCTCGAACTCGTTTTGGGCTCGTTTTGCGAATTTCTTGAAAATTTCTTGGGTTTCACTCTTATCTTGCAAAAAAGCACACAAGTGTGAAGCGAGAAAAATCATCAACAATTATCGAGTCCATTAAATTTGTTACCTCCGATGCTTAGGTAGGCCACGAGACCGAAGAGATCCATATGAAGTAGTTCTAATGGTTTTCAGTAGTCATGATGTTTTGATGGGTGTGGGTTCCCAACTTGCTTCCGGCTTGACAAGCGCTTACACACAGGTCTTTTCAAATGTGACATTAGATATGGTCTCGAGGATGTGTCCCCCTTTAGAAGATTCGATAAGTTCCTCATCCCCGCATGGGCTAGCCTTCGATGCCAAAGCCACCTCCATTGAAGATTTTGCAATCAAAGCAAAGCCTCCGGGTTCACTTTTATCTAGGTCAAAGTTCACTAGATAAAGATCTCCCTTCACCTTCCCTTGGAAATGGCGACGGAATTATCATCTCTTCTTAAAGACGGTTACATTCCTCGTCAGTAAACAAACAATTGTAGCCAATTGCACAATTGATAGACACCTGATAATAGATTGTTAGCTTAGGAACTTGACGAGAAGAACATTAGAGAGAGATAGATTTGTTGTTGAAAATGGCAAATTTTACCTAATCCATTACCTTCCTTTACCATCATTTCCAAAAACATATTGTCGTGATCTCCTCCATTCTCGTCAAGGAGTTGCAAACATACTCCTCTCTT
The DNA here is from genome assembly GCA_003991445.1 of Oryza meyeriana var. granulata. Lineage (NCBI taxonomy): Eukaryota > Viridiplantae > Streptophyta > Magnoliopsida > Poales > Poaceae > Oryza > Oryza meyeriana. The sequence continues at coordinate 22,263 of RYFJ01003472.1, read as the reverse complement.
CCGTTATGGTGGTGCACCCGCTGTCAACAACCCAACTCGATCCACCGGAGGAGTTATGCCTACAAAAGAAATCTAAGCTTGGGGATTTAGATACCCAAACTTGTTTAAGTTTGGGTCCTTTAACATTAGTCACGAGGCCTTGGGCACCCACACACTAAGCCTGTACTCCTCATACGCAATCACCAATGTAAATTATGCAATCACTTTACCGCGGTGAGTCCTTGGTGATGCTCAAATATGACTCATAGTACAGTTTTTAGTCGAAGCCCTCCTACCATTCTAGGGGTCGGAGCCTCCTACCAGTCTTCTTCGGTGCCTGTCTGGATGTTAGCCGGTCGGAACCTCCTACCGTTAGGGTCGTTGGAGCTTCCTACCGGACACTCTTGCGGAGAGAGCCGGTCGCTTGTCGGAGAGACCTTCGATTCTGTAGGCTGAGAGAACCTCCGGACTAATCGGTCGAATTCCGCTGGCCTTCTGCCGGTCTCCGAGAGGGCATGGGCCGGAACCTCCGAAACTTGGTCGGAGCTTTCCGACCCCCAGACTGCCAAGAGGACTTTTTTACCCCTCGCTTGCTTGCGGCAGAACTTCCTTCTTGCACAAACCTCATTTGCTTCCCATTACTATGACCTTCTGGATGTTGTGCATTCATGGGGGAGAGAAGCCAAGACCATAGCCATTCTGTTGGAGTGGGTAGTGAGGGTTTTGTAGAGGCCATCCTTGGATTGAAATGTTTTCAAATATCCGAAACTTTACCAAGGTGCCCAACCGCTCATTCCTCCTTTTTGAGCGCCTCCAAAGCTTCAAGGGTTAGTTAGCATATGCATCCAAATCATAATTATAGCATTTGCACAACCGTTACTTGTGGAGGCATTGGAGATCTCTTGGGTGGCCTTCATTTGGGAGGAGACGCGCTATTCCAAAGAGTGTCAAATTGCACCTCAAGCAGCCTTGTGATTTTTGGTTCCAACTTCACAAGGTTCTCTGGAAGATGTTTCATTTCACACTCTTAGATTAGCCATTGAGTTATTTACCAAATGGAAGAGAGCTTTTGGTCAATTCCACAATTCTCTCCTTTCCTTAGCCAAGTTTCTTTTCTAGGGGCAATGTTTCTCTCCTTCTCAAGGATGAGCAAGTCCTCTTGCTTTTCGACGGGACTTCTCTTTACAAACTTTTTTTTTTTTTCCCCCCCCCCCCAATTGGGGGCCTTCATAAGCTTGCCAATTGTAAACATGGCGCCGGCTTGCTAAACCCTTAAGCATATCACCCATATCATCCTCACTTTCACTCATCACTAGAATTCCTTCATCATCCAATTGGAGGAGCATTGGAATGGGAGGTTAACCTTCGCCCTTTGTGCCATGAAGGCAAGTGGGCTCAAGTGATCATCGTCCACAAGTATGTTGAAAAAGACGTCCTCGAAGCAGACGATGGACTGATAGCACATTGAGGCAATCCCTCCTTCATCATTTTCTTCCTTTGTCGTCGTCCTTATCATTGGAGAACCATTCCTCTCCAATGTGAGCAGCCCGTCTTCTTTCTTGACCACCTTGGCACTTGCACCCCTTGTTCTTGAGCTTGGGGCAATCGGCGATGAAGTGGCCATACTCCTTGGCATTCGTAGCTACGCCGCTTGGATTGGCCTCCTTCCTTTGTCATCCTTCATTCTTGTCCTTACCAAAGCCGCCTCGACGAAGGGAAGTGCCTTAAAAACTTTCTCACCACAAGAGCGAGTCTTCATCTTCACTCTCGGAGTCGCTTGAGGCTGCTCCTTTCTTTGCCTTCAAAGCAACTTCCTTGTTCTTGATGATGCGGCACTCTGCAAGTTGCTTGACTTTCCTTGGCTTTCCTCTTTGAGTAGCTCATGTGACATGATCCTTGTGCAGAGAACGTCGCTTGGGTGAGTCTCTGTGAAGTTCTTCATCTCCCGGATGAGAGTCACCAAGGTGGGGTTTCCTTGGGCGATCGCGCGCGAGTATGAAGCCTCTTGACTACCCACATGATCGGTCAATGTCTTCACCACTCACCAAGACCACGGATCTTGTTGACCAATGACATCATGTGATCGTACATCTCTTGTGGTGTTCTCGTTGTCTTTCCATCATGAACCCGTCCAAGTGCCTCCTCAAGCAACTCGATCTTAGACTCTCGTACGCCGGGGATCCTTTATGCGCTAATTGAACTGTATCCCAAATTCTCCTTGGCCTCCTCGAAGTTGGTCTCACCTTGTTGAATTCTCGGGGCTTCAAGGAGTTGAGTGATGACGGCTTGCGGCTTGAGCATTGCGGTGGATTTTATAAGGCCACTTGAGCCGGTGTAGGCTCCTCTCCTTCCTCCGGAGCATCCGTCAGCACACCTGTGCACCACTATCTTCCAAACACTTGGATGCAATAGGATTAGATGCATTATTTTCATCTTGTTCTTCCATGCGCTATTAGAAGGTCCTGTCAAAATGGGGAGCGCGTCTGGAAGGCACAGAGATGAATTGCTTGAGGGGGAGGAATATAGATAAACTGTTGTATCCTAGGTCAATTAGGCAACTCCCTTTCTTCCACCCGACTTGCTAGTCGAGCCATCTCCGTCTCCTTTTGAGACTCCGGTTAGATCAACCCACCTTTCTCGGTCGGACATCTTCGGAATCCAACTCCAAGCGTTTTTTAAGGCTTCTTAGGGAGTTTGAGCTCTGATACCAATTGAAAGCCCCGTTGATGTCGCCTAGAGGGTGGAATAGGCGTTCCTGGAAAAAAAAATTCTCCAAAAGCAGCGTTGTAAAATTACTGGTAGGAACCTCCGACCAAAAACGGTAGGAGGTTCCGACCGGCTCTCTCGAGCTGGCCGAGAGTACTGGTCGGAGCTTCTGGCCTAGAACACCGGAGGTTCCGACCCTGGAATTCTGACTCTACCAATATACTTCATAAAGGATAATTTTGACAGAGATCAAGTATAGTGCAAGTAAAGGAGTAAGAGATAAATGCTAGCAAGTTAATATACAAAATGAGGCAATAACGAGAAAAGACAACGGAGACACACAGATTTTTCCCGAAGTTCGGATCACAAAGATCCTACGTCTCCGTTGAGGAGCTCCAAAGAGCTGGGTCTTAATTGACCTCTTTCCTCACCAAGTGACTACAAAGATCAAACTTGGTTTGCACTAGAATTTACCTCTTTTCTTTACGGAGGCGAGATTAACCTTCACAAACTTTCCTGGGACAATCCACAACAAGAGGAAGCTCGCGGGAGACGCCTAACCGTCTAGGAGGTTTTCCTCCAAGAGAAATGAGCCCCAATCAGCCAATCTGCGACCTTCACAAGTGCACAAGATCCTCCTAGCCTTCTCTCAACAAAATTTACCTAATTTCCTACTAGATCCTCCCAAGAATCACAAAGAATGCACTAGGATTAGTTGGGAGAGCTCAAAGCACCTTAGGAGAGGCTAGGGAACAGTTGGAATGAAGTGGAATGCCTCAGCAACGGCTAGAATCCAAGTTTGGGTTTTATAGGACATGGCTTACGTCACTTAGCTGTTTACTCACAGATTTTGGCCGGAGGTTTCCGATCCGGGGATCGGAACCTTCGCAACACTTAGTCTCTGGCCGATAGGACCTGGTCGGAGCTTCCGGCCCTGACACTAAAAATGGCCCACCCAAATGTATGTGATGTGCCAAGGTGATGAATTCTCAACTATTTGGATCTTAAGCACTTGAGTGGTCTTGGAACACTGCTTGCAACCCCTCTTGATAGAACGGTTTTCCTACGACTCTAAAAAAAATTCAAATGAATTTAAAATAACTCCGAGTCGCTACGCCGTTTTGCATCATGTCTTTGTGGGGGGTCTCCATGCACCACACTAAGCAACCTGGGGACTAATTCTCTGCACAATTTTGATAAACTCATTAGTCCCTAAACCGCTTTATCATTAATCCACCAAAACCCACTTAGGGGATAGATGCACTTTCATGTATAAGATGTTAGGTACTCCATTTGATAGGGCTCATCTCTTGCTCGGATTTGGCAAGAGCCATGGTTATTTTTGGAACAGATAGATACAGTGACCACCTTTTTTTTTTCTTAAGACTATACAGTGACCACTGAGCAACGCCAAATATAGAGTAGATGAGATGATCAGGGACGGTCGAGGTGAGTTAATTTGTGAGTCGAAACAACAGGCTTGGCCACCTTGACCGTTATCATGTAATGGTGCCACTATTACTGATCCAACGGTTGGGCTTTCATTTACTACCTAATCGAACGGTTATGCATTGATGATGATGTGGAAGAATGTGGTGAAACAGAGAAAATATTTAGTATAATGCTACATAGTGGGAGGCAATTGTGAGTAATAGAGGATTCTACGTGACACCTTCTAGAAACTGACATCATACAATTGTTCATGCTCTAACATACAACATGAAAATGGAAAATGGGAACATCTAGTTCTTTAACATTCCTGAGCGAATCGGTTTGTATACCAAATAAACTCGCGCCCTAATTTTCTTTTCTCTCACATAGTTAGGCCGTCTTCCAAACAAATTATTGGGGCCAGAATTATTTGTTGATTATCCACAACAATGTTTTTAAAAGTATGATTTTCCTCAAAAACCTTTTCTACATCAGTATTGCTTAGACTTTTAAGCTATTTCTTAGGTTTATAATATATAATATTTAATTCTTTCTTATAAATAAATCAATCATCTATCAGCCTAAATATGCATTTCATCCAAATAGGACATGCTCTATACATGCGCCTCTGAAGGTATCAAGCAAAAAATGAATGTTTTAACAAATAACTTAATTTTAATTTAATTGCTCACACCTCAGTTCTAGAAACCATAAAGATATAGAACTTTTAACTCAATTCTGAAAACTTTCGATTTAGTTTCGAATATTTCCACGTCATATCTAGATAAGAGTCGCTCCCTTCCCCGATGTATCCTTAAATCAAGATTTATTAAAGATTTTTTTTAATAAACAATGTATCTCACAACGCTCCTTTCCCCGTCTCTTTAGTTTTCCATTTCCTCTCATCGTTCGTTCCCAGTCCCGTGTTTTGTTTCTTTCCTCTCTCCGCAATCTCCATCCCGTCTTCCTGTCTTTTTCCGTATTAAAACTGAACAAAGACCCACAAAACATGTGAAATATCGATCACATCGGCTATAGGAGTGATAGCACCTAGTTTTCTATGCTACCACTCGATGCTCATTGCAAGCGTCCGCTCTATCCTTTCTCCTCTTTTTTGCCACCTCCACATAGGGCTATTTTGACGTGGATTTCTTTATAGTCAACTAAGTGTGTTCTATTATATCTGCTCTTATGGCGACGACTCTTTAGCCAACAGGTGGATGGGTGGGATGGTGAGAGCAACCATCAAACTGGTGTAATTTGTTACTGCAGTTTATAAGATTCTACAGTGAATAGAGGGGGGAAGTATTATATGGTGACTTCAGGCGTGACTATCCGTATGCAGCAATCTCTCTCCTCTTTCTCTAGAAATATTCGATGTGACACCATCATACAATTTTTCATGCTCTAATTGTATGCTCTAATTTTTCATGCTCTAATTTTTCATGCCCCCCCCCCCCCCCCCCCCACACACACACACAAAAAGGGGAAAATGGGAACATTTGGTTGGTAAAGTTTGAGCGAATCGGTTCGGACACCAAACAAACCCATACATGCCCTAATTTTCTTCATTTACTCCTACATGGTAGGCCCTATTTTAAACGAATTTTTGGACCAATATTATTTTCGAATTATTCATACCATGCTTCCGAAAGTACAATTTCTCCAAAAACTTTCTATATCAGCATTTAAAATACTTCTAAGCTAGGTTTATAATGTATAATATTTATTTCTTTCCTATAAACAAAATGATCATCTATCGTTCTTCATCCACATTTCATCTTTTTATAGGCCCTTACACGCACATGTCATACTTGGTACTAATACCTCTATGCACACGCCAAAATCGCTTATATTTGGGACAGAGGTAGTACTTAGCTAGGAGAAAAAAAAGGAAAATAATCTGCTTTAACAAACAACTTGATTTTAATTTAATTGATCATACCTCAGCTCTACAAACATATGATCTATAAAAATTTAGAGATTTTAAACGGAAATTTTCAACTCAATTTTGAAAACTTCCAATCTAGTTCTGAAACTTTCTATCAAAAGTAAAAAAAATTCTACTCTATAGTTATAATTAACCTCTTCGGAACTAGCAGCTACAGTATCGAGTCATTAGCAAAACAGGGTGCTGAGAAATGAGCGTCCAGGATACATTGACTTGCAGCTTACAGAAGCAATATCAAGCGTACCATCGCTTAAACCGGCTTCTAATGCTGTGAAGACCATCTCTGTTCCACGATAATGTCATCATCTTTCCATGCCTTGACAGAAACTTTCAGCTCTCCCTTATTTTCAACAGAAACAACACACCGTGAAAGCTCGATCTTGCCATCACCAGTAACTACTCTCTCACCTCTAGAATCAAGCAGGACAATTCTCTCATGATCAATACTTTGCAACGCTGTCTTCACAGGCCATACCCTTGCCCAATGGAAAACCAGTGGTAAAGGCAGCAAATTGACCACGAAAACCATCAGGCCATGATCCACGAATGACTCGCACAAATATTGTGGCCTCCACAGAGGACACAACATAGCCAAGTCTAAACTCCAATGTGCTTAGCTTGCTAGTGTAGGAACCAGACTTAAGCAACCATGAATAACCCGTATCATTGCATAAGAATGGCACAGCTAGAAAGCTCAAGTCTTTATCCTCAGATTCAGTAGTGCCCTTTACTTTCAGTTCAACCTCAATGATCACAGGTTCTGGCATCGACAACACAACAGCACGGGTAGGGCCTACCAGTACTAAATTCCAGTCCTGCATTCACGCAATATCACTAATGAATAATCAGGAAACTGAAGTGAAAGAAGAGGTATATATGAGCAGCATAATCCATACAACACAGTATAACAAACAAAAACTGCATAGCGTAAATGTGGCATGCATAACACAAGATCTGGGAGAAACATATTAGCGCAATGTACTAGTGACAAAATGAATAGGATGTTTGTTATGTGCAAACAATCAAGAGTCATTAAAGGTGCCTTATTTGAATATCTGTCTGCTGATGCCTTGCAATCGAACCTGAAACATTACTAGGGCTGAATTCAGAACAATTAACACCAAAAACTATCAAGCGCAATCATTATACGACAACAGTTCAAAACAGAATATGGCATTGTGGACCAAAGAGGTATATCAATGCATTGTAGTAAGTACATACTACATAATAAAGTACAGAGAGTTTGCAAGGGCAGTGTGACACAGTTGAAAAAATTACGGGCCATCTTCCCTAGGATCCCCTTATACCTGATATTTTATCCCAATAATATTACCGAGATAATAGTTAATTTAAGAAACTTCATTCAATGTGCTGAACCAGTAATAGTTGACTCCAACAAAGTGTGCTGGTTTGAATTAATTATTAGTTTTTTTAGAATGAGTGAGTAATTAGTTTGAGCCTGACTAGTGTTGTGCTAGGAAATGGCTATTTTTCTGTGATCAAACAGAGACATATTATCATATGCCTTCTCCTTGCTTGTTTACACATAGGTTGAACTGTCTATCTACATGATTCCACTGCACGCAAGAGGCATGGAAATCTAAAAGCATGCGAGCCATACTAATTGTCAGGAAACAATGATATCTGATCACCATGCCTAACGGGCTCTTTTCCATAAATTCGTTACGCAATTCAATGGACGCGGAGAAACTATGGGTGTAAAGACTACATGGTGATCGACACTACGCATGCCTTCATGGTTATGAAAATTAGGAAGGACAGATGGCAGCACAGCAGGAGACAAACCAATGAATGATAGGTAAAAAAAATGCCACAAACCTCTTCAGTGAGGGTTTGACAGTTGTTCCTTGTGCAGTGGAAGACAATATTGCCGATTACGGTCAAGATCGTCGCGCATGGCAACCATACAAACCATCAAGCGGTCCTGTAAGCCCCCAAGTTGTCGCTGCACACCTTGATGAGAAGACCTGCAGAGTAGGCGTGGCACGGGCACTGAAATCCAGAGCAGGCTTATAGGTGAAACGCATGGGGGGTATCCACGCTGCACAAGGTTGTAAAAGAATGGGAATGAGTTAAAGATCGAATCCAATGGCGGCGGCGCGGCGCAGCAGCAGTGATAGCAATAACAACAGTAGTGACATGGGTTGCATCTGAGGTAGTATATAAAATCACAATGAATGAAGTAATATTATTGTCGATGGAGAAAACAATTCCTGAAGAAAAGAGCTTTGCTTAATCTGAAGCTAGGTTACCCAGGAAGGAGGATGGAAAACTCACTGGTGTCTCGAATGAACCATGGCTGCCGGACCATATAGAGTTCCAGTGAGGGCGATACCGAGTAGCTTGCCAGGCTTGATAGTCCGACCCAAACTCCTCTCGATCTGCTTCTCCTCCTCCTCCATCCTCGCCTCCACTCCTCCCATCGTCTCTTTCTCGTTGGTGTCGGCACGGCCTTCGCCTTGAATTCGGCCCACTTCCTCCGCGCTCATACCTAGAATTTCCAGAAAATCCTCGTCCTCGACAATATGGTGGTCAGCCTTCTTTTTGTCATTCCCCAAAGGCAGCGACGACGACGACGACGACCCTTGTTCCTTCCCCAACTCCGGCTCGGCGGCTTTCTCGTCCTGGGGCTTGCTCGTCTCCCGCCGCACCCCTCCGACTCCGCCGCCGCGCCAGCGCCCCGCCCCCGACCCCGAGGACAAACCCTTACCAGTTGCCATCTTGCCATCATCCCCTTTGCGGCCGGTTTTCCGCTCCGCCTCCATCTCCATCTCGCGAGGGCACGGCCACCGCAAAACTAGGTGGTCCTCGCCGCCGGCGCCCTGAATTACTCTGGCCTCTGTGGGTAGGAAACCCTAGATCTCCCTCCCTCTGTCTCTCGTGGGTGGGTTGCGTGCTCCTCTGCTATAGGACAAGTTTCTGCAGAATTTTAATGTTACTAATTTAATTTTTTTTAATTTATAAAACTAATTTTTAATTTGGGCTATTTGCAGAAGTATCCTTTTGCCGCCCTGGGTCACAGTGATTTTTAAAAACCGCCGTGGCCCAGGGCGACGAATGGCATCCTCGTCAGGCACGGCTATGCCGTTAGCCCGGGGAGGCCACGTGGCCTTGCCGCCCTGGGGGACGGCGGCGAATGCCCATTCGCCACCGTCCCACAGGGCGGGTTATAGCCAATCGCCGCTCTGGGGGAGGGCGGTTTTTAGCCCTACCCTATAAAATCCCTTCCCGCACTCGCCGCGCGTCATTTCTCCCTTCCGTCTCCAGCGTTCGTCCAATAGAGCTGAGGGAAAGGAGGAGCAGTACAGCGGCGAAGCCCTCATAGATTTTTTAGCCGAATCCAGGTATTTTTTTGCTCTCTCTCTGTTATGTAGTCAATTTTTTAGACAAATGTTAATTAGTACTAGACGCGTAGTGTAATACCCGATATAGTATGAAAATTTAGCGGTTTGGCATAACCATCGTTAGTGTTAAATTTATTTGGCCGTACTAGAAGAACATAGCGGAGAGGTAGTAAATTGTAGATATTTTAAAAATAAATATGCTCCGCCATGGCCATCGTTGGTATACGTCATTTTGACACGTTAGATAACCCTAGCGTATAACTTTATTAGCGCCGCTGTGTCAGTTTGTAAAATATAGAAACGGTAATGGTTTGACTCATACGTATAGGCCTTTTTATGGAACGAATATTGATTAGTACAGATTAATAAAATCTTTTTTGTGAACAGAAATGGCAAAATAGAGTTGTATTCGCGATATATCACGGTGAAGAAAATGTCAGACAAGGACAATATGGGGTAGATTTATCGGAGTTCAACGTAGCACAAAAGGGAATTATAGCTCCAGCTGAGAGAAGTTTTCCTGGAGTTTACAATTGGTTAATGAGGGGATTCGGAGTAGATCCTGAAGTAAATGCAATTACGGTGTACGCACTGGTTAGCTGGGCTGTGGAAGGTTTTTGGTGGGAATTGATGCCAGTAGATTCGACGGACAGCTGGGTATTATTTTGTGGAGAGTGCACTGCAGCGAGGATGGGCACCGAGCATCCTAGTGGTAGTGCATGACGTGGTCAGCATTGATCAGGCTGGTCCGAGTACAGCGGAAGGGCCGATGAAACAGGGGAGCAAAATGAGGCAGAAGACGAGGGTGCCGGAGAGGAAGGAGGCCAACGAAGACATGGGACCAGGGGGGTTTGCAGATGAAGGGGAGAGACACCAGGTCTAGTACAGGAGATGGAAATTGAAGACTCAGAACCTGAGCATTATGGAGAGATGATGATTCTTCGAGGACGATGTATACCCGGCAGAATGGGACAACGAGGACTTCTCCGGACTCGTTGTCTCAGAGGGGCACACCGTGGCATGGGAGTATCGTGCAGAATGAAGTGGTGCAAGGCGCTAGATACGCCGAAAAGCACAGTTGACAGAGGCTGTGAAGATGGTGGGCCGTGTCACTTGGGAGGGAGTTTAGGTATCAAAGTCCACCAGATCGGTGTATGAAGTGAAATGTGCAAGTTCAAGCGATGGATGTCCATTGGCGGATGTACGCATCCAGGAAGAAAATATGACGACTGTTGGTCCGTGTCAATCGTGACGGCAGCACAACTGCCATCTTCGGGTGTTCAGGAAGTACCACAGGAACATATCATCTGCATTCATCGCTTCAGAGCTGTATTATGCTGTTGTGGAAAACCTCCGGTTCGAGCCCAAGTCAATTACCAGGCGCATCGAGGAGAAGTACAAGTACACCATTACATATGCCAAGGCATGGAGGGCCAAACAGAAGATAATTGAAATGAGATTCGGCAGTTTTGAAGCTTCGTACAATAATTTGCCTCGTCTAATCGGACGGTCCAATCCGGGGATTCGGACAGTCCGATCCCTGTGCGGACGGTCCAATCCGAGGATTCGGACCGTCCGATCGCTCTGCGGACGGTCTATTCGCCGCCATCCCCCAGGGCGGCAAGGCCACGTGGCTCTCGCGGGCTAAATTACGCAACTCAGGAAGCCCATGAGTTAGGAGGACTCATGCTTAAAAGTCGGCCCAATGCTTTGGCAATTAGGCCTAAGGTTTACGAGGAGCGTAGGATGGTTTTTTTAGTGGGCCTTGAAGCCCGTTAGGACGGTGGCTGTCAAACGAATTTTTACCGTGCAGTAACCATGGAGTGTTCAAGCTGAAAAGAAAAAATACAAAAAAAATTGTAAAACAATAGTAAAAATGATTAAATTAAATAATTAATAATTGATTATATTTTCTATAAAAATATAACTTCTACCCTCTACAATAACTAAAGATAAAGATGCGCCAACCTTATTATTTGTGGTGTATGTCAGCGTCTAGGCCAAGGGGTCCCCGTTTGGCCCTCTTGCTTAACACAGAAGGCAAGTCATCAATTCTGTGTGGATTATGGGCCAGCGTTTCTATGACTTAGACAGAATCCAAGGTCTTGCGAGGAGGTCCACGTGTCCATCATCTGTCCAGACATATGCTTAAGGCTTGGACGTTCGAGACTCAGGAGGGGTCAATGGACCCAGATTCGAGGTCTATACCCCTGAGCTGCTCGAGATCTACCACGCATCCTTTGAGCTGGAGGATGGAACACTCTGGTTGGACGCCCTAGAACCATGTCGTGGCATGGTTCTAGACCCAGTTCCATGGCATCGGGCTGCCTAGAGACCGCCAAGTGTACCTTGACCAGCCAGGTCAAGAGGAGTAGGGCAGGTCACACCTTCCCAAGCATCACCAAAAAGTGGTCGTGCTGGGAGAAGGTCGAACTTTGCACTCTAGGGGTTGTCAGATGGCAACCACCTTGGCTCCCTACGGGAGGCTAGGTGGTGTCCTCGCGCATCGGAAGTGGGTGGATGGGTATTCAACCGGATACCATGTTGCCCTCAGTAACTGAAGATTCTTGTAGCTTATCTCTCAGCATTAGGTACGGTGTATCCTAGACTCTCTCTCTCTCTCTCTCTTGTGTGATATACCAGCAGCCCTTGAGACGCCACAAGTGGGCCCGGCGTGAAGCCCCATGGGACGTCCACTGCTATAGTATTTCTAGTGATGAGTTCAAGGAGTTAGTTCAGGCTTATGATTATGTACAATATTTTTTGTCTCTTCTCAAGGAGAGAGTCGGGTGTCGTAGGGTATAAAAGCCCAACTTAGACCCTGTTTTAGATCGGCAAGAACTCCCGGCTGCCTAGACTAGCCTGCGAGCTTTGAAGAACTTGTAAGAACCTCTTTGATAGTAGCCAAGAATAGGAGTAGAGTTATTATCCTTTGGGAGGCCAAACCTGTATACTCGCCTCCGTTCTCCTTCGCTTCCGGGTGCATGCGGCGTGTCCTTCGCTTTCGGGCACACCCGAACACACCGTGTGCACCCAAAGCCCTTGGTCAGACTCAGGACTCCCGTTTCCCTCGTCTGTCGATGCTCAAACACCGATAGTGTATACAAGTATTTGAACCTAGTTGGTGGATTTATTCACCACTACGAATGTTTTATATATTTTTATTATACTAGCAAAATGTCCATACGTTACAAAAAAAATTACAATAATGTATGCAATGGAAGAGGTACACGATATCATCGTCATGATTACCTGGGGAGAGAGAACAATGTCATGTCATGATGCTACAAAATTGGATAGAAAAAGATGTACCAATCTGGCGTACTTGGAAATAGGGTGTGAGTGCGTTTGGGCAGACTCATAATCGGAGTAGGCATGTGTGAGTAGAAACATAATTAGGGTGAGTGCGAACGAAAAGAACCTAATCTGGCCAGGCCTTTTGTGGGCAAAATCGGTATAGTGGCAATAGCTTGCTCATATAATCTCGGATGGTATGATTATATAGGGCAAATTTTGCTACAGGACATCGCGACTTTGTGATTTTAGCTGTTGAAAACCACCAAAGTGAAACTTTGAGGGAAGACACTCTGTAAATGTGGTAATTAGCCGGTGGATACCGTACCCATTATTTTAGTGTTTTTGGTCTGACAAGGGGAGAGAGAAGCAATATTTGCACATGAAGAGACCAAAATACCCCTGGGTATCAACGGCATGCGTGGAGGATGGCCGGCGCAAGCGGCGGGCCGAGGCGGAGGACAGCTAGGGTAGGCGGGCAGCAGCCGGAGGCCGGCAGCGCCCTAGGCGGGGCGGCGGCTAACCCCTAGGCCAGGGCAGGCGGGTGGCTCCTTGGCCGGGGCGGGTGGTGGCCGCGGGCAGCCCCCTAGGCGGGGCGGCGACAGCCCCCTGGCGGCAGGCGAGCAACGGCGGGCCGAGGCGGAGGACGGCCGGGGCAGGCGGCGAACCGAGGTGGAGGACGTCCGGGGCAGGCGGGGCGGCGAGCGGCCCCCTGATAGGGGCGAGCACCTCTTGCTCCCTGTGCTAGCCGGCGGCTGTGAAGAAAGGGAAAATAATGCCAAGGGCATTTTGCTCTCTTTATGTGCAAATATTGCTTCTCTCTCCCCTTGTTAGGTCAAAAACACTAAAATAATGGGTGCAGTGTCCACCAGCAAATTACCACATTTACAGAAGGTCTTCCCCCAAAGTGTCACTTTGGTGGTGTTCTACAGCTAAAATCGCATAGTCGCGATGCCATGTAGCAAAATTTGCCGATTATATACTCTTGGAGTAAACATACTAAAAAGTATTGATTTCTGCTTTTAACATGTCACGTCCAGAAATTCACCAGAATTTCCAAAGCTAATGTGTGCAATAAATCCTCGTCCAGGAATCAGCCGAGGTACACAAATCGACAATTTGATAAACATAACCAAATACGAAATAATGATAAATACTTACAACATAGGCACTTAGTCCTCACACAGGAGAAAATAGCAGCGGAATGGCAACTAGCGTAGCTTCAGTCCAAGCCACAGGCAGCTCAACTGGGGTATAAGCCAAACACCAACTTCTCCTCCTTGCAAAGCTTCACTCTAAAGATTGCAATAATGCAAGACTGAGTACCACCCACCGTACTCAACAAGCCACACTAGGGAATACAATGTAATGTAACAGGATACCAAAGGAAAGGCATAATATGGCTTATTTGCGTAAAACAGCATTTAAAATATTTGCACTTTAAAACCATTAAAAACAATATAGTTTAATTATTAATCAGTATTGAATCAACCACTGAACAGCGCTCCAACGCAGTTCAGGCTCAAACCATAACTCTCCAACTAGGAGCTATCAATATTTCATCATTTATCATCATTATTAAGTAATGTGGGACTAATCACAGAAACATTGCTAGGCCGCCCTTAACCGTGGACACGGCTATCCGAATAGTTTTACTCTGGCCAGATATATACCAATTTACCCACAAGACACAACTCCACAGCACATCACTGTGCCCCTTGATACCACCACGGTATCTCGGTAAGGAATTGTGATAAGAGCCTCCATGTAATCCGCACAACAAAGAAGCCACTCGCTGGACCACCAGTTTCCGGCCAGAACTGATCGGGTTCTGAGTCTGGGAAACGATCCAACGCCCAAGACATGGACTTATTGACGCAGCCATGGTAGTCTTATTGACACAGCCACAACACACCATGGTGGACCCCGGTTGAACGTACTACCCCACCATTACCCATGCTGGCTTGTGGTTAGCACGAGTGTTGCTTCGCAACAAGTAGTCCGCAAACCGGTCCTTAACTGTCATGAGCACCGCTAGCAACATTCCAACCTGGTGCTCACAACCCACCATTCATCCAGATTTTAGTTGACACAATTAATTAACCAGCCACAACTCACTATCGTGAAAATATAGCCAGTATCCATTAATTAATCAGAATGAATGAATAGTTTCCCACATATAATGACACTATAGTTTCTAGGCATGGCTAAGCAAATCCTAAATAATCTAGCTAGACCATTAAATAGTCATCCAGCTAGTCAATATTATTTACCCAAG
Organism: Oryza meyeriana var. granulata; assembly: GCA_003991445.1. Lineage (NCBI taxonomy): Eukaryota > Viridiplantae > Streptophyta > Magnoliopsida > Poales > Poaceae > Oryza > Oryza meyeriana. Next base: position 7,259 of record RYFJ01003472.1, on the reverse strand, counting down.
GTATCAAGGCATAGATAACAATAACAAAATAGCCATAAATATCAAGGAATATTGGCTATTAAATAATTACCCGTAATAATGTCATTCTAAAGCTTTTCATGCAATAACTTTAAAATAAAATAGCTTTCGCAAATAGGATCAACATGCTCAAGGAGATTGTCGTGTGAATTGCCTTGCAATTACAAAAGTCTTCAAATAATCTTCTGAACTCTTCCGCAGACTCCGCGATCTTTCGAAACGATGATTGTACGTAACTACAGTAAAACGATGAAAAATCCTAAGAAATTTCAAATAAACAGTACATAAAAATACATAAACAAGTAAATTATGGTTTTTAGATAAATTTAGGAAGAAGAACGAGTCGATTCGGACTTCAGACGTAAAAGATATGGCTTTTGGAATATTGAATTCAAAATGAATCCGAAAAGAATTGGAAAAAAATATTCTCAAGAATATTCTCTTAGAAATTGATTATTGAAGGAATTACTTTTGTATAGAAAATTGAGATAGGACCCATTATCATAGACTAAGTTTAAGATGGACTAAGTCCACGGGGTCAAAGGGCAAATGGCTGTGGTGGACTGATGACTTGACGACACGTGGCGATGAGATGGCTGTTAAGGCAGAGGTGGCATCCAAATTGAGTTATTGGAATCCGACAGTTCGGATTTGATCGGGATAGATCGGATGGCTGGGATTTGGATCGGGGCTTCTACGAAGATCGAATGGCTATGATTGATTAAATGAGTTGGACGGCCAAGATGGCTCGGATCGACCTCGGATTATCGGACGATTGAGATTTATTGGGGCACTGTGCCTCGGGTCCCCTAGTCATGTACTGGGAAAAACATCGAGGCCCAGATGTCACAAAGGAGAATACTGCTGAGGATGTCCGACGATGTGACGACGATGTCCCGTGGCATACAGAGGTGATAAGGGCGACGGACCAGGACGGCGTGGCCAAGACGAGCCGAAGGGACACGGCGATGGCGATGGACTTTGGGCTCACCGGCGGCACTGAATCACAGAGACGGCGATGACGGCTCGTCGGCCGGGACGACGGCAGATGGGAGTAGAGCAGGGATGGGATGAGGGCGGCGTATGCGACGGTGGGCGCCGCAGGCAACAGCAGAGAGTGGCGACGGCGCTGTAGGGCGATGCGCGGGCGGGAGGAGGTGGTGCACGGCTCCAGGCGACAGCGGCAGATGAGGGAAGACAGAGGGCGGCAAGGCAGGCGACGAAACCGGCGGAGAGGAAACGGCGACGGCGGCGGAGGTGGTACGCCAGTGCGGAGCCGGAGGACGGCAGCTCGATGGAGGCGCCAGGGACGACGCGACGACGACCGGCGGCGGCAAGCGATGGTGATGCCGAGACCGGTGAGGGACGGGGCGACACGACGGCGTCGACGGCTCGGAGCAGAGAGGAGAGGAGGCGGCGAGCAAGCTTCGGCATACGGGCTCACCAGCGGCTGGCGAAGGCGATGGCATCGACGGCGGCTGGAGGTCTCCAGCGCGGCCACGGCGACCGGGCGGCGGCGCTGTGCAGGAGCGGCGGCGGCACACGGGGCAGCGGGCTAGGGCTAGGGCTACTGGGGCGGCGGCTATATGTATGGGGCGACTTGGCGGCGGATTCGGCGGCGGCCGTTGCGGAGAGGAGGCGCAGGCAGCGGCTGGCGCAGCGGGCTAGGCCAGGCAACAGCGCTGGCTGGCCGGGGAGGGGTTGGCGCAGGGCAGCGCTGGCCGGGCGACGGGGTAGGCCCAAGCGGCGCAGGGCCGAGCGTAGGCCGGGAGGCCCAGGCGGTGCAGGCCGGCCATTCCGAGAGAGAAAGAATTTTTACTGTTACTAATTTAATTTTTTTTAATTTACAAAACTAATTTTTGATTTGGGTCATTTGCAAATCTACCCTCTTGCCGCCGTGGGCCACGGCGGTATTTAAAACCGTCGTGGCCCAGGGCGCGAATGGATCCCTGTCAGGCGTGGCTAACGGCGCCGGCCGCCGTTAGCCCGGGGAGGCCACGTGGCCTTGCCGACCCTGGGGACGGCGGCGAATGGGCATTCGCCGCCGTCCCCCACGGCGGTTTTAGCATAGTAAACAGACGGTCCGCACAAGGATCGGACCGTCCGAATCCAGGGGGCCGCCTGCAAAATGTTTTTTTCTTTTTTATATTTTTTTCTCAACTAGCAACACGAGAATAGCAAAATCTCGTGAAGGTGTAGCTCAAACCGATGTAAGATGTGGCCTGTAGAAAATTGTGAGTGTGCTTTAAAAACCGTGCTGAACTTAAACCTCAAAAACTCAATCTTCCCGCGAATTTCGCAAAAATTTTTGGACAAACCCCGACGAAGTAAAATTTTCCCGCCGTGGGGGACGGTCCGATCTGGCCGTGGATTCGGACGGTCCGATCCTTGTGCGGACCGTCCGTTTACTATGCTAAAAACCGCCGTGGGGGACGGCGGCGAATGCCTCCCAGGGCGGCAAGGCCACGTGGCTCCCGCCTGACGGCGGCCCGCGCCCGTTGGCCGCGCCTGACGGGGGTGCCATTTCGCCGCCCTGGGCCACGGCGGTTTTTAAATACCGCCGTGGCCCACAGCGGCAAGAGGGTAGATTTGGAAATGACCTAAATCGAAAATTAGTTTTGTGAATTAAAAAAAAAATTAAATTAGTAATAGTAAAAATTCAGAGAGAAAGAGAGAGGAAACCAGAGAAGAAAGATGAACAGAAGCAGAAAGAGATAAAAGGAAAATAAAGAAAAGATGGGGAGAAAAAGAAAGGAAAAGAGCTGGGGTTTCCTGGGAGATTTTCAAAAATTCGGAAAATTGGAATTAAAAATTTGAGGAATATTTTCTGAATAAAAATTGTAGAAATATTCGGAATTTTGGGAATATTGGAATCTTAGGGAAACATCTTGGAGGGATTAGGAAACGGATGTACCTCAGAGGGGTTCGGGAAAGAATATTTTGTGGAATCAGAGAATGAAGAAATTTTCCGAGAGAATATTTGGGGAATAGAATTCGAAATATTCAAGGAATATTGGGAATAAAGTATCGGATTATTCTTTCGGATTTGGGAACTGAAGGAGATTTTTTAGGAACTAGGAAAATGGAATATTCCGAATAAAATGTTTCGGGATTAGGAATGACGAGGGTGTTTATTGGGATCTTGAGAATTTGGAGAAATCTCACACAATTGGAGATTTGGATTTGTTTCGACGGAAAGGAGTTTAAGGGAATATCTGGGATTACTATCAAGGGAAATATAAATATTTCGATATAAAGATCTCGGATTGGGAGTCCAAAAGAGTTCTAGAGTTTCAAAGATGAATAAAATCCCGGTAAACTCGAATTTAGGTTTCGAGGTGACTTAAGTAAGTACTTTGCAATAAAAATCCCTCAAATCAGCTAGGACTAGGACTAGCTAAAATGGAATAGTACTTCTAATTCACCAAATAAAATGAAGATTAATTAGGCAGTGCAATTCTAAACAGGTGTGTCACAAGAACCCTACACAGTAATTTTGGCTCAATTTAATTCCCAAAGAAATCACATAAAATATAAGAGTAAAGCCTAGGGACATAAATTACACTGCAGAAAAACTGGATCATTGCCTACTTTGCAATTTCAGCACCATAGATAGACCAACCGACTTCTAACCTGAAATTTGCTCAGCAGGTTAATCACATCCTTCTCTACCTCCAATAATTTCCCATAATTTATACCCCTTGGTAACTTGGTAAAACCTAGTAAAAATTGCATGTTGTGACAGCCCACAGACTTGGTCTCTAGAGGATTCTTCTCTCAATTTCACTCTCATGGGACCCACAAGACCATGGCCATTGTACAAGCCCTCAGCACTGCTTGGACAGTGTGTTGCAGCCCAAGGTTTCTAACACTCCTCTATTCTTCCTAGGTTTCCACTACATGGACCCCACTAGACATAGCCTAAACTAGCTCAAAGTGTGTAAGTCCAAAGTATTCCTTGCAAAGTGGGACCACCCATCCCATGCCACCTGTAGAAGCGGCACACACTCAGCAGACCACAACGCAACGTGCCTCTTTCCTTCTTTTCCTTTTTAGCTTGCAGAGCCCCTAGACAAGACTATCCCTAGAAAACCTCTACCATTTACCTCTAAATGCACCAACAGAGTCTCCTCTCTCCTTCCTCTTCACGTTCCACCAAGAAGACCGAGAAAATCTCTAGGATGCTAGAAGGACAAAGCATCTTCTTCACCTCTGATAGTGTTCGATCTTCGAGCCCTGAGCTACTCCGGTGAGCTCCAAGCCTCGCTCAACCCACAGGAATGTGATATACATCTCATAATCATTCCATTTTCGTACTTTATGCCTTAGGTTTGCTATCGGAGCCGCCGTGGCGCTGCGTGCACTGCCTTTGCTCGGCTGGAGGAAAATTTCGCCACTGTGACAACCGTCGCCGTTTCGTGCATCCAGGAGCCGCAAGCCGAGCCATCGTGCAACGTCGTGCGCTCGCCTCTCTACAGGAGTGAGCTGATGAGAATCGAGATATTGGTGCCATGAAACCGAGATCCAGCTCATTCTTCTTCTCTCCGGTGACTGCTGCCTCTGCGTAGCGTCGAGATTTCTTTTTCTCTAATGAGTCCCGCTTCGATTCCATACACTGGACCGCCTTATGAAGTCTATGATCGGTTAACGCCTTACCTCAATCGCAGGACAGCGGGAGGCAAGCCAACAATGCGACCCGAGGATTCAGCCTGCGCCAGCCATCTCCGTCGTCGCACTGTCGCTCAGACCTTGCCTATCTCCAACCGAGCCTTGGTGAGCACCTGGGTCTATATAAACTCATGCATGCATGGACTTTGGAAGAATTGAGTCATAGCTCCATTTGTCATGCCATCCCGAGATGTTCCCCCGCGTCGCGTCGCCATGGCATCTGATTCGATCACCATTGAGGAGGACCGACCACCGCTAGCTTCGCCTTGATCCCACTTCATTTCTCTTTGATTGGCTACCCGAGCCGAGCGCCGTTTGCCGTCGCCACCACTGAGAAGCTGATCTACTCTGCCTGCTCGCCCCTCTGTTTGTCTCTCGCCACTACGGGGCTATCAGTCAGAGGGATAAGGACACACTTAAAGAGATTAAAACTCTAGGTGTCAAAATGAAAAAGTACTTAGACTTACATGTGGACCCCGGCTGGGTTAAAATTCGGAACAAAACAAATAAAAATGCTCAAACCTTTCTTTCAATAAAATGAGTGACTTGTAAAATCCATAACAAATTAATTTTAACTTCAAATTGGATGAATCAAATTTTCTGGAACCACAAAATTAGAACTTTATTCCTGTAGAATAAATCTAGGGAATCAGTACCTAAAATCCTTAAAATAATAAAAATCATAAAAGAAACTTATATATAAACTTAACTATTTCTCATTATATATAATTAAGTTTGGTAAATTCTGAAATATTGATCTTTACTGCAGTTGAAACAAATCCCCAAATTTCATTATGAAAGACACTTATATAAACTCTTGTAATTAGGTAATCATAAAATTAGAATACATAATATGTATTGAATTGACTTCCCAAAATTCCTCTATGGAAATTCATATTAGCCAAATAATATGAAACCAAATGTTAGCTCAAAACATGTGCTCTCATTCTGAAAAATAGAGTATAATGCTAAGAATATGGTACATAAAACCATCTTATGATTTAACAAGTATAAATGTTCATCTAGAATGAAAAAATAATTTCTAAAATTCTTATAACTCATTTTACCTAAATAAAAGCACCCAATGGCAGTAAATCCATAAGACACTTTTCTCAAAAGTAATTTATATTCTTATAAAAGTAGCCTAAACACATGTATACTAAAATACCACGTATAAATACATGTACATTTCTACATTTGATAAACTATATCTCTAAATAGAAGTTGGTAAATAGATCTCTCACAAATTCATCTAAAACCAAACTAGCCACTGTGTAAACCTCATGCATATTCAGAGCATTTGATTCCTCGTATTCTTGCTATTTATTCGGTCGTACTGTATGTTTCTTTTAAGAACGAATTCGATATCGTGAGAAGTGAGATATTTTGGTACCGAGATCAAGAGAAGGCAAGTATTCCCCTCCCTTTGAACAAATGAATCCTATGTTTTGGGAATGAAATTGTTGGTTAAATTGCATGCGTAATGTGATTAACGGTATTGAAGTGGTAAAGGTTATAACTAATTTAAGTTGCAGATACACCTCAAACGTTGTACTCCTTACTGTTTGTAACTTAGGCTTGGTTAGAGACTTGATTTGACTCATGGGGGTCTATATCAAGTTAATAACTTGCGTATCTTGCCGTGCTAGTAACGTGCTAAATTTACAGTGATCACTATATACCTTGAAAATGGGAATTTATAACTTCTGGACAGAGGTGAAGCCTCTGGTTAATTGTGACTAAACTGAGAAAAACTGATTTTAGACTTGGGTGGCAAGTGGTGGCATATGAGTATTTGCACACCAATAGGGGGAGTGTTTCACCTGACGATTAAGGATTTGAACTCAGTGTCATATTTCATTTTAACAGTACCACCAAAGTGCTAGTATGGGAATAGCATAGTGATAATTCTTGATGTTTAGCCTGCATTCTGGTAGGCAGGTAGTATGGCAGTTACTACAATGGACGTAGGGCGTTAGCAGGACTACTATCATCCCGTACCCGGAATATGCGTCTAAGTTTGTTCCAATACCAACGTTGTGTCCCGTGGGGAGCCGGAGCTACCGCCACGGGTTGTTAAGGCGTGGCCGCCACGCGCTGTGGAGTAACACAACTCGTGCTGGTGCAAGCTAAATGTTAGTAATGTAAAAGCTATTGTGACCCTAGCCGTAACTCACATGTACGAGTGGGGATACCGACAGGTATCGACAACCTAGGTAGCTTATGGCTGCTATCACATCATGTGGGTAACGTTGTACAAACCTGCTAGATCAAATTAATCGTTAGCCTGCTCAGGCATGATGGCATGGTTGTGTCCATTGAGTGTAAAGATTTATACTTTAAATGTGGTTATGAAATTGGATGAGGTTGGTGACTATGAGAAATTATATGCTATTAAATGCATTCTGGTGGCTTGTGCCGTGGAGGGCAGCAGCAGGAAAATCTATTATGTTGATTACTTCCACTTGTTATACATATTTCTAATGTTTATAAATACCGGCAAAATGATTATGACAATTACGCTTATCCAAAACTGAACCCACACAATAGCTCTCTCTTGATTTTAAGCTCCC